>JAPDNY010000417.1:0-41437 GCA_029375565.1 Gekko gecko
ATTGCTTGTAAATTATTTCCCAGACTTTCAGCAAGGAAGCTCACAACCAAGGTTGTTTAAAATTTTTATGTGAGTTTGCTTTTCCATATCATAGAAATTCATGCCATCCAAGCATCAAATCATGGCCTTCTAACTTCAAAATTCTCTGGTCATCTAACGTAATCCATTCTTTAATCCAAGCGAGGGCTACTGATCTGTAATATAAAAGCCAATTAGTTGGTTGGAAGCCTCCCCTTTCTTTAGCATCTCGTAGGGCTTTCAGTCTCATTCTGGGGTGTTTCCCTTGCCAAATGAATCTTGAAATCAGCTGATCCAGGTCTTTGAACCTTTTTTGGTTTTGTAAAATGGAAATTGTCTGGAAGAGAAAAATCCACCTTGGAAGTACATTCATTTTAGTTAAGGCAATTCGTCCTTACCAAAAAATTGGTAGTTGCTATATCGCCGCCGTAGTATTAAAACACTATATGTTTTGTTACCAATCTTGTAAAGGCCAACCAAAGGCTACTGGTAGCATGGGGGATTGTGGGCATGAATGGATATCAAGGGGAAATGGTTCCAGTGTGGGTTGGAGAGTTCAAGAACCTGCACAGGGGAAAAACACCCTGCAGTTTCAGCAGTGGAATTAGATGTGGAAAGAGACCTTCTTTTACAGCAGATGGGACAGGGGAAAGGTGAACACAGGCCAGGGAAGGGCTCCACAAAGCAGGCAAAGGAAGGGGAAGAAGACTGCCTCGTCTCTAGCGGGAGAGGGGCAATGCAAAGAGTCACCCTAGGGATCTGTGCCCAAGTAAATAGAAGTGAGCGACTCCCCGGCTCCTCTCCTTCAATACCCATATGGATCCTTTATGACCCACACACCCTTCCATTCCACCACTTCCTCAGGTCTGGAAAAACCCAAATTCTTAGCATTCTTGAAATATCTCAAGGAAGTAGAATTTGGGCTTCTTTATTGTAGAATCTACATGCTTTGATTCTAACCATTGTGACTGGTGGATTTTCAAACTCTGTCTTTTCCCAAGGATGGAAGATTAACCTTGAAAAAGTTTTCTTCACAGTGGTGGTAGGAGATTTGTGGCAAGCCATGAATGCCTCTGGAGGGAAATGAGTTATCCAGTAGCAACCACTGAGGTTTGGCAATATTTGCCTAAGAGAGACTTATTAAAGTTTAGGGAAGTGAAAGGGAACTCAGATGAGGAACGGAGGTTTGGATACTTCTAGGCAGCAATCTCTTTGTCGCAGGAAGCTGGGAATCTCTCACCATGGCCAAAGCCTTGATGCCCTTCCTGTTTCTCACTTTTTTATGGGGTAAGATGGAGACTTAGCTAAAACATCTATTTATCCAAGTCTCCTTACTTTGTATTTCTCCCTTTTAACAGCCACAGGAATCCTCTCCCTGTGATCTTTCCATTCCACTTAATTTGTGCTTCCGATTTTGTTCTCAGGTTGTGATGCCCAATTCACATTGACCCAACTGCCCTCTGTGTTGGCTTCCATCGGAGAGACAGTTGAGGTCTCCTGTACAAGGAATGGGAGCATAAGGAGCTTCTGGAACTCCTGGTACCAACAGAAGCCGGCAGTGCTCCCATACTGCTCACATATCATGATAGCGACAGAGGCTCAGGCATCTCTGCCAGTTCTCAGGTTCTCTCAAGAGCTCTGCCACTGCTGCCATCTTAACCATCTCCAGTATCCAAGCAGGGGATGAGGCCGATTATTACTGTGCATCTTATGACAGCAGCTACAAGCCCACAATGATAGAACCACATGGGGAAGTGAGACAAAACCCTCTGTGCAGCAGATGCGCTTTGTATGGGTTGTACTTGGCTGATGCACCAGCCGATTCTCCTGCGACCAATCTGGTGAACTAGATGCAAGAGATGATGGTGCCCATGAGACCCATACATCTTTTTATCAGGCTCTGCATCATGCTGAACAGGTGTGAAAGAGAGAGAGGGTTTTAAAAGCAGAAGAGTGTGGGGTGGTATTATACCCACCTCCTGCCTGCAGCCTTTTTTCCCCTTTGCAATCCCATCCCCACCTGCTTTCATTCTTGCAGGCCTCATAAAGAGCCCCACAGCCCTCTTGAAATGGCGTGGGGAGTATTCAGCACCCTGCACCGGCCCCAGCTTCTCCACTTAAAACCACGCCTTCCCTTGGCCTACATATGCAAAAGGAGAAGATGACACCTCAGCTGGGAAAGAGAAAAGGCCAAGTTTATTTAATTATTTATTTATGTCGATCAAAGGCTTCCATTCCCAGGTCCATGAAGACGTTGAGGCCCCAGGCCTGGTCCAAATGATGCCCAGGGTGTTCACCTAAGCTGTGCTGAGTCCCATTCAAGCAACTTGACCCACACTGCTACCAGAAACACAGAACAGCAATGCCTAGGCTTCACTGAAACTGTGCGATTACTTGTTACCCTTTTCAGAGTAGAGTAGGCAACCCCCCCACCACCCGGGCTAGTGTCAATTCACCAGAGAGGAAAGAATTCCAAACGGGCGACCAGCTTGCCCCCACTCTGCAATAAAGGGAGAAAGGGAGGGAGGAAGGGAGGGTGGGTGTTTCTCTCACCAATGGTCAAAAAGAGAAGGGGTGGGGCTTACGCCCATGCTCATATAGGCATTATCTCCCATCCTCCAGATCCATCACAAAAAAGAAAACAGCACCATGATGTTAGGCTCATCCTTCCATTACTGTGGCAAATTGCAGTCCTTCTCCAGCTTCTCTGAGTCACGGATTCAGGAGCTGCCTTATACCCATTCAGCTACAATCTAAAATGCGGGTCTGCTACCATCATGCCCAGTTAGCCTCCTAGGAATTCTCTGGAACTTGGATTCCTATATAGGCCCTGCTGAAACTGTGGCTCAGTTCAGACATCACGGAAAGCCATAAATCCACGTAATGCACTAGGGGAATACGCCAGACATACAGCAATGTAATATCGGATTGACCACTGAAGGGAGCCAAACGCGTGGGGAAGAGGAAAGGGAAAAAAGCAAAACAATAGGGATGCACAAGCAATGAAAACGAGAATGCAGAAGAGCCCAGAAGTGGACATTAGCCAGCCCAAGTTTATTTATTTTCATTCAGTTATCTAAAAGACTTTTACGTTGCCTTTCCATCTACATAGGGTCCCCAAGGTGGAACTTGTGCTTATTGGTCAGCCTTCAGAAAGTCAAAGGCCTTTTTTGTTATGCATAAAAGCATATGCATATTAACATTTAGAATGGACAAGGAGAAGAGGGGAGATAAGACTAAAAACCTTGACATACCAACATAAGGCTGTACGCCTAATTTAAACACAAGGAGACGCACACACACAGACTGAAATGTTGTTCTTAAGTTTCCAGAAATCACAAGTCCACTACATATGATAAAATGAGCCTTCCTTTTTTTACATTTCCAACATTTGTTAGACAAGTTCTCATTCATATTAGCAATTTTTTTTGGTGTCATATACCATCTATACATTATTTTATAACAATTTTCTTTTACATTAATACATGTCTAAATTTTAATTGACTTTTTCCACAAACACTCCCATGATGACATATTTATTTCTCTGTTTATATTTATAGCTCATTTTACCATCTGTTCTTTTACAATCTCATCCTCTGTATACCATTTTAACAGAACCTTATATATTTTTGAAATCACCTTTTTCAAATAAATAAAACTTAAGACCAAGAGAAAAAGAAGCAAATGCCAACATCCTGACAACTGCCACTTCCATACCCTGCTTCAAGAGAGCCATTGTGCTGTAGTGGTTAAGAGCGACAGTCTCTAATCTGAAGAACCAAGTTTGATTTCCGACTCCTCCTCCACACGAAGCTTGCTGGGTGACCTTGGTCTAGTCACTGTTCTCTCCTTCCGTCCTGATGGTTACTAGACCGAGTTTCTTATATAATTGGGGGCAGGGGGAGGAGAGACAGAGGGAGAAATGAAGTCGTAGAGAGGGGACAAAGTGGAATGTAACTTCCACACGCAAAGACTGTGTGCATCGGAACGCACCTTGCTTGGGGTTCGCAGGTGTGCGCCTTGTGCAACATTTGTTGGTTTCTCAAAAACATCTGGTCAGCCACTGTAGAAAATGGAATGCTGAACTAGATGACTGACAAGGTCATAGTTCACCTAGGATGCCCCAAAACACCTTGGCCCACCCCAAGTAAACTTGGACTTGTGCATCACCATGCCAAAAGGTTGGGGACCAGAGGAGCAGGTGATCACACCCAGAAGCTGCATGTAGATGTTCAAGCGTACTGGGGATGAGAATCCTGCAAGATCAGTTGCAGTCCATGCATGGTCACAAAGCACTGCCCTCTGGATATACCCAGACAGAGAGAGGAATGAAGCCGCTACAAAGTGAGGCCACCCACTCCCAAACCAGCATTCTACGCAGAAGCATTTGAGGAGAAAATATTTTAAAAGCCACTGAAAGATAGAGGAGAATGAATAGGACCATGATGAATTAAGCTAGTTTCCATTCAGTTTCATGTTCCTCTCTATGCTATATAATCATGTTTGTTTTAGGATATTTTGAAGAAGAAGTCAAGCTGTTATAATTTGATGGAAGTAGAAAAAGAAGTTAATGCTGCAACTATTTGAAGGAAGCTAATAAGGAAGCCAAAATGTATCAAAAGGGTGACACCTTGTTAGTTAATAGGACTACTCCTGAGGAAGACTGTTGAACTGAGTGTATAACCGGGTGCTCATTGAGGATATTGGATTTTGTCTTGAACATGTTAGAATGTCTAAAATTTTTATAGGTATACATAATTGTCACTAAATGTTATTGTCAACTTCATCACAGTGTTTTCTTGTACTGATATATTGTCTGTCACTGTGACCCCTCCTTTGATCTTAGGATCATGATCCACCTGCCCATCTCCAAAGGAAGACTTGTCAAGCACAACAGCTACAGCAGGCTCAACACGCAAAACCTGTTCCAGTTCCAGAACAATAAAGGCTCTAGGAAATCAGTCTCAGCAAGGAGTCTCTTAACAACATAAGAAGATCCCTTACTGGATCAGACCAGAGGTCCATCTAGGCCAAAATCCTGTCTCGCACAGCAAGCAGCCAAAGCCTCTGGAGGGCCAACAAAGCACAGAGGCCAAAGCTGTCTCTAGATGCTGCCTCCAGCCTGAGATTTTCCTGCCTCTGGAAGTGGAGGCTCCCTTTAGTCACCACGGCCAGCCAGCCACTGACGGACCTATCCTCCATCAATATACCTAATCCCCTTTTAAATTTGTCTATGCTTGTGGCCATCACTGCATCCTCTGCCTGTGAATCCCACATTTTAATCACTCATTGAGTAAAGAAGCCCTTCCTTTTGCCTGCCCCGAATCTACTGTTCTCTGCTATCACTCACTGGCCAAGAATGCAAGATGAAAAGCCAACCAGTAATTGCCAGAGTTTCCTTTGTTCTACACTTTTGTTTTTGGACAGGGCAAATAAAAACTTCTTTTGGGTTACCAGTCCTCTTCCCTTGACACATGAAATATTTGTTTTAATATCTTCCCTTGACACATACAAATATTTGCTGTTGTTTTAACAGATTAACAGATTAAGTTTTTGTTGGCCAGCTTTAGTCACTCAGCAAGGGAAAAGTCAAGCAAACAAGTGGCAGGACGAGAGAGTCTATTCATATCTTATTACAGTGAATGGAAGCCAAGCACCAAAACTGGACAAGCAAGAGTTATGGTACCTTTCCCCCTATGAAATGACAGAAATAGCAGTATTTAAGTCAGTGGTGTGCCCCTAGTTTAGTACAAGTTTAAACCAGTTCATTTACCTGTTTGTTAAAGTTCTGCCAGGTGACATCTTGAAAAGAAAGAGCGTTTTGGGAGCACCAGCACCAGCACTGACCTTCAAGTGGCTCTCCCAGTGCATTCAGTCGAAATCAGCCCAGTTTCTCTCCCACGGATGTTCTGGTATTTTTCCTGGCCACTTTTGCTACCCAGAATGGCCAATTATTGTTGGATACTGTAATTTCGCTTGCAGAAGGATCTGGGAGGGGAAAAGTTAAGAGAATTCTCTCACCCAGATACAGTTGTCAGTTGGCCCCACCCTCTCATCAGTTCTTGAGCCACTTTGGCCATTGATTGCCTTCTGTTTCATCTTATGTAGGACCTCTCTTCTCTCTCTCTCTTACCCAGCTTGGAGCTGTAGCAAGTTAGCATGGATTTGTCTGGAGAAGAGGAGGCTGAGGGGAGACCTTCCTAGCTCTTCCGCCAACCTGAATGGGAGCGGGGTGGCTCTGTCGGGCTTGTCCAGCTGGCCTGCTTCAGTGCCAGCTGCAGGAACCCCTGGAGGCATTGAAACGCCCCCCATACCCTCCTGTGCCCTTCCCAGCTCGCCTGACTTGGGGGGCCAGCCTGGAAGGGGGCTGAGGCGGCTCTGCAGGCCAGCCGCAGAAGCCCCTGGAGGGATTGAAACGCCACCCTCTTTCCTAGCTATCCTGTCTTGGGTAGCCAGCCCGGAAGGCGGTGGGGGCGGCTCTGTTGGGCTTCTCCGGCTGGCCTGCTTCAGCGCACCAGCCACAGAAGCCCCGGGAGGGATTGAAACGCCCCCTTTTCCTTCCTAGCTTGGGCCAGCCTGGAAGGGGGTGGGGGCGGCTCAGTCAAGCTTCTCTGGCTGGCCTGGTTCAGCGAGCCAACCGCAGAAGCCCCGGGAGGGATTGAAACGCCCTCCGTCCTTCCTAGCTCTCGTGTGTCCCCGGGCCAGCCTGGAAGGGGGCTGGGGCGGCTCTGTCCGGCTTCTCCCGCTGGCCTGCATCAGTGCGCCAGCCGCAGAAGCCCCTGGAGGGATTGAAACACGCCCCCCCCTTTCCTAGCTCTCCTGTCTTGGGGGCCCAGCCTGGAAGGGGCGGGGCGGCTCTGTCAGGCTTCTCTGGCTTTCCTGCTCCAGCGCCAGCCGCAGAAGCCCAGGGATGGATTGAACCCCCCCCCCATCTTTCCTAGCTTGTAAGCCGCAGAAGCCTGTGGGGAAGAATAAATAGACCTGAGGTTTGCCATCCCAATTGGGAGATTCCGGAGGAGGGAGGCGGAGGGGAGCTTAGCTGGGCTCAACGCCATCTGTGCACTCTCTGAAACTGCCGTTTCCTCCAGGGGAACTGAGCTCCTTAGTCTGGAGTTAAGTCATAATCAGGGTTGCCAGCTTTGGGTTGGGAAATTCCTGGAGAGTCGTTGGCTGGAGCCTGGGGAGGGTGGGGTTTGGGATGGGAGGGACCTCAGAGGGGTATAATGCCGGAGACTCCGCCTTCCAAGGTGTAATGTATCCATAGGAGAACATGGGCTCTGGACAGCCATGTGCTTGGACTGGTTCTAACCGGTCCACCATGTGGCCAGGCGAAGGGTCTGAGCTTCGCCCCTAAGGACAATGGACTAGTGGATCCTGACTCCCCTCCAATGGAGGAGCAGGAGTTAATCCAATCAATGTAAATAGCGAATCACCGGGTGTGTGTGTGTTTGGGGTGTGGGTCACTTGGGAATAAAAAGCCGGCCTGCGAGCCGGCTCACTTGTCTTGTTCTTCATCTAATAAAGTATGTGAGAGCTGAAATCACTAGTAAGTCTCAGTACTTTTCACTGGCGACGAGGATGGGATGCCAGCTCCCTCCATGAACAACGACCACGAGACGAGCACCGCTGACCGCCCCAACGCCGAAAGCACCGAACGCCGCCGCCGAGCTTCGTGTCCGCCTCTTCGGTTCCTGGGCACCGCACCGCTCCCTAGCACCGCTGACCCCGAGAGCAGCCTCGCTTTCAACGCCGCCAACTCTACGCCTGAACCGCGACCTCCACGGGTGAGCACCATGGCCGCTAGCATCACGGATGCGGGTACCAAGAAGGCCTATCTCCTGCGCTACTGCGGCATCGAGGCACACCTCCTCCTGAAGGACCTGGTAAACCCCCTCCTGCCGAAAGACGCGGCCGCCACCTACGACATGCTGGTCAAGGCGTTTACTGACCACTTGGCACCGAAGCCCACCAAGTTCGCGGAACGAATGGAGTTCTTCGCGAGAATGCAGGGCCCGACGAAACATCTCCGGAATTCCTGGCCGGACTACGCCGCGCAGCCACAAGGTGTGCCTTCCCCAACCTCGCAGATACCCTCCTAAACCAGTTCTTGGTGGGGCTGAAGGAGGCGAAGCTGCGCCGCAGGCTCGTCAGCCGGGACGACCTCACTCTGGAGGCCGCCATCCAAGAAGCGGCCGCCTACGAGAAGTCCCACGCAGATCGCTGGCCGAAGACGGTCCATCGCCTCCAGGGCTCTGGCCCCTCGGATGACTCGAACGATGAGGAGGTCCTACAGGTGAACCGCCGATCACAGCCACGCACCCAACGCAACAGGGGATCCCCCGCACCACCAAACCAGCCCCACGCAGCTGCCTGTGCCAGCTGTGGCGACGCTCACGAGTGCCGGACCTGCCGTTTCCGGGACGCCGTCTGCAGGACCTGCAACAAGGCCGGACACCTCGCCCGAGTCTGCCGCTCCAAGGGCAAGCGCCTGGGATCCACCGCCCAGCTGGACGCCGCAAGCCTGCACACCGTGACGACACAGCGCCGGCAGACGGTATGTAACTTGCCCCTGAAAGCCCGGACAAGGTGCATGTGACTGTCCAAATAGAGGGGTCCCCCTGCCAAATGGAAATAGACTCAGGGTCCTCATTCTCTATAATTTCCGCGGAGACCCTTAAACGCTATGCCCCAAGGGGGGACCCCGACTGCACAAGCCACGGGGGTTGAAACTGACGGACTTTAACAAAAACCCAGTGGCAGTCCGTGGCTGGGGCAAGTTTCAAGTCCGATTTAAAGGGTTCTCGGGCTTGCTGGACCTGTTGGTTGTGGAGGGGCGCCTCTCAAGCCTCCTGGGACTGTCGTGGTTTGGGCCTTTGGGACTCCAAATAGCAGGAGTAAACCACCTCGGGACCGCTGACTGGGAGGCAGTTTGCCGGGAGTTCCCCAAAGTATTCGATGGGACCCTGGGGAGGTACAATGGGACCCCGATTTCGCTAGATCTGGACCCTAACGTACGACCCATCCGCATAAAGGCACGGGCCCCTCCCCTAGCCATGCGGGAAAAAATAGAGGCCGAGCTCGACCGCCTGGTCGCCCAAGGCGTGCTGGAACCGGTCGCGTCAGCGCGCTGGGAAACCCCCATTGTAACGCCAATTAAACCGAATGGGGCTATACGCATTTGTGCAGATTACAAATGCACCATAAATAAGGCTCTGCAGGACCACGCCTATCCGGTCCCGGTAGTGAGCCATGTCCTGGCCTCCCTGACGGGGGCCAAAGTTTTCGGCAAATTGGACCTGGCGCAGGCTTACCAGCAGCTGCCAGTGGACACGGACGCTGCGGAAGCGCAAACCATCACCACCCACAAGGGGGCTTTCCGGGTCAATAGACTGCAGTTTGGGGTTTCAGTGGCGCCAGGGATTTTTCAATCTTTCATGGATTCCCTCCTGAAAGGAATTCCAGGGGTCCAGCCCTTTTTAGATGATGTCATCATCGCGGCACCGGACTCCACCGCCTTCACCGAACAGCTGCGTCAGGTCCTGCAGAGGTTCAACGAGGCTGGCCTCAAGGTGAAGAAGGAGAAATGCCTCCTGGGTGTGCCCCGCATCGAATTCCTGGGGTTCGCAGTCGATGCACAAGGCATCCACCCCACAGACGAGAAAATTAAAGCGATCACACAAGCCCCGGTCCCCACGTCCAAGCCGGAACTCCAGGCCTTCCTAGGCCTCTTGAATTTTACCACGCGTTTCTGCCCCAAAAGGCAACGGTGGCTGAACCCCTCCACCGGCTGCTGGACAAGGAGGCGCCGTGGGCCTGGAAGCCGGAGCATGCGGCAGCTTTCCAGGCGGTGAAAGACTTGTTGGTCTCCAACGGGGTGCTGCACCACTTCTGCGAGGCTTTACCTGTGGTTCTGGCGTGTGATGCGTCGCCCTACGGGGTGGGGGCGGTGTTGGGGCATCGGTTGCCAGATGGCCGGGAGGTTCCGGTCGCCTACTATTCTCGGACCCTGTCTTCTGCGGAGCGTAATTACGCGCAGATAGACAAGGAGGCACTAGCGATAGTGGCGGGGGTTAAAAAATTCCACCATTATCTCTATGGCCGCCCGTTCGAGATCCTTACAGACCACAAGCCTCTCCTGGGCCTCCTTGCGCCCGATCGACAGACGCCGCAGATGGTCTCGCCCAGGGTTCTCCGCTGGTCCATATTCCTGGCGGGGTACTCTTACACCCTCACCCACCGCCCGGGAAAGGCCATGGGTCACGCGGACGCGCTCAGCCACCTCCCACTGCCCACAACGGACCCAGACCCGGCTCCCGCCCACGTCATCGCACTCCTAGAATCGCTGCCCGATCGCCCAGTACATGTCAAGGAGGTGGCCCGCCTCACGGGCCGCGACAGGGTCCTCTGTCGGGTTTTGAACTGGGTGGGGGAGGGGATGGCCGACAGCTAGACAAGACCCGGAGTTTGCGCCTTTTGTCACAAGGCGCGATGAGCTGTCGACCTATAAGGGGTGCCTAATGTGGGGAGGCAGGGTGGTCATTCCGAAACCACTACAGGAACGGGTACTGAGGGACCTTCATGAGCACCACCCTGGGGTAGTCAGGATGAAGGCTCTGGCGCGGGGGTATGTCTGGTGGCCAGGGTTAGACCGGGATATTGAGGACATTGTAAAAAGGTGTCAACCCTGCCAGGCCTCCCGACCCACACCCCCGACGGCCCCAGACAGGGCCTGGGAATCCTCTCACCGCCCCTGGTCGCGCCTGCACCTCGACTTTGTGGGCCCGTTCCAGGGGCAGCTGTTTTTATACTTGTAGACGCCTACAGTAAGTGGCTAGAAGTAGAGCCGGTACCATCCACCTCCTCCCGGGCGGCCATCCGAGCGATGTGGCGGATTTTCAGCTCGCACGGACTCCCCGACACCCTGGTCACCGACAACGGGACGGCCTTCACGTCTGGGGAGTTCCAGGAGTTCACCCGCCAGCACGGGATTCGCCACATCAGGTCGGCCCCGTTCCACCCCGCCACCAATGGCCAAGCCGAACGCATGGTGCGGACGGCCAAAGAGGCGCTCCGTCGGACCGAAGGAACGGACTGGGACTTCAGGCTGGCGCACTTCCTGTTCGGCCAGAGAACGACGCCCCATGCGACAACCGGCCGGAGCCCAGCGGAACTATTGATGGGCCGACGCCTCACCACCAGGCTGGACCGGTTACATCCCGATCGAGCGCCCGAGCGGGAGCCCTGCACGGAAACGCCAGCGGCGGCGCGAGGGTTCTTCTCAGAGGACCCGGTGTACGCACGGAACTACGCGAGAGGGCCCCCGTGGATTCCCGCCCGAGTAGTCCGGGTCCGTGGCCCCCGGTCCTACGAAGTCTCGGTGGAAGACGGCCAGATCCTGCATCGCCACATCGATCAGCTACGTCGCCGGGTGCTACCCCTGGAGCCGGATGAGGGGGAGGAGTGGGACGAGCCAGCTCAACTAGACGCGGGGGCGGACGCACCTGAGGAAATCCCTGTGGACTTCAACTCCGGACTGACAGCCACCGCAAATGACACACCGGCCGAGATGGTGAGCCCAGCCCCGCCAACACCAGAGCGGCCACCAGTCCCCACAGCCGCCCGGGAGGCTGTCAGTTCCCCCATGCCAGAGCCCCGTCGCTCCACGCGAGAGCGGCGGCCCCCCAGCTATTTGAAAGACTATGTGTGCGGGTGTTTATCGGACCAAGGGGGAGGGGTGTAATGTATCCATAGGAGAACATGGGCTCTGGACAGCCATGTGCTTGGACTGGTTCTAACCGGTCCACCATGTGGCCAGGTGAAGGGTCTGAGCTTCGCCCCTAAGGACAATGGACTAGTGGATCCTGACTCCCCTCCAATGGAGGAGCAGGAGTTAATCCAATCAATGTAAATAGCGAATCACCGGGTGTGTGTGTGTTTGGGGTGTGGGTCACTTGGGAATAAAAAGCCGGCCTGCGAGCCGGCTCACTTGTCTTGTTCTTCATCTAATAAAGTATGTGAGAGCTGAAATCACTAGTAAGTCTCAGTACTTTTCACAAGGCAGCCATTTTCTCCTAGGGAACTGATCTCTGTTATCTGGAGACCAGCTGTAATTCCAGGAGATCTCCAGTTGTCAGTTGGCCCCACCCTCTCATCAGTGAGTTCTTGAGCCACTTTGGCCATTGATTGCCTTCTGTTTCATCTTATATAGGACCTCTCTTCTCTCTCTCTCTTACCCAGCTTGGAGCTGTAGCAAGTTAGCATGGATTTGTCTAGAGAAGAGGAGTCTGAGGGGAGACATGATTGCTCTCTCTAAGTATTTGAAGGGCTGTCACTTACAGGAGGGCAGGGAGCCTTTCCTGTTGGCAGCAGAGGATAGGACTCATAATAATGGGTTTCAATTAAGGGTGGGAAGGTATGGGCTGGATATTAGGAAACACTTTTTCACAGTAAGAGTTGTTCACCAGTGGAATCAGCTGCCTAGGGGGGTGGTGAGGTCCCTCTCACTGGCAGTCTTTAAGCAGCGGCTGGACAAACACTTGTCAGGGATGCTCTAGGCTGATCCTGCAGTGAACAGGGGGTTGGACTAGATGGCCCGTATGGCCCCTTCCAATGCTGGGATTCTATGATTCTAAGTTAACCTTTCGAAGTTAATCTGTTCACAGTAAGTGAAATGTACCTATATGAGTACGTCATGTGTGATGTGCTTCTATTTATGTAAGTAAAATTTCTTTCTGTTGTTGCCACTGGAGTCAGACCATCATAGTAATTTGAACAGCATTTCCCCCTAACTGGGAAACGTGGAGGATGGGGGATACTGTGTAAAAGCTTCTGTGCTTCCAAGTCAAGTGATTTTTTAAAAATTTAATCCAAGAATTATACCTGAGGGAGACCTGGATTTGCTGTCTCAGGAGAGGATGGCCAGGACCAAACGTGTCCACAGCCAGGAGCAGCTGCCCTTTCCTTCCTGTCTATCAAAAACAGAGACAGATCAACAGCACAGAACTGCCAGAGCATCCTGGAAACTGTTTGAATCCCAGCTTCTCCGAGACAGGCCATCCAAATAGGCCCCTTGCCTATTAACGAGGCTACAGCAGTTTCAGATCTGTTTACAAACCGTGGAATAACCCGAAGGTTCTGCTTCCAAGCATGATTTGATTTGTCAGGTACTGATCGTAACCCATGCTCCCTCTAACAATAACGTGATGTCATTTGTTAGCATTCAGAGTTTACTTGAATTGACGTTTGTTTCTGGGTGTAATTTTTGGTGCAATTGCAAAACAGAGGTTGCTGCAGTTAATATTGAAAGAAGCTGATATTAAATCTCTTCCTTTGACAAATATTTTTGCAGTTGAGACTTGTGCAGTTGTAGACTGGAGCATTTCATTAAGCCTTGCATTAATGCAACACGACCTATTCATTTTTAAAGTTGTGGTTAAGTTTGAATGGTGGTTGGGGAAATTGACAAATGTTGGTCAGGGGAGAGAAAAATAAAATTTTAGTGGCAACCCTGGTTAGGCTGAGAGTGTGTGATTGGCTCAAGATCGCCCAGCAAGCTTCCCTGGCAGAGTGGGGATTCATTCCTGGGTTTCAAATGATGTCTGGATACTCAGGAAAACACCACACAAACACACACATGCACAAACAACACTGCTGTGTGTTAAATGTTTGTCTGGAAGGTTAAATGTTTGTATGGAGTGAGCCTTTATTTTACATCAGGTGTGGGGGGTAGGTGAACACAGGGCCAGGGAAGGACTCCAGATATGCCACCTGGCAGGCAAAGGAAGGGGGCAGATGACAGAACCAGAAGAACAACAGCTATCTGACTGAGCAAGAGAGTTGCAACGCAAAGAGCCACCTAAGGAAATGGGAGTGAGTGACTCCCTGGTTCCTTTCCCCGAATACTAGATAAGAGCATAAGAGGAGCCAGTGTTGGATCTGGCCAGTGGCTCATCCAGTCCAACACTCTGTTTCACACAGTGGCCATGAATACCAGGTGCCATCAGGAGGTCCAGCAGTGGGGCCAGGACACTAGAAGCCCTCCCAATGTTGCCCCCTCCCAAGCACCAAGGATACAGAGCATCACTTGCCCCAGACTGAGACCGATTTCACACAAAAGCTGCGCCACCGTCATGCCTCCCTTTGCCCCCTGTCTATTGGTCAATTTCCCACCCGTAGCTCCGCAGCTGTATTTTGACCTGTGGCTTTGCTGGATTCCCCCCCTGCGGTTTTGTGATCCTTTCCTCCAGTGCAGCCCGCGTCCCCCAGCCTCCTCCTCTCTCTCTGGCATCCCCCCTCCTGCCTGTCTCCAGCCACCCGGCTCTCCCTTCCCTCCCCCGGAGATCATCTGAGCCCACTAGGCTCCCTTGCTGCTCTTGGCCAGCAATTTCTGTCTCCCATTTTCCCACTCCCCCCCCCCGGGTTGGGGGAAAATCCAGTCCCTGGGCGAAGCCCGTCCTCTCCCTCCTCCTGCTGCAGCTGCTATCTCTTTGCTCTCCGCCAGCTTCCTCTGCTCCTTCAACCCCTGGCTTGGCTGGTGGCGGCATCACTGTCACCCTCCTGCCCCTTCCCCAAGCAGCAGCAAGCCCAGTCCAGGAAGCAGCAGCAGCTGCTGCTCCCACCACTGCTACCATGTGCGCCTCTTCCTCCCCTGGCCAGCTTCCTGCCTACTATGGCCCACACGGGGACCCCCTCCATCTCTCTGCTGCTCCTGCTGCCTCCTCACCGCCCCGGACTCCCAAGGCGGTTGAAGAGGAGGAAGAAGAGGAGCCACCCCCTGCTCCTCTCTGGTACCCCAGCTTCCTTCCATCCTTGTCAGCCACAGTAGCTGTTCCTCCTCTGACAAGCCTTCCTCATGGGGGAAGGCAAGGAGAGGACTGTGGGGCTGCTGGCAGGCAGGGAAAGGGAAGGGGCAGCAGTGGCAGTGGCAGTGAGTCCTCTAGGCAGCCCAGAGAGTTGGGGGCCTGGGCTGCTTAGGAAGCTGTGGGGCTTTGGCAGGAAGTCGGGGGGCCAGGCCCCGGGAGGCCCCACTGTAGCTATGGGCCTGATTCAGGACTGTAGTATAAGGCTGCAGTCCTGAGTACACTGGTAGAGAAGAAGTCTCATTGAACTCAAAGAGATTTACTTCGAAGTATACATGCTTAGGAATACATCATGCACGCCACAACCATACACCGAGTACAGCCTTTCCAGAAAGATTCCACTGAAGCAGTTTTTTTGGGGGGAAATGGGTATGAGGCAAAGAAAAGCCAGGAAAGTGAGTGGTTGCTGGATAATCTTGTGTGGACGCTCATGAAAAAACAGAAAGGGCAGGTTGAGAGTTGGAGTAAAAGTGGTTAAGACGCTGAACTGCAGACCAGAAGGTTGGCAGTTCGAGACCCATGTGCTGCGTGACCGAGTGAGCTCCCATCTCTTCTCCCAGCTCCTACCAACCTAGAAGTTTGAAAGCAAGAAATTGCAAGTGGATATATAGTTACTCTTTAGATAATTTAGATGATAGATAAGTAGGTACTGCACTGGTGGGAAGGTAACAGCATTCGTGTGCCTTGGCATCTAGTCATACTAGCCACATGACCACGGAGATGTCTTTGGACAGTGTTGGCTCTTTGGCTTGGAAACGGGGATGAGCACTGTCCCCTAGAGTTGGATTCAATTGGCTTTCAAGCATGGGAAACCTACTGCCTTTACCTTTATTTTACCTTAGGTGTGTGTGGGGGAAGGTGATCATAGAGCCAGGGAAGGACTGCAGGTATACCACACAGCAGGGGAGAGAAGGGGACAGAGGACAGGACCAGAAGAACATCATCTTTCTGCCTTTCCCCCTCAACCAAGCAAAATAGTTGGAATGAAAAGAGTCACTTAAGGAAATAGGAAGTGAAATTCGAGTAGAGCCAGTGGCCACGACACTCATTTGCACGTGGGTTAACTTGCCGTGGGCAAAGGCAGGGGAAGGTCACAGCTTGCTGTCTGCTTGCTTCAGAACGCCAGGCTCCTATAGAGAACTCACCATGGACTGGGCCCTGTTCTCTCTTGCAGTTCTCAGTTACTCCTCAGGTAAGGATGCGGAGAAGTTATTTGACAAGCAGGGCTGGCCTGAGGCTTTTTTGGGCTCTAGGCGAGGCTAGCGTGAGGGCCCCCCCCTCACGCACCCGGCCTCCTCCTGCTGCTCTGATGGGCCCGCTCCTGCCTGCTTGCCGCAGCCGCCTCTACCTAGTCGTCCTCCAGACGATTGAAACGCCCCCCCCCGTCCTTCGTTGCTCGCCTGTCTCAGCGGGCCAGCCTGGAAGGGGGTGGGGGTGGCTCTGTCGGGCTTGTCCGGTTGGCCTGTTTCAGTGCCAGCTGCAGGAGCCCCGGGAGGGATTGAAACACCTCGCCCCATACTCTCCCGGGTCCTTCCCAGCTCGCCTGTCTTGGGGGGCCAGCCAGGAAAGGGGTGGGGCAGCTCTGTTGGGCTTTTCTGGCTGGCCTGCTTCAGCTCACCAGAAGCCCCAGGAGGAATTGAAAGGACCACCCCCATTCTTGCTAGCTCTCCTGTCTCAGTAGGCCAGTCTGGATGGGAGCGGGGGTGCCTCTGTCGGGCTTCTCTGGCTGGCCTGCCTCAGCGTGCCAGAAGCCCAAGGAGGGATTGAAATGCCCAGGCCCGGATCGCCCAACTAGGTGCTCGCCTAGGGCACCCCCCAACCCCTCCCGCCACCCTAAGGCGCCCGCCGCCGCTGCCACTAGATCCCCGCCCCTTCCCGGCTTTCCTGGGAGCCCCCAGGACAGCCAGCTCTGGGAGGGAGGGGGCGGCGGCTAGACCCCCGCCCTCTTCCCGGCTTTCCTGGGGGTCCCGCAGCCGTGGAGCCCCCAGGACAGCCGGCGCTGGGAGGGAGGGGGCAGCAGCTAGACCCCGCCCCCTTCCCTGGCTTTCCTGGGGCCCCCGCAGCTACGAAGCCTCCAGGAAAGCCAGTGCTCCGCTGCCGCCCCCCGGTCTCCAGGCCCCACCAGGAGGTTTGCACCCCAGTGGGGGGCGCCCAGGCTTCCTGCCTAGGGCGCCCAGACACCTGGAGCCGGCCCTGGAAATGCCCCCGTCCTTCCTAGCTCACCAGTGTCTGCAGGCCAGCCTGGAAGGGGGCGGGGGCAGCTCTGTTGGACTTCTCCAGCTGGCCTGAATCAGCGCACCAGCCGCAGAAGCCCTGGGAGGGATTGACCCCCCCCTCCCTTGCTAGCCTGCCTGTCTCAGTGGGCAGCCTGGAAGGGGGCGAGGGCGGCTCTGTTGGGCTTCTCCGGCTGGCCTGCTTCAGCGCCAGCTGCAGAAGCCCCGGGAGTGATTGAAACGCCCCCTTCCTTCCAAGGTCGCCTGTCTCAGCGGGCCAGCCTGAGAGGGGGTGGGGCGGCTCTGTCGGGCTTCTCCAGCTGGCCTGAATCAGCGTGCCAGCCGCAGAAACCTCGGGAAGGATTGAAATGCACCCAGTCCTTCCTAGCTCACCTGTGTCCCCGGGTCAGCCTGGAAGGTGGTGGGGGCGGCTTTGTCGGGCTTCTCTGGCTGGCCTGAATCAGCCGCAGAAGCCCCGGGAGAGATTGAAACTCCCCGTCCTTCCTAGCTCGCCTGTGTCTGCCGGCCAGCCTGGAAGGGGGCCCGTGCGGCTCTGTCGGGCTTCTCCGGCTGGCCTGAATCAGGGTGCCAGCCGCAGAAGCCTCGGGAGGGATTGAGACACCCCCCCTTCCTTCCTAGCTCGCCTGTTTCCCCGTGCCAGCCTGGAAGGGGGCGGGGGCAGCTCTCTCAAACTTCTCTGGCTGGCCTGCTTCAGCGCGACAACCGCAGAAGCCCAGGGAGGGATTGAAACCCCCCTCTCCTTCCTAGCTCGCCTATCTTGGGGAGCCAGCCTGGAAGGGGGCGGGGCGGCTCTGTCGGACTTCTCTGGCTGGCCTGCTCCAGAACCTCCCCCCTCAATCTTTCCTAGCTTGCCAGCCGCAGAAGCCCGTGGGGAAGAAGAGACCTAGGGTTGCCATCCCAGTTGGGAGATTCTGGAGGAGGCGGAGAGGGAGGGGAGCTTATCTTGGTTCAACGCCATCTGTGCCCCCTCTGAAGCTGCCGTTTCCTCCTGGGAAACTGAGCTCCTTAGTCTGGAGGTCAGTCATAATCAGGGTTGCCAGTTTTGGGTTGGGAAATTCCTGGAGAGTCGTTGGCTGGAGCCTGGGGAGGGTGGGGTTTGGGATGGGAGGGACCTCAGAGGGGTATAATGCCAGAGACTCCGCCTTCCAAGGCAGCCATTTTCTCCAAGGGAACTGATCTCTGTTGTCTGGAGACCAGCTGTAATTCCAGGAGATCTCCAGCTACCATCTGGAGATTGGCAACCCTCGTTGTAATTCTGGGAGAACTCCAGGCCCCATCCGGACAGGCCTATAAACCAAGCAGAAAAGACGTTTTTATGTTGTGTGCTTCTAATACGAACCCAGTGCTTTTGTGCTATCTGAAGACGCAGAATAAGAATCAAAGTAATGGTTTGGTTTTGGCCCCCCCCCCCCCAGGTGTCATTTCCCGGGCGACATTGACTCTGCCTGCCTTGGTGTCTCTATCCCCGGGAGAAACGGTTGAAATCTCCTGCAAGATGAGTGGTATGGCTGGCGGCATTTTTTGGTATCAAGAGAGACCTGGTCAGGCCCCTCGTTTTGTGCTCCATGGGACCAGCACCCGGGGAGAAGGGATCCCAGATCGGTTCACCGGTTCCACCACTGGGAACATTGGCTCTTTAACCATCACCAACGCCCAGGCTGAAGACACGGGAGTTTACTACTGTGCCAGAGTCGCTTCCTCGATTGTGATCATGCAGAACTGACACAAAATCCTTCATTTCTGGAAGAGGGGGAATGCAGAGCTTAATCTGTTGTTTTCTTCTTCTTCTTTTTAACTACCCCAAAAAGGGGTAGAATTTTATTGAAGATTTTTCAAAAGCATACAAACATTAAAGACAAACCAACATAAAATGGGGTAATTCTTCTCAGATAATACAATTCTTACGCCACCCTTTATCCTACATATTCAGGTGATATGAGTAACTGAAGCTAAAGTTCTAATAAACTGGGCTATGTATACAGATCTATTTCTCCGTATATTTGCAGCTATCTACCTTTGTAACTGTTCTCCAAGTATACAATCTAGATCAAGTGTTCTGGAATGTAGAGTCTGGTAATCCTTTCATCGATAAAGTCAATTTATCCAACTCAGCCGCTTCCAACAGTTTATCTATATATTCCTGTTTCGTAGGGACCTCAGTTGATTTCCAGTACTTTGCATATAAAATCCTTGCAGCTGTCGTAAAGTACATAATCAAATAGTGGTCATCAGTAAAACCTCGGGAGTAAATGGTATAGAAGTATCTAGTACCTTTTGCATCAATTCATGCACCCACACCCAATATTTTCTGCTGATTTCACAATACCACCACATATGATAAAAAGATCCCACCTTATTCATACACTTCCAACACTTATTTGAGCAATTGCTGTCAAATTTCGCTACTATTTCTGGTGTTACATACCACCTGTAAAACATTTTATACAAGTTTCCCTTATAAGGAACAGATTTTGTAATTTTTTAATTCTTCTTCCAGAATTGCTCCCATTGTTCTAAATCAATATTATGCCCTATATTTTGTGCCCATTGAATCATATTACTTTTAACTACTTCCTCAGCCATCAGTTCATTAAGCAGAAAGGTATACATTTTTTTTAATAAATTTATGCTCAGTTGTAGTCATGATCTTTTCAATCTCCAACAAGTTATCATAGAAGCCTAATTTCTTGTCTTTAGTGTATCTAGATTCTATCTGTGCTCTTTGCCACTACGATAGATCTGGGAACAACTTCAAATTATAATTAGAATCTAGGATGTCCCAGTATCTTCTTGGTATCTCATCCTCATACACAGTTGGTAACATAAAGGCTTCTAAGGCCGCGATCCATTTTGAACTTTTTACATAGAATTGCTTGTGAATTATTTCCCAGACTTTCAGCAAGGAAGCTCGCAACCGAGGTTGTTTAAAATTTTTATATGAGTTTGCTTTTCCATACCATAGAAATGCATGCCATTCAAGCATCAAATCATGGCATTCTAATTTCAAAATTCTCTGGTCATCTAATTTAATCCATTCTTTAATCCAAGTGAGGGCTGCTGCTCTGTAATATAAAAGCCAATTAGTTGGTGTGAAGTCTCCCCTTTCTTTACCATCTGGTAGGGCTTTCAGTCTTATTCTGGGGTGTTTCCCTTGCCAAATGAATCTTGAAATCAGCTGATCCATATCTTTGAACCTTTTTTGGTTTTGTAAAACGGGAATTGTCTGGAAGAGAAAAATCCACCTTGGAAGCACATTCATTTTCATTAAGACAATTCGTCCCACTAGAGACATTTGGAGATTCCTAAATATTTTATTTTCTCTTGTACCTGAAATTTCGATTCTTCTTGAAATCTTGTCGCCTGTTCTCTCGTCATGTTTTTAGTCAAGATCTTGGTTTTATTGATATTAACTTTTAGACCTGCTGCAGGGGCAAAAGACAGGGGAGAATACTGCTGACTCAACTGGCTTCATTATCATCGACATATCCAGAACCACGGATGCTTTTAACACTTTGATTGCTCTCAAGAAACTGCTAATAAAATGCCGCTCTCCATGCCCATGGCACCAGTTAGGGTTGCCAACTCCAGACTGGGGAACAGGTGAGATGTGGGGGGTGGAGCCTGGAGAGAGTAGAGCTTGGGGAGGGGAGGGACTTCACCCGAGTGTATATTTGCGATAGAATCCAGTTTCCAGTGCAGCCATTTTCTCCAGGGGATCTGATCTCTGTAGTCTGGGGATCAGTTGTAATCCTGGTGGATCACCAGGTCCCACCTGGAGATTAGCAGCCCTAACAGCATTGGAGGGGTATTTGCTGGCTTTTAAAAAATTGATAGTTGCTATATCGCCTCCATAGTATTACAACACTATATGTTTTGCTACCAATTTTTTAAAAGCCAATCAAGGCTACTGGTAGCGTGGGGGATTGTGGGCATGAATGGATATCAAGGGGAAATAGTTCCAGTGTGGGTTGGAGAGTTCAAGAACCTGCTCAGGGGAAAAACACCCTGCAGTTTCAGCAGTGGAATTAGATGTGGAAAGAGACCTTCTTTTACAGCAGATAGGACAGGGGGAAAGGTGAACACAGGCCAGGGAAGGGCTCCACAAAGCAGGCAAAGGAAGGGGGAAGAAGACTGCCTCGTCTCTAGCGGGAGAGGGGCAATGCAAAGAGTCACCTAAGGATCTGTGCCCAAGCAAATAGAGGTGAGCGACTCCCTGGCTCCTCTCCTTCAGTACCCATATGGGTCCTTTATGACCCACACATCCCTTCCATTGCACCACTTCCTCAGGTCTGGAAAAACCCAAATTCTTAGCATTCTTGGAATATCTCAAGGAAGTAGAATTTGGGCTTCTTTGTTGTAGAATCTACATGCTTTGATTCTAACCATTGTGACTGGTGGATTTCCAAACTCTGTCTGTTCCCAAGGATGGAAAACTAACCTTGATAAGGTTTTATTCCGAGTGGTGGTAGGAGATTTGTGGCAAGCCCTGAATGCCTCTGGAGGGAAATGAGTTATCCGGTAGCAACCACTGAGGTTTGGCAATATTTGCCTAGAGAGAGACTTATTAAAGTTTAGGGAAGTGAAAGGGAACTCAGATGAGGAACGGAGGTTTGGATACTTCTAGGCAGGAATCTCTTTGTCCCAGGAAGCTGGGAATCTCTCACCATGGCCAAAGCCTTGATGCTCTTCCTGTTTCTCACTTTTTTGTGGGGTAAGATGGAGACTTAGCTAAAACATCTATTTATCCAAGTCTCCTTACTTTGTATTTCTCCCTTTTAACAGCCACAGGAATCCTCCCCCTGTGATCTTTCCATTCCACTTAATTTGTGCTTCTGATTTTGTTCTCAGGTTGTGATGCCCAATTTACATTGACCCGGCCGCCCTCCGTGTCGGCTTCCATCAGAGAGATTGTTGAGGTCTCCTGTACAAGAAGCAGTGGGAGCATAAGGAGCTTCTGGAACTCCTGATACCAACAGAAGCCGGCAGTGTTCCCAAACTGCTCATATCTCGTGATAGCGACAGAGCCTCAGGCATCTCTGACCGATTCTCAGGTTCTCTCGAGAACTCTGCCAATGCTGCCCTCTTAACCATCTCCACTGTCCAAGCGGAGGATGAGGCCGATTATTACTGTGCAGCTTATGACAGCAGCCCACAATGATATGACCACATGGGGGAAGTGTGACAAAAACCTCTGTGCAGCAGATGCGCTTTGCATGGGTTGTGCTTGGCTGATGCACCAACCGATTCTCCTGCGACCAGTCTGGTTAACTAGATGCAAGAGATGATGGTGCCCATGAGACCCATACATCTTTTTATCAGGCTCTGCATCATGCTGGACAGGTGTGAAAGAGAGAGAGGGTTTTAAAAGCAGAAGAGTGTGGGGTGGTATTATACCCACCTCCTACCTGCAGCCTTTTTTCCCCTTTGCAATCCCATCCCCATCTGCTTTCATTCTTGCAGGCCTCATAAAGAGCCCCACAGCCCTCTTGAAATGGTGTGGGGAGTATTCAACACCCTGCACTGGCCTCAGCTTCTCCACTTAAAACCACCCCTTCCCTTGGCCTACTTATGCAAAACGAGAAGATGATACCTCAGCTGGGAAACAGAAAGGGCCAAGTTTATTTAATTATTTATTTACGTCGATCAAAGGCTTCCATTCCCAGGTCCTTGGAGACGCTGAGGCTCCAGGCCTGGTCTGAGGGTCAACCCTTCACCCATCCAAATGATGCCCAGGGTGTTCACCTAAGCTGTGCTGAGTCCCATTCAAGCAACTTGACCTACACTGCTACCAGAAACATGGAACAGCAATGCCTAGGCTTCACTGAAATTGTGCGATTACTTGTTACCCTTTGCAGAGTAGAGTAGGCAACCCCCCCCTCCACCCGGGCTAGTGCCAATTCACCAGAGAGGAAAGAATTCCAACTTGACCCGCAAACGGGCGACCAGCTTGCTCCCACTCTGCAATAAGGGGAGGAAGGGAGGGAGGAAGGGAGGGTGGGTGTTTCTCTCACCAATGGTCAAAAAGAGAAGGGGGTGGGGCTTACGCCTGTGCTCATATAGGCATTATCTCCCCTCCTCCAAATCCATCACAAAAAAGAAAACAACATCATGCTGTTTGGCTCATCCTTCCATTACTGTGGCAAATTGCAGTCCTTCTCCAGCTTCTCTGAATCACGGATTCAGGAGCTGCCTTATACCCTTTCAGCTACAATCTAAAATGCGGGTCTGCTACCATCATGCCCAGTTAGCCTCCTAGGAATTCTCTGGAACTTGTATATCTATACAGCCCCCACTGAAACTGTGGCTCAGTTCAGACATCACAGAAAGCCATAAATCCACGTAATGCACTAGGGGAATATGCCAGACATACAGCAATGTAATATCGGATCGACCACTGAAGGGAGCCAAACGCGTGGGGAAGAGGAAAGGGAAAAAAGCAAAAGAATAGGGATGCACAAGCAATGAAAACGAGAATGCAGAAGAGCCCAGAAGTGGACATTAGCCAGCCCAAGTTTATTTATTTTCATTCAGTTATTTAAAAGACTTTTACGTTGCCTTTCCATCCACACAGGGTCCCCAAGGTGGAACTTGTGCTTACTGGCCAGCCTTCAGAAAGTCAAAGGCCTTTTTTGTTATACTTCAAAGCATATGCATATTAACATTTAGAATGGACAAGGAGAAGAGGGAGATAAGACTAAAAACCTTGACATACCAACATAAGGCTGTACGCCTAATTGAAGCACAAAGAGACGCACACACACACACTGAAATGTTGTTCTTAAGTTTCCATAAATCAGCAGCACTGATGCCCCACATAAGCCCCTTGGGATAGCATCGCAGGAATGGCTGGCATGTCAGGGGCCGGAAAGAGAGGAATGCCTGCACATTCTACCTCCTCTGCATGTAAATATCCTTTAATTGGAGTCCGGGTCAATTAAAGGCCAGTGGGAAGAATGAAAAGGAAAGCAGAATCCACAGCATGTCTCCTCTGGCCCCTACTGCAATGGACTCAGAAGGTTCCAGCAGGAAGCAGAAATGGCCGTCTTAGCCCCCAAGGCTTGAACATGCAATGGGAGACACTTGGGAGTAGAAGGAGCTTAAAGGTGAAACCGGAGAAGATTTTCACAAATGCCTCCGAAACCAAACTTGCGTCTGAACTACGGTTGCCAGCTGTGGGTTGGGAAATATCTGGAGATTTGAGGGGTGGAGCCTGAGGAGGGTGGGGTTTGGGGAGGGGAGGGACTTCAAAGGGGTGTAACGCCATAGAGTCCACCTCCCAAGGCAGCCATTTTCTCCAAGGGAACTGATCTCTGTCGCCTGGAGACCGACCATAATTCCCAGGAGATCTCCAGGCACCACCTGGGTATTGGCAACCCTAATCCGAAGAAGTAAACTCGACTGACCAAAGGTTAGGCTGAATTGCACTCCGTGAGTCTCCAAGGGGCTGGTATCTATACACCAAACCCTGTTATTGGTGAAGCTTGCAGGGTAAGAGAACTTGGCCACTAGTCATCCTTGTGAGGACGGGAGGCCCTTCCGAGCACAGTTCAAGAGTTTAGCACTGTTTGCCAAACACCAAAGATAATCAAGAGAGAGCCAAGATTTTAATCCTCACTACAATGAACCATGAGGAGCTGCGGTGGCTCAAGTGGTTAAGACGCTGAACTGCAGGCTGTGGAAGGTCAGTAGTTCAGCAGTTCGAGACCCGTGAGTGCCGCATGACGGGGTGAGCTCCCGTCTCTAGTTCCAGCTCCTGCCAACCTAGCAGTTCGAAAGCAAGAAATTGCAAGTAGATAAATAGGTACCACTTCAGTGGGAAGGTAACAGCGTTCCGTGCACCTTGGTGTTTAGTCATGCCGGCCACATGACCACGGAAATGTCTTTGGACAGCGCTGGCTCTTCGGCTTTGAAACGGAGATGAGCACCGCAACCCTAGAGTCGGATTCGACTGGCTTTCGAGCAAGGGAACCTTTACCTTTTTACAATGAACCATTAACACTAACAATGAATTAGAGGGGCCGCGGTGGCTCACTGTTTAAGACGCTTAGTTGTAGACCGGAAGGTCCGTAGTTCGGCAGTTTGAGACCCAAGTGGCATGTGACAGAGTGAGCTCCTGTCTCTGGTCTCAGCTCAAGCCAACCTAGTGGTTCGAAAGCAAAAAATTGCACATAGATCAATAGGTACCACTTCAGTGGGAAGATAACAGTGTTCCCTGCACCTCAGGGTTTAGTCATGCCAGCCACATGATGACCCAGAAATGTCTTTGGACAGCGCTGGCTCTTTGGCTTGGAAACAGAGATGAGCACCACCCCCTAGAGTCGGATTCGGCTGGCTTTCGAGCAAGGGAAACCTGTACCTTTACCTTTACAATTATCAGGGACTAGAACAATTCAGACTGGTGAACCAGGAAATCACTGCTTCAGTTTTTCACCTCTTGGCAACTGGCGAGGCAGCCTTAGGATCATGCCACAGCCTTCCCCCCCCTCACAGCGGGAAGCCAGCTCTGACTTCGGCATACTCTCACCTGGCCTTGATCATTAAGTGCCTGGAATGGGGCCTCTCAACCCGCTATGCCCTGGCTTGGGCACAGCAGTAGATTTCCACTAACGGCAAGGAGGAGGGCAGTTTTGACAGACCCAGCCCCTTCCACCGCAGATCTCCAACTCTCCTTTCACGCTGTCCCTGGCCTGCCCTGGTCTCCCCAAGGGCGTCATTTTGGGCTGCAGAGGGACAGGGGAGACTGACACAGCACAATCCCATGGATGAAGATCCCTGGCGACAGTGGCCACTACTGCTGGATCTAAGTTTCCTTCCCTTCCCCTGATTTACTTGGGCTGGTCTCACTTTACTGCTTAGTGAATACTGTCACTTTATTTATTGGTCATTTGTCACTGGCGTACGAGAGAAGACAGAAAAGACAGATTTTTTAAGAAACCTACAGAAAAAAAATGCAGACCTGGGTAAATGCACTCACTTGAACGGTGAGAACAGAAACGGCCACGCGGTTTTCTTCTTCTGAGCCATCTTCACCTGAATGTAACTAGAGAAGGTCAGTGTTAAAACGGTTAAAAATGTTTCTACCCACACTGATCAGGTTGTATGGTCTTGTGGCAAGCCACTTATGCCTGCTCAAATGGTGCATCATAAATATCTCTAACGAACAAAATAAATAGAACTTAAGACCAAGAGAAGAAGAAGCAAATGCCGACATCCTGACAACTGCCCCTTCTGTACCCTGCTTCAAGAGAGCCATTGTGCTGTAGTGGTTAAGAGTGATGGACTCTAATCTGAAGAACCAAGTTTGATTTCCGACTCCTCCTCCACATGATGCCTGCTGGGTGACCTTGGGCCAGTCACTGTTCTGCCTCGTTCTCTCCTGATGGTTACTAGACCGAGTTTTTTATATAATTGGGGGCAGGGGGAGGAGAGACAAAGGGAGAAATGAAGTTGTAGAGAGCGGCCAAAGTGGAATGTAACTTCCACATGCAAAGACTGTGTGTGTCGGAACGCACCTTGCTTGGGGTTGGTAGGTGCGCCCCTTGTGCAACATTTGTTGGTTTCTCAAAAACATCATGCACGCCACAACCAAACACCGAGTACAGTCTTTCCAGAAAGATTCCACTGAAGCAGTTTTTTTGGGGGGAAATGGGTATGAGGCAAAGGAAAGCCAAGAAAGTAAATAAATGCTGGATAATCTTGAGTGGAGCTTAGGAAAAAACATAAAGGGCAGGTTGGGAGTTGAAGTTAAAATGATTAAGACGCTGAACTGCAGACCAGAAGGTTGGCAGTTCGAGACCCATGTGTTGCGTGACCGAGTGAGCTCCCATCTCTGCTCCCAGCTCCTGCTAACCTAGCAGTTTGAAAGCAAGAAATTGCAAGTGGATAAATAAGTACTATTTAGATCATTTAGATAATAGAGAAATAGGTACTGCTTTGGTGGGAAGGTAACAGCATTCTGTGTGCCTTGGCATCTAGTCATGCAAGCCACTTGACCACGGAGATGTCTTTGGACAGTGCTGGCTCTTTGGCTTGGAAACGGGGATGAGCACTGTCCCCTAGAGTTGGATTCCACTGGCTCTCAAGCAAAGGGGGGAAGGTGTGTGAGGGGAAGGTGAACATAGAGCCAGGGAAGGACTGCAGGTATACCACACAACAGGGGAGAGAAGGGGACAGAGGACAGGACCAGAAGAACATCAGCCTTCTGCCTTTCCTCCTCAACCAAGCAAAATAGTTGGAATGAAAAGAGTCACTTAAGGAAATAGGAAGTGAAATTCGAGCAGAGCCAGTGGCCATGACACTCATTTGCAGGTGGATTCACTCGCCGTGGGCAAAGACAGGGGAAGGTCACAGCTTGCTGTCTGCTTGCCTCAGAACGCCCGGCTCCTATAGAGAACTCACCATGGACTGGGCCCTGTTCTCTCTTGCAGTTCTCAGTTACTCTTCAGGTAAGGATGCGGAGAACTTATTTGACAAGCAGGGCCGGCCGGAGGCTTTTTTGGGCTCTAGGCGAGGCTAGCGTGTGGCGCCCCCTCAAGCCAGGCTGCTTGTGGCAAAACCCCCCCCCATGTACCCCGTCTCCTCCTGCTCCTCTGATGGGTCCACTCCTGCGTGGTTGCCGCCGCTGCCTCTACCTAGTCGTCCTCCAGCCGATTGAAACACGCCCCCCCGTCCTTCCCCATCTCAGCGGGCCAGCCTGGAAGGGGCTGGGGGTGGCTCTCTCGGGCTTCTCCCAGGGCTCCTGCAGCTCGCCAGAAGCCCCAGGGGGGATTGAGAGGACCGCCCCCATCCTTCCTAGCTCTCCTGTCCGGAGCGGGGGTGGCTCTGTCGGGCTTCTCCGGCTGGTCTGCTTCAGCATGCCAGAAACCCCGGGAGGGATTGAACCCCCTCCCCCCTTCCTAGCTGGCCTGTGTCTGTGGGCCAGGCTGGAAGGGGGCTGGGGCGGCTCTGTCTCACTTCTCCCGCTGGCCTGCGTCAGTGCGCCAGCCGCAGAAGCCCCTGGAGGGATTGAAACACCCCCTCCCCATCTTTCCTAGCTCTCCTGTCTTGGGGGCCCAGCCTGGAAGGGGGTGGGGCGGCTCTGTAAGGCTCCTCTGGCTGGGCTGCTTCAGCGCGCCAGCTGCAGAAGCCCCGGGGGAGGGGGGGATTGAAACGCCCTCCATCGTTCCTAGCTCGTGTGTGTCCCCGGGCCATCCTGGAAGGGGGCTGGGGCGGCTCTATCGGGCTTCTCCAGGCTGGCCTGCTTGACTGTGCCAGCCGCAGAAGCCCCTGGAGGGATTGAACGCCGCCCCCCCCCTTTCTAGCTCTCCTGTCTTGGGAGGCCAGCCTGGAAGGCGACGAGGGCGTCTCTGTCGGGCTTCTCCAGCTGGCCTGTTTCAGCGCGCCAGCCGCAGAAGCCCCGGGAGGGATTGAAACACCCTCCGTCCTTCCTAGCTCGCCTATGTCCCTGGCCCAGCCTGGAAGGGGGCTGGGACAGCTCTGTCGGTCTTCTCCCGCTGGCCTGCTTGACTGCGCCAGCTGCAGAACCCCCGGGAGGGATTGAAACGCGCCCCCGTCCTTCCTAGCTCGCAGGTCTTGGGAGGCCAGCCTGGAAGGGGGTGGTGGCAGCTCTGTCAGGCTTCTCAGGCTGGCCTTCTTCAGTGCGCCAGCCGCAGAAGCACCTGGAGGAATTGAAACGCGCCCCCTTCCTTCCTAGCTCGCCTGTCTCAGCGGGCCAACCTGGAAGGGGGCGGGGTGGCTCTGTCAAGCTTCTCTGGCTGGCCTGCTTCAGTGTGCAAGTCACAGAATCCCCGGGAGGGATTGAAACACCCCCCCCCCTTCCTTGCTTGCCTGTCTTGGGGGGCCAGCCTGGAAGGGGGCGGGGGTGGTTCTGTTGGGCTTCTCTGGCTGGCCTGCTCCAGCACCAGCCGCAGAAGCCTCGGGAGGTATTGAACCCCGCCGCCCATCTTTCCTAGCTCGCCAGCCGCAGAAGCCCGTGGGGAAGAATAGACGTAGGGTTGCCATCCCAATTGTGAGATTCCCTAGGAGGGAGGTGGAGGGGAGCCTAGCTGGGTTCAATGCCATCAGTGCCCCCTCTGACGTTGCCCTTTCTTTTATGGGAACTGAGCTCCTTAGTCTGGAGAACAGTCATAATCAGGGTTGCCAGCTTTGGGTTGGGTAATTCCTGGAGAGTCGGGGGTGGTGCCTGGGGAGGGTGGGGTTTGGGGATGGGAGGGACCTCAGAGGGGTATAATGCCAGAGACTCCGCCGTCCAAGGCAGCCATTTTCTCCAAGGGAACTGATCTCTGTTGTCTGGAGACCAGCTGTAATTCCAGGAGATCTCCAGCCACCATCTGGAGATTGGGAACCCTAGTTGTTATTCTGGGAGGACTCCAGGTGGTATCTGGTTGGGCTTATAAATGAAGCAGAAAAGACATTTATTTTTGTGTGCTTCCAATACGAACCCAGTGCTTTTGTGATATCTGAGAACACAGAATAAGAATCAGAGTAATGTTTTTGTTTTGCCTCCCCCACAAAGGTGTCATTTCCCGGGTGACATTGACTCAGCCTGGCTTGGTATCTTTGTCCCGGGGAGAAACGGTTGAAATCTTATGCAAGATGACTGGTATGGCTGGTGGCATTTCTTGGTATCAAGAGAGACCTGGTCAGGCCCCTCGTCTTGTGCTCCATGGGAACAGCACCCGGGGACAAGGGATCCTGGATCGGTTCACCGGTTCCATCACCGGGAACATTGGCTCTTTAACCATCACCAACATCCAGGCTGAAGACGAGGCAGATTACTACTGTACCAGACCCGCTTCCTCGATTGTGGTCATGCAGAACTGACACAAAATCGTTCATTTCTGGAAGAGGGGGAATGCAGAGCTTAATCTGGTCTGTGTTGTTTTTTTAACTACCCCTAAAAGGGATAGAGTTTTGTTAAAGATTTTCCAAAAACATACAAACATTAAAGACAACAAACCAACATAAAATGGGGGTAATTCATCTCAGATAATACAATTCTTATGCTACCCTTTATCCTACATATTCAGGTGATTTGAGTAACTGAAGCTAAAGTTCTAATAAACTGGGCTATGTATACAGATCTATTTCTCTGTATATTTGCAGCTATCTACCTTTGTAACTATTCTACCAAGTATGAAATCTAGACCAAGTGTTCTGGAAAGTAGAGTCTAGTAATCCTTTCAATGATAAAGTCAATCTATCCAACTCAGCCACTTCCAACAGTTTATCTATATATTCTTGTTTCATAGGGACCTCAGTTGATTTCCAGTGCTTTGCATGTAATACATAATCAAACAGCGGTCATCAGTAAAACCTCAGGAGGAAATGGTATAGAAGTATCTAGTACCTTTTGTATCAATTCATGCACCCACACCTAATATTTTCTGCTGATTTCACAATACCATCACATATGATAAGAAGATCCCACCTTATTCATACACTTCCAACACTTATTTGAGCAATTGCTGTCAAATTTCGCTACTATTTCTGGTGTTACATACCACCTGTAAAACATTTTATACAAATTTCCCTTATAAGCAACAGATTTTGTAATGTTTATATTCTTCTTCCACAATTGCTCCCATTGTTCTAAATCAATCAAAGTGTTAAAAGCATCCGTGGTTCTGGATATGTCGATGATAATGAAGCCATCTGGGTCGGCAATATTCTCCCCTATCTTTTGCCCCTGTAGCAGGTCTAAAAGTTAATATCAATAAAACCAAGATCTTGACTAAAAACATGACCAGAGAACAGGCGATGAGATTGCAAGAATTATTAGAATTTCAGGTACAAGAGAAAATAAAATATTTAGGAATCATTATGACAAACAAATGTAGTGCCTTACAAGAGAATAATTATAGAGAACTGTTTAAGACAACTAAACAAGGGGGCGTGGCCTGACACTAAGAAGAATGGCTGCACAATTCTAGAGCGCTGCTCCTTCTCGCCCCAATTCCTCCTAAATCGCACCACTTTTGATTGCAAACAACTCTAAATATATGGGGAGATCCAGTGAGAGACCCAGGAACCAGAAAAAAGATACAGAGCGACCACTTACTGACTACTTCCAACTTGCTACAACAACTGCAGGCCGATCTGCTTCTAAAACTACTGAAGACAAGATGGCTGACGGCACTCAGCAACAAGGTACAGATGATTTGCAAATTGACTCTCAAAATGTTTTAAAACAAATGAGCAAAATGGAGACAAGAATTTTAGACTCCATGAAGGCATTATTTGAGCCTGTACAGACCCAGCTAAATGATATAAAACAAGCTCTGCAGGAAGTTGATAAAAAAGCAGATCATGCAACTTCTTTAGGTTTACAAGCTGCAGAAGCAATTAAAACTTTAAAAACTGAAGAGACAGTAACTCAGAAAAGACTGTTGGCTCTAGAAATGGAGACCAGGCAATATAATTTGAAATTTCGCGGTTTTCCTGAGGACGCTGAAGAGAAAAGTGAATTACAAATATTTCTGGCACAATGGCTTGCATCTATTCTTAAGCTTGAAGATGGTGTGGCCCCTATGATTTTAAAAGCTCATAGATTGGGACAGAAAAACAAAGATAAGCGTAGAGGACCAAGAGATATTCTGGCAACGTTTCTGGATGCAAGAACCAAAAATAAAATCCTAACAGAAGCCAGAGTAAACAAAAATCTTCCCTTTTTGGATATTAAAATAGAAGTTTTCCCTGACTTACCCCTGGATGCTATTGCACAGAGAAGGACTCTAAAGCCGATCACCATGCAACTCAGGGAAGCAAACATAAGATACAGATGGTCTGCTGCTGCAAAATTGCAAGTATGGCACAAAGGAACATTGTACACAGCTACAGACCTGGAATCTGGTCAAACATTACTGGAACTCCTGGAAATCACCCAGCAATCTATGGAGACTGACAAACAATCTTTTAAAAGAAGACTGCAGTACAATCTAACTCCACATAAGGAAAACAAAGTAATGGCACGTCCTTGACTTATAACTCACTGAGAGTAAATGTATAATTATCTGCTGTATGAAGGTTTCATAAAGTGGTCATTTATTCTAATGGTTTAAAGATTATTATGTTAAATATGTATACAATATTCTAAAGACCATATATGGTATTGGGGGGAGGGGGAGCAAGTAATATTCACACCAGTTCCTTCTATAGTTAAAGTCTGGATATAGTCTCAAATTCATAACTTCGATCCTTGTTCTAAGGAGTGAGAGATTTAATCTCACTACCTCTCCCAAGTATTTGGGGAAGGGTTACAGGAAGTTCTTTTTCTTTTACCCTTAGTCTTTTTATTTTGGTGTGTGTTTTCAGTTAGGGGTGGGGGGTTGTTATTAGAGTTAGATATTGAGTGTAGTTACCAAACAGGTTAAGTTAAGTAAAGTTACTGTTACACAGTTGATAAGGCAGGTAAGGCAGTATTAGTCTCCAGGAGAGTAGTTAAAGCTAGTTACAAAAGTAATATTTTCCTTGACTTTTCATTTCTAGGAAAGAGTGATAGTAATTCCTTGGTTACGTGGCACGCATTGTTTTATTATATACAATAATCAGGTAGAATATATGTAAGATATACCATTTACATCTGTGCAAAAGTATTGTTATTTTGTTGATTCTATAAAATGTCAAAACTACTTAGATGCATGACTTATAATACCAGAGGCGTGAGCAACCCTGTGAAACGTAAGCGTATTTTTGCGCAAATAACTAAAGAACATCCAAATATTGTTTTTCTTCAGGAAACACACAACACTGCTAAGTATCCATGTCTTTTTAAATCACAAAAATTCAAATATCAATGGCAGTCGTATGGCTCCTCTAAATCTCGAGGTGTAGCCATCCTAATTTCAGCTAATACTAACTTCACGCTTAAGAAAATACTCAAAGACCCTGTAGGTAGATTTTTATTTGTGGTAGGAAGTGTTGATACAACTGTTGTAACTCTAGCTGTTTTGTATGCACCAAATACAAATCAAATAGCTTTTATGACTGAAGTCCTAAATAAGCTAGCCAACTTTCAAGAAGGTGATTTAATAATCGGGGGAGATCTAAACTGTATTATGGATTATTCCTTGGATAGATCCTCCTTCAATAAGATGCAGAAAAAATGCATACAGATTGAGAAGAAACAAACCTCCTTGCGAGGTTGATCCAACAATATTCTTTAATAGATATCTGGAGACAGTTACATATAGGAGAACGTGACTACACATATTATTCACAGAGACATAAAACCTATACCAGAATTGATTACTTATTAGCTTCACCATCTATAATAAATACAATTAAATCAGCCCAAATTGGGAATCTGCAATGGTCTGACCATCATTGGGTCAGCTGTGACTTAGAACTAGGTATGGAAGTAAGACAAACAACATGGAAGCTGAATACAAATTTATTAAAAAATCAAATCATAGCAGCTGAGATAGAATCAGTCATTAAAAATTATTTCATAGACAATAACACAGAAGATGTATCCCGGCAATTATTTGGGATGCGATGAAGCCTGTCGTAAGGGGTCAGTTGATATCCAAGGCAGCTTATCTAAACAAACAAAGAAAGCAAAAAAGAGAAAAACTGTTAACAGAAATAGCTGTGCTGGAAATGAAACACAAACAAACAGGCAATAAAAAAGCATACAAGAAATTATTAGCCATAAGACGGGAGCTAGACACACTTGACATCAATCAAATACAGCAAAACTTACTCTACTTGCAACAAAAATCATGGCAAAACACATCGAAGGCACTGAAAGTTTTGACTCGAAGAGTCAGACAGAAAAGGGAAGCCAGATTAATTACCTCAATAAAGGACAGACAAGGTAAACTACAATTTGAAACACAGCAAATAACAAAGGCTTTTTTAGAATATTATAAACAATTATATGAAACAAAAGAAATAAATGCAACCTCAATTAAAATATATCTAGAAAAATACTATAACAATATTAAACTGTCAGAAGAACATAAAGCAGTAATGGAGAGTCCTATTACTGAAAAGGAAGTGATTGCAGCTATTAAAAAATCCAAGTGTAATAAAGCTCCTGGCCCAGATGGCTTTAGCTCAGAATTATACAAAAAATATCAGGATACCATAGCTTTACCCTTTACTAAAACCTGCAACTATGTCATGCAATATGGAATTTTACCCCCTTCGTGGCTGCAAGCCTCAATAATAGTTATTCCAAAAGCAGGTAAAGATTTGACTGATGTTGCCTCTTACAGGCCAATTTCCCTTTTAAACAGTGATTTTAAGTTCTTCTCCACTATAATAGCATCACGTCTAAGCTCATTTGTGACGCAATCCGTCCATCAAGACCAAGTTGGCTTTATGCCCCATAGAGACATTACGGATAGTACTTATAAAACACTGAGTTTAATTAATTTTTGTAAACAAAATAAATTACAATCCATTTGTGTTGCCTTAGATATACAAAAAGCCTTAGATTCAGTTAACTTTATATATTTAAAACAATTGCTAAAACGTTTAGGCTTTGATGAAAGCTTTATACGCATAATTAATGCAATATATGATCAACCTACAGCTCAACTTTGTATAAATAGCTCTATTTCGGATAAGTTTAATTTAAAACGGGGCACTAGGCAGGGATGCCCATTATCTCCTCAATTATTCGCTTTGGTAATGGAGCCTTTAGCCTCAAGGATTAGAATGCATTCAAATCTACATGGGATACATATAGCAAATAAAATTTTTAAATTAGCTTTATTTGCAGATGATATTTTATTATTTTTGACTAAACCTACAATTTCTTTACCATCGCTTCAAAAATATTGGAAGAGTTTGACAATGTATCAGGATTACAAGTCAATATTGCCAAATCCTCTATTTTTCCAATATACTTAGAGGATGATACTGTGAAAAAGCTTAAAAAATCAGTCCTATATAAATGGACCACAAAATATTTGAGCTATTTAGGGCTTAAAATTCCTTTGCAACTTGAAGATATACTTTCAGTTAACTATGATTCCTTAATAGAAGAACTAAAGAGAAAATTTACTCAATGGCATAAAATGTCTCTTTCTTGGCATGATCGCCTAAACATCATTCGAACATATGTATTACCTAAGTTCTTATTTCTTTTTAGAATTCTACCAATAACAATATCTAAGAAACAAATTGAGGTATGGCAAAAAATCTTATTAAACTTTTTTGGGCTTATAAACGCCATAGGGTTAGCGTGGAAACATTAACCAAGCATAAACTTAAAGGGGGACTAGGCTTTCCAGACCTATATAAATACTACCAAGCTAATCACCTAGCCAACATTCTCAAAATGCTATATGATTACCAAAATAAGGATTGGATTATAATGCAAACACACTATACCTACCCATATGATGTTCCGGAAACAATCTGGCAAACACCTTCAGAACGTTCCAAAAAAATAACTGATAGTCTGATCCTGCAAACCTTCTTAGCCACCTAGGAAAATAAAAGAAAACAATTGATCCCTGGACTTTCAAAATTCCAACATCTCTTTAATCAAAAAAGTTTATTACCTCCAAATTTCCCAATACACCAGGAAACATGGAAAAAAGCAAACATTACAAAAATTGAAGATATTGTAGAAAACAATATTTTAATGAATAAAACTCAATTAGAAGCAAAACTGGGTTCTACTATCTCTTGGATGCAATTTCTACAAATATCCCACTTTTGTTCTCAAATACATTTAAATAATATCATTAAGCGTCCTTTATCAAATTTTGAAAAAATATATAAATGGATGAATACCTCTAGAAGACAACTTATGGCTAAACTATATTTAGAATTAATGGAAATAGAGTCTCACAACTTATTGACATATCAGAAAAGGTGGCATTCTATCTGTAATTCTATTTTATCTGATGACGACTGGCACTACATATGGAGGACGTTTCCCTTTAATACGAATATTATAGAAATAAAATTACAAACTTTTAAAATACTTACTTTTTGGTATTTAACACCTCAGAAATTATCGCATATAACATCAGCTGTTTCTCCTGCATGTTGGAAGAAATGTGGAGGTGTGGGAAATTATGTCCATTGTTGGCTTGAATGCCCAAAACTAGAGCTGTTCTGGAAAGAAATAATAACTCAGGTTAAAAATATAACTGGTTATGAATTGCAATGCACAGTGGAACATATACTACTAAATAGATGGCAAATGCATATACAATCTAGTAATACTATGAAAAGAATAGCCATTTTGTTGGCAGCAGCTAAAAATGCAGTAGCCTTATTTTGGAAAGACACTAAAAGTCCTCAACAACATCATTGGCATGCTAAACTTTGGAAGTTCTATATAATGTCAAAAATAACGGAAAATGTAGATGGAAGAGATGTATACAAATTTTCTTTAGATCACGCTATGATTTGGTTCCCTATTGTGGAATATTTAATTGATCAGGGTGAAATCCCTACTACAGTTAATGACTTAAATTTATGGTAAGATGTGAATGTCTCCTTGATTTGAAAAATGTAAACTGATACTGTAACTTTGAAAATGTAATACTCTTTTTAGTAACTCTAACACTCTTTTCATGTATACTCCAACTTACCTGTTTTGTTAATTGCTATTTTCCTTTTTGCATTTATTAATAAAATGTTATTTAAAAAAAAAAAGACAACTAAACAAGATTTAGAAGAATGGAAACATCTCCAAATGTCTTTAATGGGACGAATTGCCTTAATGAAAATGAATGTGCTTCCAAGGTGGATTTTTCTCTTCCAGACAATTCCATGCAAAGACTGTGTGTGTCGGAACGCACCTTGCTTGGGGTTCACAGCTGTGCCCCTTGTGCAACATTTGTTGGTTTTTCAAAAACATTTGGTCAGCCACTGTAGAAAATGGAATGCTGAACTAGATGAGTGACAAGGTCATAGTTCATCCAGGATGCCAAAAAACACCTTGGCCCGCCCCGGATAGGTCACCACACCAAGTAAACTTGGACTTGTGGGTCACCATACCAAAAAGGTTGGGCACCAGAGGAGCAGGTGATCACTCCCAGAAGCTGCACGTAGATGTTCAAGCGTACTGGGGATGAGAATCCTGCAAGATGAGTTGCAGTCCATGCATGGTCACAAAGCACTGCCCTCCGGATATACCCAGACAGAAAGAGGAATGAAGCCACTACAAGGTGAGGCCACCCACTCCCAAACCAGCATTCTACGCAGAAGCATTTGAGGAGAAAATATTTTAAAAGCCACTGAAAGATAGAGGAGAATGAATAGGATCATGATCCACCTGCCCATCTCCAAAGGAGGACTTGTCAAGCACAACAACTACAGCAGGCTCAACTGCAAAATCTGTTCCAGTTCCAGAGAATTAAAGGATCTAGGAAATCAATCTGAGCAAGGAGTCTCTTAACAACATAAGCAGATCCCCTACTGGATCAGACCAGAGGTCCATCTAGGCCAAAATCCTGTCTCACACAGCAAGCAGCCAACGCCTCTGGAGGGCCAACAAAGCACAGCGGCCAAAGCTGTCTCTAGATGCTGCTTCCTAGCGCTGAGATTAAGGGTTTTCCTGCCTCTGGAAGTGGAGGCTCCCTTTAGTCACCAGGGACGGCAGCCATTGACGGACCTATCCTCCATGAATATACCTAATCCCCTTTTTTATCTGTCTATGCTTGTGGCCACCACTGCATCCTCTGCCCGTGAATCCCACATTTTAATCACTCATTGAGTAAAGAAGCCCTTCCTTTTGTCTGCCCCAAATCTACCGTTCTCTGCTATCACTCACTGGCCAGGAATGCAAGATGAAAAGCTAACCAGTAATTGCCCGAGTCTCCTTTGTCCTACACTTTTGTTTTTGTACAGGACAAATAAAAACTTCTTTTGGGTTACCAGTCCTCTTCCCTTGACACTTGCAAATATTTGCTGTTGTTTTAATATCTTCCCTTGACATGTGCAGATATTTGCTGTTGTTTTAATATCAGCAGCCTGAATTTTTGTTGGCTAGGAAGGAAAGGTCAAGTAAACAAGTGGCAGGATGAGAAAGTCTATTCATATCTTCTTCCAGTGACTGGAAGCTAAGCACCAAAACTGGACAAGCAAGAGTCATGGTAGCTCTCCCCCTATGAAATGACAGAAATAGTGGTATTTAAGTCAATGGAGTGTCCCTAGTTTAGTATGAGGTTAAACCAGTTCCTTAAACTGTTTGTTAAAGTTCTGCCAGGTGACATCTTGAAAGGAAAGAGCGTTTTGGGAGCACCAGCACCAGCACTGACCTTCAAGTGGGTGTCCCAGTGCATTCAGTCCAAATCAGCCCAGTTTCTCTTCCACCTATGTTCTGGTATTTTTCCTGGTCACATTTGCTACCCAGAATGGCCAATTATTGTTGGATATTGTAATTTTGCATGCAAAAGGATCTGGGAGGGATAAAGTTTAGAGAATTTTCTCATCCAGATACAGTTGGTAGCTGTAGAAAGTTAGCATAGATTTGTCTGGAGAAGAGGAGGTTGAGGGGAGACATAATTGCTCTCTCTAAGTATTCGAAGGGCTGTCACTTAGAGGACGGCAGGGAGCCTTTCCTGTTGGCAGCAGAGGATAGGACTCATAATAATGGGTTTCAATTAAGGGTGGGAAGGTACCAGCTGGATATTAGGAAACACTTTTTTACAGTAAGAGTTGCTGACCAGTGGAATCAGCTGCCTAGGGGGTGGTGAGCTCCCTCTCACTGGCAGTCTTTAAGCAGCGGCTGGACAAACACTTGTCAGGGACGCTCTAGGCTGATCCTGCAGTGAACAGGGGGTTGGACTAGATGGCCTGTATGGCCTCTTCCAACGCTGGGATTCTCTGATTCTAGGTTAACCTTTCGAAGTTAATCTGTTCACAGTAAGTTAAATGTACCTATATGAATACGTCATGTATGATGTGCTTCTATTTATGTGAGTAAATTTTTTTTCTGTTGTTGCCACTGGAGTCAGACCATCGTAGTAATTTGAACAGCATTCCCCCCTAACTGGGAAACATGGAGGATGGGGTATACTGTGTAAAAGCTTCTGTGCTTCCAAGTCAAGTGATTTTTAAAAAATTAATCTGAGAATTATACCTGAGGGAGACCTGGATTTGCTGTCTCAGGAGAGGATGGAGAAGACCAAACGTGTCCACAGCCAGGAGCAGCTGCCCTTTCCTTCCTGTCTATCAAAAACAGAGACAGATCAACAGCACAGAACTGCCAGAGCATCCTGGAAACTGTTTGAATCCCAGCTTCTCCGAGACAGGCCATCCAAATAGGCCCCTTGCCTATTAACGAGGCTACAGCAGTTTCAGATCTGTTTACAAACCGTGGAATAACCCGAAGGTTCTGCTTCCAAGCATGATTTGATTTGTCAGGTACTGATCGTAACCCATGCTCCCTCTAACAATAACGTGATGTCATTTGTTAGCATTCAGAGTTTGCTTGAATTGACGTTTGCATCTGGGTGTAATTTCTGGTGCAATTGCAAAACAGAGGTTGCTGCAGTTAATATTGAAAGAAGCTGATATTAAATCTCTTCCTTTGACAAATATTTTTGCAGTTGAGACTTGTGCAGTTGTAGACTGGAGCATTTAATTAAGCCTTGCATTAATGCAACACGACCTATTCATATTTAAAGTTGTGGTTAAGTTTGAATGGTGGTTGGGGAAATTGACAAATGTTGGTCAGGGGAGAGAAAAATAAAATTTTAGTGGCAACCCTGGTTAGGCTGAGAGTGTGTGATTGGCTCAAGGTCGCCCAGCAAGCTTCCCTGGCAGAGTGGGGATTCATTCCTGGGTTTCAAATGATGTCTGGATACTCAGGAAAACACCACACAAACACACACATGCACAAACACACACTGCTGTGTGTTAAATGTTTGTATGGAAGGTTCAATGTTTGTATGGAGTGAGCCTTTATTTTACATCAGGTGTGGGGGGGTAGATGAACACAGGGCCAGGGAAGGACTCCAGATATGCCACCTGGCAGGCAAAGGAAGGGGGCAGATGACAGAACCAGAAGAACAACAGCTATCTGACTGAGCAAGAGAGTTGCAACGCAAAGAGCCACCTAAGGAAATGGGAGTGAGTGGCTCCCCAGTTCCTATTCCCGAACACATAGATAAGAGCATAAGAGCAGCCAGTGTTGGATCAGGCCAGTGGCTCATCTAGTCCAACACTCTGTTTCACACAGTGGCCATGAATACCAGGTGCCATCAGGAGGTCCAGCAGTGGGGCTATGACACTAGAAGCCCTCCCAATGTTGCCCCCCTCCCAAGCACCAAGGTTACAGAGCATCAGTTGCCCCAGACTGAGACCGATTTCACACAAAAGCTGCGCCGCAGTCACGCCTCCCTTTGCCCCCTGTCTATTGGTCAGTTTCCCACTCGAAGCCCCGCGGCTGTATTTTGACCTGCGGCTTTGCCCGACCCCCCCCCCGGTTTTGTGATCCTTTCCTCCAGCGCAGCCAGCGTTCCCCAGCCTCCTCCCTCTCTCTCTGGCATCCCCCTCCTGCCTGTCTCCAGCCACCCGGCTCTCCCTTCCCTCCCCTGGAGATCACGTGAGCCCACTCGGCTGCCTTCCTGCTCTTGGGCAGCAGCTTCTGTCTCCCGCTCTCCCACTGCTCTCTCTCCCCCCACCATGTTGGGGGGAAAATCCAGTCCCTGGGCGAGGCCTGTCCTCTCGCTCCTGCTGCTGCAGCCGCCGCCTCTTTGCTCTCCGCCAGCTTCCTCTGCTCCTTCAACCCCTGGCTTGGCTGGTGGCGGCATCACTGCCACCCCTCTGCCCCTTCCCCAAGCAGCAGCAAGCCCAGTCCAGGAAGCAGCAGCAGCGGCAGCTGCCACCACCACTGCTACCAAGTGCGCCTTTTCCTCCCCTGGCCAGCTGCCTGCCTACCATGGCCCACCCAGGGGCCTCCTCCATCTCTCTGCTCCTCCTGCTGCCCTCCTCGGCGCCCCGGACTCCCAAGGCGGTTGAAGAGGAGGAAGAAGAGGAGCCCCCCCTCTCTGGTACCCCGGCTTCCTTCCATCCTTGTCGGCCACAGTAGCTGTTCCTCCTCTGACGAGCCTTCCTCACGGGGGAAGGCAAGGAGAGGACTGTGGGGCTGCTGGCAGGCAGGGAAAGGGAAGGGGCAGCAGTGGCAGTGGCAGAGATTTGGGGGGCCTGGGCTGCCTAGGAAGCTGTGGGGCTTTGGCAGGAAGTCGGGGGGCCAGGCCCCGGGAGGCCCCACTGTAGCTATGGGCCTGATTCAGGACTGCAGTATAAGGTTGCAGTCCTGAGTACACTGGTAGAGAAGAAGTCTCATTGAATTCCATGAGATTTTCTTCGAAGTATACATGCTTAGGAATATATCATGCACGCCACAAC
>JAPDNY010000418.1:0-41124 GCA_029375565.1 Gekko gecko
GAAGAAGAAGAGGAAAGGGATTTATACCCCACCCTTCATTACCTGAAGGCGTCTCAGAGTGGCTCACAATCTCCTTCCCTTTCCCATCCCAACAGACACCTTGTGAGGTAGGTGGGGCTGAGAGAGCTTGTTCGAGGACTGCTCTTTCCAGAACAGCCCTGAGAGAACTCGCAACTGACCCAAGGTCACACCAGCAGCTGCATGTGGAGGCGTGGGGAATCAAACCCGGTTCTCCCAGATTTGAGTCCATGCTCCTAACCACGACACCAAACTGGCTCTCAAATATAGTTTCCTGCTTGGAATCCTTTCTATGTGCTTGTAACATCTTTCCTCGGCTTGCTTTAAACGTATTCTCCAGAAAGTCCTCCATTTGCAGCATGATAAGATGGTGTTTTGGTAGCATACCTTTCCAAGAAGAAGAAGAAGAGATTGGATTTATACCCCGCCCTTCACTGCCCAAAGGTGTCCCAGAGCGGCTGACAAACTCCTTTCCCTTCCCCTCCCCACAACAGACACCCTGTGAGGTAGAGAGGAAGAAGAAGAAGAGATTGGATTAATACCCCTCCCTTCACTACCCAAGGGAGTCTCAGAGCGGCTCACAAACTCCTTTCCCTTCCCCTCCCCACAACAGACACCCAGTGAGGGAGGTGGGGCTGAGAGAGCTCTTGACAGAAACTGCTCTTTCAAGGACAGCTGTGCCAGAGCTTGTGACTGACCCAAGGTCACATCAGCAGGTGCAAGTGGAGGAGTGGGGAATCAAACCCGGTTCTCCCAGATTAGAATCCGCACACTTAACCACTACACCAAACTGGCTCTCCAAGCTGTATGTGAACTCAGACAGGGTGTCTGTTGTGGGGAGGGGAAGGGAAAGGAGTTTGTAAGCCCCTATGAGACTCCTTCAGGTAGTGAAGGGCAGGGTATAAATTCCAAGCTGTATGTGAACTCACCTGCACCCTGCCTTGTTGTTGAATAGTGTGCCGCACATTCTCGAAATTGTCAACAAAACTCACAATCCCTTGGACAAAAATATTGCAAATTATAAGGAGAACATGCAAAGTTTCACTGTCCATTAACTTTAATTTAATGTTAATGGGCATAATAGGGAACCCAGGAGTAAGTAAAGAGAACCAAGCTATATTCAAAGCAATGATACTAGCAGGAAAAGCAGTGATTGCTTTGGGTTGGAAGGACAAGAGTAAATGGACAGTAGAAATCTGGCATAATTATTTGTTTGATTTCATACAGTCAGACATAATAGAGAAACTGAACTGGAAGACCAAATGGGCAGACAGGACTACAGCAATCAGCACGAAATGGAAGACCTACCTGGAGTGGCTACCAACAGAAGGAAGAAAGGACATTCAGTGCAAGATTCGGACCTTGTGCCCGTGGCTGGGATCAAAGGACTAAAGCATTGGAAAAACAGAGGGGGAGGAGGGAGGGAGAAGGGATAAAAAACCGTTACGAAATGTACGGGATAAAAGATAATATGTAATACTTACCAAAAACTATATAAAAACTATATTTAAAAAAAAAAAAAAAACTCACAATCCCACCAGTGTTCAGGGGACGGTCTCTGCTCCGAGGGCCCAGCGTGAACCTTGGAGATGCGTTGCCTAGGTGACGTCGCTGTATGTGGTCGTCATGATGTGCTGTGTGATGCCTTCCCATTGGCCTGCCAATGCACCTTTTCAGACTCTGGTTTGTCAGGAGGAACAGCAAGTACAGCCTGTCTTTGAACGAAAGATGCTAGAATGAGCAACGACATGGAAATCTGTCCCGCTTCCTGGTCGGCATCTCTTACCCCAGCGATGCTGAAAGATTGGGATTTAATCTACAGTGAGACTTTTACAGGGGACAAGACTCCAACCTTCTCTTTGGAGGGTCCAGATGAGGCTTTCATGAGCAAGTCTGCGTTGCTGATGTTTTATTAGCTCATTTTGTGAGGCCTTCGTGTTATAACAGGATGCCCAAACTATGGATAAGAACATAAGGGAAGCTATGTCAGATCAGGCCAATGGCCCATCCAGTCCAACACTCTGTGAGAGCCAGTTTGGTGTAGTGGTTAAGTGTGCGGCTCTAATCTGGGAGAACCGGGTTTGATTCCCCCTCCTCCACTTGCAGCTGTTGGATGACCCTTGGGCAAGCCATAGTTCTGGCACAGCTGTTCTTGAAAAAGAGCCGTTTCTGTCAGAGCTCTTTCAGCCCCACCTACCTGACAGGGTGTCTGTTGCGGGGAGGGAAGGGAAGGGAAAGGAGTTTGTCAGCCGCTCTGAGACTCCCTTGGGTAGTGAAGGGTGGGGTATAAATCCAATCTCTTCTTCCTCTTCTTCTACCTGACAGGGTGTCTGTTGTGGGGAGGGGAAGGGAAAGGAGTTTGTCAGCCTCTCTGAGACTCCCTTGGGTAGTGAAGGGCGGGGTATAAATCCAATCTCTTCTTCCTCTTCTTCTACCTGACAGGGTGTCTGTTGTGGGGAGGGGAAGGGAAAGGAGTTTGTCAGCCGCTCTGAGACTCCCTTGGGTAGTGAAGGGTGGGGTCTAAATCCAATCTCTTCTTCCTCTTCTTCTACCTGACAGGGTGTCTGTTGTGGGGAGGGGAAGGGAAAGGAGTTTGTCAGCCGCTCTGAGACTCCCTTGGGTAGTGAAGGGCGGGGTATAAATCCAATCTCTTCTTCCTCTTCTTCTACCTCACAGGGTGTCTGTTGTGGGGAGGGGAAGGGAAAGGAGTTTGTCAGCACGCTCCTGAGGACTCCCCTTTGGGTAGTGAAGGGCGGGGTATAAATCCAACTCTCTTCTTCTTCTTCTTCTACCTCACAGAGTGTCTGTTGTGGGGAGGGGAAGGGAAAGGAGTTTGTAAGCCTCTATGTGACTCCTTCAGGTAGTGAAGGGCAGGGTATAAATCCAATCTCTTCCTCTTCTTCTTCTGTGCGCCACAGTGGCCATAACCCGGGGCCATCAGGAGGTCCACTACCAGGGCCAGAACTCCAGAAGACCTCCCAAGAAGGCAGAGAGCATCACTGCACCAGACAGAGTGTTCCTTCTATATCCTGTGGCCAATAGCCATTCATGGACCCCTGCTCCATATAAGAACATCAGAGAAGCCATGTTGGATCAGGCCAATGGCCCCTCCAGGCCATCTCTCTGCGTCACACAGTGGCCAAAAACCAGGGGCCATCAGGATGGTCCAGCAGCGGGGCCAGAACTCCAGAAGCCCTCCCTCAGCTGCCCCCCCGCACCACAACTACAGAGCATCACTGCCCCAGTGTTCCTTCAGGGTGTGCTTTTCGGGATAGGGTGTTCTGCGCCTGTGCGAAGATCTCAAATCTGTGGATGGCTGCCTATGCACATGCACAAAATGTAAAAACAAAACAAAATGCTGACGCACACTACTGCGTGCCTAGTGTGGATGCCCGGGAGCGATGTGTTGCGTGGGGAGTGTGACCGCACTTGCCCCAGGTCAAATTAGTCCACTTGGAACCGGAGCAGTTTAATCCACTCCCGGCAGGCCGTCCGAATGCACCCACAGTGCCACACAGTGTCCAGAACCCAGGGGCCATCAGGAGGTCCACCAGCGGGGCCAGAGCTCCAGCAGCCCCTCCCACACTTGCCCCCCGAGCACCAAGAATACAGAACATCACTGCCCCAGACATTAAAACATAAGAGAACGCCTCCAAGGGGAGGAAACGTCTCTCAGAGCTGTTCTGGAAAGAGCAGTCCTCGAAAGAGCTCTCTCATCCCCGCCTAACTCACAGGGTGTCTGTTGTGGGGAGGGGAAGGGAAAGGAAATTGCAAGGCGCCCCGAGACTCCTTCAGGTAGTGAAGGGTGGGGCATGAATCCCTCCTCCTTCCTCTTCCTCTCCTCTTCTTCCTCTTCCTTTCCTTCCTGGCAATTCTGCAGCCCCTCCCCCGGCCTGGCTTGCCTCTTCGGGCCCCCTCCCTCCCTCCCGCTGGCCGAAGCCCCCGCCTCTCCCCGCTCCCCCCACAGCCAGGTACGGCGACGCGCCTTCAGCGGCCCCTTTCCAACCACCTGGCCGTCTCTGCCCATCTTCTGGCCTCCACGCCGCGCCTTCCTCGACCTGGGGAGGGGGGGGGCGCCGGTCCCGCGGCTCCCTTCCGCGTTGGGGGGCGGAGAGGAGGCGACCCCGCCTTCGCCTGCGGCCGGCGAGGAGCCGGAGTGCCAGGGAGAGGTAAGCCGCCAGCCGCCTCGCCTCCGCCTCGCCTCCTCGGGGGACCGCCGGCGGGGAGGCAGAGGAAGGCAGTCCCGCCCCCCTCCCCTCCCCTCCCTCCCTCCTCCCCTGCTGCATCTCCCCCTCTCTGCCGGTCGCCTCCGGGGCAGGCGATGGGGCGTGGAGGGGAGCAGCAGGTGGATCAGCCGCCCCGTCGAGCGACGGCACATTTGCACTGCGTCCCCGGGGGGCGGGAAAGGGGGTGCGAGCAGAGCGCGGGGAGGGGGCGGCGGAGAGTCCCCCGCCTCCCGGAGGAGGAGGAGGCTGAGCCGCCAAAGGGCCCAGAAGGAAGATCTTGATTGCAGGTTGGAGGCAGGAGGAAAGAGGAACGGGGGCGGCAATCCGACCCCTGCCCGCCCCCAAGTCTGGGTCTCCTTCTTGCCCCCCCCCATCCAGCCAGCGCGTCCGATGCGCGCCTCGCCGCCCGCCCGCCCGCCCGCCGCGGTGCTGAACGGACAGCTCCCGTCCGCCACGCCTCGCCGCGATCGGGCGGCCCGCCTGCCATCCCCACGGCAACCGCCAGGGGCGCGGCGGAGCGCTCTACCTTGGTCGCCGCCAGCAGCAGCAGCGGCGGCGGCTGCCCCCCTCCCTCCAGCTCCGCCTATCCACCCCCCCTCCATCCTTCCCCAGGCCGTGACCACCGCGGGAGGAGGAGGAGGAGGAGGAGGAGGAGGAGGAGGAGCCCACGACGGAGCACCCATGGTGGCCGGCGGCGGGGAGCCCAGGCGAGGGGGACCACCCGCTGGATGCGCCCCCCAGGCAGCATGCGCCCCGAGGCGTCCAGGCAGGAGGGACGGGCGAAGACAGGTATTGACGGACACCCCCCCCCGGGCGCTCTGCAGTGGCGGGAAAGGGGCAGCGGGGCTAAAGGGGAGGGGGAGAGGTTGCCGGGGAGGGTCTCACGCTGCCGAGCGGTCGTCCTGGGGTTGGTGAATGGGCGGGGGGGGAGGCGTGAGGAAAAGGTGGGGGGAGAGAAAGAGGAATGCGGGGCCCTCCCTGCAAAAACAGGGGCAGCGGGGTTCGTGCGGGCGTGCACGCGCGCGCGCGAGCGAGCGTGATGCAACAGCCCGGTGTTGCATTGTGCGGGGAAGACAGGTTGTCGGGGAGAGAGCGAGTCGCCCCTGGGGGACCTTGGCCCCGATTGCTACGGCGTCAGTTTGGTGGAGAGGGCAGGTGTGTGGGGGCCGGAGACCATCCTACCTTATCCGGGCCCCCACACCTTTGGAGAGCTTCGGATCCAGTTCTGCTCCGCCTGGGCTCTCTGCGCATCGGGGGCGGGGGGGTGCCCAGGGGGTTGCTAGAGAGAGAGAGAGAGAGGAAAACCCCGGAGATTTCTTGGCTTAGAGCAACGGCGCCTCGGTAGGAACACTTGCTACAGTAGTAAAGGGTGTGAGAGAAGGGGACACAATTCAGCAGAATATGCTCCGGGCACAGGGATGCCAGGCTCCAGGTGGGAGGTCTGATGATCTCCTGGAATTACAGGGATCAGCCCCCCCCCCCCCGAGAAATTGGCACCTTCGGTGGGTGCCCTCAATAGCGTCACATCCAATGGCTATTAGCCGCAAGGTATAGATGGGAACTCTCAGTCTGGGGCAGGTGATGCACTCTATTCTTGGTGCTGGGGGGGGCAGCAGTGGGAGGGCTTCTTGTGTCCTGGCCCCACTGCTGGACCTCCTGATGGCCCCTGGTGTTTTTGGCCACTGTGTGTCAGAGTGTTGGACTAGATGGGCCATTGGCCTGATCCAACACTGGCTTCTCTTAGGTTCTTATAGGAACTCTCAGGCTGGGGCAAGGGATGCTCTGTATTCTTGGTGCTTGGGGGGGGCAAGAGTGGGAGGGCTAGTGTCCTGGCCCCACTGCTGGACCTCCTGATGGCACCTGGTCTTTTTGGCCACTGTGTGACAGAGTGTTGGATCGGATGGGCCATTGGCCTGATCCAACATTGGCTTCTCTCTTATGTTCTTATGGCTCCCTCTAAGCTGTGGAGTCTTGTGAGCAAAAATTCTCCTTTGTGAGCTTACTGGCATTAAAGTTGTGAGTGAGCAATTTTGGGTACTGCATAAATTAGTTTGCTCTGGAGCCATATCCTTCCCGAGCTAAGGCAGAAATGTGTGTGCCGGAGGCTAAAAAACTGTGAGCTAGCTCACACTCACTCAACTTAGAGGGAACACTGGATCCCTGCTGATGTCCTTTCCTCAAACCCTACCCTCTCTAGGATCTACCCTCCAAATCTCCAGGACTTTCCCAACCCAGAATTGGCAACCCTAGATTTGGGCAGGATCTGGCGAAACTTAAGTCATCCGGTCTCCATCTATTGCTTCAAAAGGGGACCGATACCTAATGCCTCTTTATACAGAGCCCAGCTGGGTGCACCCACAAGTAAACACCCTTAAGATTGTCCATTTGGTAACAAATCAGTTGCTGAATTGCGCTCAGCAGCTATCAACTCGCTCTGTCTTGGATGGCCCAGGCTAGACCAATCGCGTCAGATTCCAGAAGCTAAGCAGGGTCGACCCTGGTTAGCACTTGGATGGGAGACCACCAAGGAAGTCGAGGGTTGCTACGCAGAGGCAGGCAAGGGCAAACCCACCTCTGTCCATCTCTTACCTTGAAAACCCTGCAGGGCTGTCAGAAGTCAGAAGGGCAACTAGAATGATAAAAGGGTTGGAACACCTTCCCTATGAAGAAAGATTAAAACACTTGGGGCTCTTCAGCTTGGAGAAACGACGGCTGAGGGGTGACATGATCGAGGTTTATAAGATGATGCATGGGATAGAGCAGGTAGAGAAAGAGGTCCTTTTCTCCCTTTCTCACAATACAAGAACTCGTGGGCACTCCATGAAATTGCTGAGCAGTCGGGTTAAAACAGATAAAAGGATATACTTCTTCACCCAAAGAGTGATTAACATATGGAATTCACTGCCACAGGAGGTGGCGGCAGCTACAAGCATGGACAGTTTAAGAGGGAATTAGATAAACATATGGAGCAGAAGTTCATCAGTGGCTATTAGCCACAGGGTATAGATGGGAACTCTCAGTCTGGGGCAGGTGATGCACTCTATTCTTGGTGCTGGAGGGGGCAGCAGTGGGAGGGCTGCTAGTGTCCTGGCCCCACTGCTGGCCCTCCTGATGGCACCTGGTATTTTTGGCCACTGTGTGACAGAGTGTTGGACTAGATGGGCCATTGGCCTGATTCAACATTGGCTTCTCTTATGTTCTTATGTTCTTAGCTGCAACTTGAGGATACTTCCTATCACCCATTTTAGAGCTCCAACGTGAACGGTCCCCAACCTGGGTCATCAGACCTCGGCAGCTAAGCAGGGTCGGTCCTGGTTAGTACGTAGGTGGGAGACCATCAAGGAAGTCCAGGCAGAGCTTGGACTTGGTGAACCAGTCTTCTCTTCCCTGGAAAGCCCTATGGGGTTCCATAAGTTGGCTGAGACTTGACGGCCCTTTCCACCTCTGAGTATTGGCATGTCGGTTTGAACCAGACGCCAGCCTTATTGCATGGGATCAGCTCAGTTCACTCTCCCTTTACTTGTAGCACCCCTAGCTAAGTTCTGCAATATGCCCAGTCAGGCAGTTTTCAGACAACCTCCTTAAACCAGTCTTAGAGTCACAGAGTTGGAAGGGACCTCCAGGGTCATAGAACCATAGAATCACAGAATGTTAGAGTTGGAAGGGACCTTGCAGGTCATCTAGTCCAACCCTCGGCACTCTGCAGGAGCATAGCCGAAAGAAAGCCCTACATACCTACATACCTGCAACATACCCAAAAGATGGTCGTCCAGCCTCCGCTTGAAAACGTCCAGCGAAGGAGCATCCACCACCTCCCGAGGCAGTCTGTCCCACTGCTCAACCACTCTTACAGTTAGGCAGTTTCTCCTGATATTCAGCCGGTAACGACTCCCTCGTAATTTCCACCCATTAGATCTAGTCTTGCAATCCGGAGCAAGAGAGAATAGGTCCACTCCATCTTTTGGTGTAGTGGTTAAATGTGCAGACTCTAATCTGGAGAACCGGGTTTGACTCCTCCACTTGCCCTTGCTGATGTGACCTTGGGTCAGTCACAAGCTCTGGTACAGCTGTTCCTGAAAGAGCAGTTTGTGTTAGAGTTCTCTCAGCCCCACCTATCTCACAGGGTGTCTGTTGTGGGGAGGGGAAGGGAAAGGAGTTTGTAAGCTGCTCTGAGACTCCAAGTGAAGGGCGGGGGATAAATCCAATCTCCTCCTCCTCCTCCTCCTCCTCTTTTACATGACAGTCCTTCAAATACTTGAAGACTGCCATCATGTCCCCTCTAAGCCTTCTCTTTCCCAGGCTAAACATACCCAACTCTTTCAGCCTTTCCTCATATGACTTGAATTCCAACCCTCTCATCATCCTGGTTGCCCTCTTCTGGACATGCTCCAGCTTGTCAACATCCTTCCTACAATGTGGTGCCCCAAACTGGACACAGGTCTCCAGATGAGGCCTGACCACAGCAGAATAGAGCTATGTCCAACCCCCTAGTCATCTTGTCCAACCCCCTGCACAATGCAGGAAATTCACAACTACCTCCTCCCCCCACACCCCCAGTGACCCCCTGCTCCATGCCCAGAAGATGGCAGAACCCCCCCCAACAACAAAATCCTCCAGGATCCCTGGCCTGGAGAAAAATGGCATCCTGACCCCCAAAGCGGCGATCAGCATTTCCCTGGGCGTGTTAAGAAAGGGCCACGAGAACTGAGCACCGATGCAACCCTTCCTGCCCTCCCTTCTCGTGACCTGCCTCAGTTCACAGGATCGGCATTGGTGTCAGATGGCCGTCTACCCTCTGCATGAAGACCTCCAAAGAAGGAGAGCCCCCACCTCCCCAGGAAGCCTGTTCCACTGAGGAACCACTGAGCGGCCTTGTACATGATTCAGCCTGCGCGGGTATGTGCTCGAGAATGGCTTTCCCCCGCCCCTCCCTTTCTGATGACCTTTACATCGCAGCTCCACTGGCAAGAGGTGTTCTATGCAGCTGCTTTCTTCAAAACATTTCACGTTAACCCCTTCCCCGCCCCCAAGGATGTGGCACCGGGCAGAGGCTCCGCCTGGCTGGCAGACAGGAGAAAGAGGCAGGCAAGAGAAATGGAATACTCACCACAATTCAGACCGGTGGTGCGAGGTTCCCAAGGGCAGAGCTCGACCCTTCCAGCCGGGGTCAGGAGCCACAGGTAAATCCTTGTTCTCCGGCATGCAAAAATCAGGGCTCTTTTGTAGCAGGAACTCCTTTGCATATTAGGCGACACACCCCTGATGTAGCCAATCCTCCAAGAGCTTACAGAGCTCTTCTTAGTGCTTAGTGAGAGCCAGTTTGGTGTAGTGGTTAAGTGCGCGGACTCTTATCTGGGAGAACCGGGTCTGATTCCCCACTCCTCCACTTGCACCTGGCTGGATGACCTTGGGCAAGCCCTAGTTCTGGCACAGCTGTTCTTGAAAAAGAGCTGTTTCTCTCAGAGCTCCCTCAGCCCCACCTACCTCACAGGGTGTCTGTTGTGGGGAGGGGAAGGGAGTTTGCAAGCCGCTCTGAGACGCCTTTGGGCACTGAAGGGCGGGGTATAAATCCAATCTCCTCCTCTTCTTCTTCTTCTTCTTCTTCTTCTTCTTCTTCTTCTTCTTCTACCTCAAAGGGTATCTGTTGTGGGGAGGGAAGGGAAAGGAGTTTGTAAGCCGCTCTGAGACTCCTGTGGGGAGTAAAGGGCAAGGTATAAATCCAATCTCTTCTCTTCTTCTTCTTCTTCTTCTTCTTCTTCTTCTTCTTCTTCTTCTTCTTCTTCTTCTTCTTCTTCTTCTTCTTCTTCTTCTTCTTCTTCTTCTTCTTCTTCTTCTTCTTCTTCTTCTTCTTCTTCTTCTTCTTCTTCTTCTTCTTCTTCTTCTACCTCACAGGGTGTCTGTTGTGGGGAGGGGAAGAGAAAGGAGTTTGTAAGCTGCTCTGAGACTCCTGTGGGGAATGAAGGGCAAGGTATAAATCCAATCTCCTCTCCTCCTCCTCCTCCTCTCCTCCTCCTCCTCTTCTTCTTCTTCTTCTTCTTCTTCTTCTTTTACCTCACAGGGTGTCTGTTGTGGGGAGGGGAAGAGAAAGGAGTTTGTAAGCCGCTCTGAGACTCCTGTGGGGAATGAAGGGCAAGGTATAAATCAATCTCTTCTCCTCCTCCTCCTCCTCCTCCTCCTCCTCCTCCTCTTCTTCTTCTTCTTCTTCTTCTTCTTCTTCTTCTTCTTCTTCTTCTTCTTCTTCTTCTTCTTCTTCTTCTTCTTCTTCTTCTTCTTCTTCTTCCGGGGGCTACTGTAAGCTCTTGGAGGATTGGCTACATTAGGGTGTGTGTCGCCTAATATGCAAAGGAGTTCCTGCTACAAATAGAGCCCTGGTAAAAATTATAATGATTGCTCTCTTTTGAGTATCCGAAGGGCTGTCCCTTAGGGAGAGCAGGGAGCCGTTCCTGTCGGCAGCAGAGGAGAGGACTCCCAAGGATGGGTTTGAATGAAGGGCGGGAAGGTACCGGCTGGATGTTAGGGAAAACTTTTGACAATAAGAGTTGTGCCACAGTGGAATCCGCTGCCTCGGGAGGTGGTGAGCCTCCCCATCACTGGCAGCCTTCAAGCAGCGGCTGGACAAACACTTGTCAAGGTTGCTCTAGGCCAGGGGTGTCAAACGTGCGGCCCGGAGTGCCAGACCAGGCCCCCAGAGGGCTTCCGTCAGTCTTTGTTGAGATTCTAAATTCCGAGTCGATGGGTGCATTCCAAACAGAAGAGCCACACTTCGTAAAAGAAAATACCTTTACTAGGAAAAACAGAATAAAACACGGGAAAGGTGCTTTGGATGAAAGAAATAAAAGTTGACATGCTTGCAGCTACTCTATAGGTGCTCACAGCTACACTGCTAAAAACAAAGAGGAGGGATGCATTGTGGGAACTTCCTTTCTGGTTCACACAAAGCGCCATAAACGTTGTGAATACATGAATGCTAGGTCAAAACATTTCTACAGACAAGGTACTTGTTGACCGATACAAAGGTTACAGGTGGCTTCATTAGGATAAACAACTCCCACAAACTTTTCCACCCTTGGATGCATTACACAATAAGAACATAAGAACATAAGAGAAGCCAATGTTGAATCAGGCCAATGGCCCATCTACTCCAGCACTCTGTCACACAGCGGCCAAAAATACCAGGTGCCATCAGGAGGTCCAGCAGTGGGGCCAGGACACTAGAAGCCCTCCCACTGCTGCCCCCTCCAGCACCAAGAGTAGAGTGCATCACCTGCCCCAGACTGAGAGTTCCCATCTATACCCTGTGGCTAATATAACACAATGTAACATCCTGTTTGCTAACAAACAACATTTAACTCTATAATGGTTGGAATGTAAGCAACTTGCAATTCCAACAGCCTTGTGGTGGAACTGACCATCTCCTGCTTCCAGTTCTGCTGCTGCTGCTGCATCATAGCTTGCTTTGGCAGGCTCTCTTAATCACTCCACCATTTCATGTTTTAACCCGGATCCAAGACCCAGAACTCTGTCAATAAATCAAAAGTAGGTTTGCAGCTTACAGAGCTAATGTTTGAATGTCTTTATTTTAAGTAAAAAAACCCCACTTTGCGCTTGTGTCCTTTATGAAGTTTATATCTCCGCGACCGTCTCTGGTTCCAGCTCCTGCCAACCTAGCAGTTCGAAAACAAGAAATTGCAAGTAGATAAATAGGTACCACTTCGGTGGGAAGGTCACAGCGTTCCGTGCGCCTTGGTGTCTAGTCATGCCGGCCACATGACCACGGAAACGTCTTCGGAAAGCGCTGGCTCTTCGGCTTGGAAACGGAGATGAGCACCGCAACCCTAGAGTCGGATCCGACTGGCTTTCGAGCAAGGGGAACCTTTACCTTTTACCTACCTGGCATTACATTTTATGATACACGTAGCCCGGCCCAACAAGGTCTCATTTATGTCAGATCCAGCCCTCAGAACAAATGAGTTCGAGGCCCCTGGTCTAGGCTGATCCTGCATTGAGCAAGAAGTTGGACTAGATGGCCTGTATAGCCCAGCTCTATGGTTCTGTGATCATCTATTACCTAGCTGTCTGTTCAACTGGACCTTCTGCATGTTGTGGAGGTCTTTCATACCATCTGATGCGGAAGTCTTTCACACCACCTGAGCATTTTTTATTTTAACTGGAGAGGCCAGGGACTGAACCTGGGACCCCTGAGCCACAGCCCCTCCCCCATCATCACCTGATCTTGCTGGCATCCTCTGTGAAATACGTGCAGGCAAGTAATTGGACTTTAGTCCTGATGTTAGGTTACTGCACATCCTCTGGGAGGAAGCAGTTGGTAAGGGAGTCCACTCATGGGGAATACTAAAGGCAGCACAAGGCTATACACATCCTGTAGGCAGGTCATTCTGTAGCTAGAGAGATTCATGGTCTAACAATGGCTACTAGCCATGGTGACCACATTCAGTCGCAGCCAACCTATGAATCCCAGTGCCAGGAGGCAACATCAGGGGAAGGCCTCAGACTCTCTGCCCTGTTGTTGGCCCTCCAGAGGAACTGGTTGGCCACTGTGTGAGACAGGAGGCTGGACTAGATGGACCACTGGTCTGATCCAGCAGGGCTCTTCTGATGTTCTTATGAAGGCCTCAGCCTCTATGCCCTGTTGTTGGCCCTCCAGAGGAACCAGTTGGCCACTGTGTGAGACAGGATGCTGGACTAGATGGACCACTGGTCTGATCCAGCAGGGCTCTTCTGAGGTTCTTATGAAGGCCTCGGCCTCTATGCCCTGTTGTTGGCCCTCCAGAGGAACTGGTTGGCCACTGTGTGAGACAGGATGCTGGACTAGATGGACCACTGGTCTGATCCAGCAGGGCTCTTCTGAGGTTCTTTTGAAGGCCTTGGCCTCTGTGCCCTGCTGTTGGCCCTGCAGAGGAACTGGTTGGCCACCGTGTGAGACAGGATGCTGGACTAGATGGACCACTGGTCTGACCCAGCAGGGCTCTTCTGATGTTCTTATGAAGGCCTCAGCCTCTCTGCCCTGTTGTTGGCCCTCCAGAGGAACTGGTTGGCCACTGTGTGAGACAGGATGCTGGACTGGATGGACCACTGGTCTGACCCAGCAGGGCTCTTCTGATGTTCTTATGAAGGCCTCGGCCTCTCTGCCCTGTTGTTGGCCCTCCAGAGGAACTGGTTGGCCACCGTGTGAGACAGGATGCTGGACTGGATGGACCACTGGTCTGACCCAGCAGTGCTCTTCTGAGGTTCTTTTGAAGGCCTTGGCCTCTGTGCCCTGCTATTGGCCCTGCAGAGGAACTGGCTGGCCACCGTGTGAGACAGGAGGCTGGACTGGATGGACCCCTGGTCTGACCCAGGAGGGGTCTCCTGATTTTCTTACATTCTCCTTAAGTAGCTATGTTTGTTTTTCATTGACTCTTTGCTGATTTGTTTTTCATTGACTCTTTGCTGATTTGTCCCCAGCAGATGACGTGCTAACAGGAATGACCCAGGGGACTGTACCCGCAATGGCGTCCTCGCGTCCCCTGGAACTGACGGTCTTGGGGAATGGATCGGGGCCCAGCCGGAGAGCCCCACAGGGGGGACCTTCAGCACCGTGGACAGCTCCCAGTGCGGGCATTGAGAATATCTCCTACGAGGGGAGGAGGAGGAGGAAGAGGAAGCAGAGACCTCCTTCCCTAACAGCCGAGGTGCCGCCGGCAGTCCCAGGGAACCTCCGGCGCCCCCAGAGGAGACCTTTCCCCCAGATCAGAGGATGGCCCTCCGTCAGACGCGGCCGGGAATTCTGTGGACTATGGCTTCATTTCGGCGTTGGTCTTCTTAGTGGGCGGGATTTTGCTGGTGATCGTCGCTTACAGCATCCCGCGGGAGGCCAGGGTCGACCCGGACACCGTGTCTGCCCGGGAGATGGAGCGGCTGGAGATGTATTACGCCCGCCTGGGCTCCCAGTTGGACAAGTGCATCATCGCTGGCTTGGGCTTCTTGACCTTGGGGGGCATGTTGCTCTCTGTACTCCTGATGGTCTCCATCTATAAAGGGGAGCTCTATCGGAGAAGGACTTTCCCGGCTTCCCGGGCGCCCAGGAAGACCTACGGATCTATAAACCTGAGGATGAGGCAGTTGAACGGAGAAGGGGGCAAACGTTGGTGGAGAACGAGGTCATCCAGATGACGGAGGTGGCAGCCGTCAGCCAGAACTGCTGACGTTTCTAGATATTTAGGCCTGTCGGATATGATCCTGTTTAAGTTGAATTGAAAGTCCTGAGCCTAGAGAGTGCTATTGGGGTTGATTTTTTAAAAAAAAGAGGTTCGGCGTAACATATTTAACAATAACTTTGTACCTCAGAGAAGATCAGGAAACAAATGAACAAACTGGGATTTCACCTCTTTGCCAAGAAAGAAGCGCTGTTCGAAGTACAACCTCAGGCCTAAATTCACATTTGCCGTCTTGGCCAGCGTCCGGAGGGAGTCCCTGTCTGCTTCGTGGGTGCTGTCCAAAGGACCCAGACTAAGTTTCAAAGACAACTTTCCGAGCCCCTGAAAGTTTTCTGTGCCGGGTGCAGTCATGGGATAACCCCCAGCTCCCCAACGCTGGTTTTTTCCACTGTTGTACAACCAAATAGCCTAGGCCGATAGAACAGAGCCAAAGCGAAACGTCGGAGGTCTTCTAAAGAGGATGGACCCGTATAGTGAGAGGCCTGTACTTTGGAGCTAAGTCACTGTGTTTTTCTGTAGCAATAGTTCAACGTATCGGACACGGAACGCTGACTCTCAGTTGACGCCCCCTCCCCGCAAAAGACCAGCAGGCATTCAAACGCGGTTCGGTTTGTACGTGTTTTCTGAGACTCGAGACCCCATCGCCTTCTTCACAACGTCTGCCTTTTTAAACACATCCCGGAAGCCGAGCCAGGATGGGAGATCCCCAGAGGTGGACTCACGGACCCGGCAGCCACACCAGCACACCCCAATCCGCCCACCGCGCATACGGCACAAATGGATTCACCGAAAACGAGAAAGCCCCTTTCGGAATGTTTTATCGCTCCACGAAAAAAGTGCATCAGAAAGCAAGCAGCCATTTCAGGGACTTTCTCCAGCTCCCGGGTTCCTCCGGCCAGTCAGCGCCTCGTTCCCACCCAGCCCCTGCCTTCGATGTCAAATTTATTTGCTGCAATTAGGAGATGAAATTACCTCTGGGACTCAGCGCATGAAACATTAATGAAGGCCAGCGTGCAGCCGGCATCGAAGGAAGTCTGTCAGCAGGAAGTATAAAAATGGAAATAATTCAGACACCACGCTAGAGGTGACCTCTGCGGGGACGGATGCCGGTAAAAAGCAAACGCGCTGCTCTCGAGCCTCATTTGCGCGATCACGTCCCAGGAAGCCAACCACGCATATTGCGCAGTATCTGAGACTGCGGTGGACCAAGGGGCAGGATGGTTCAGCTTGTGCATTCGCTCCTGCCAGATTTATCGGCCTGGAAATCTTGATCGATTGGAGGAGGTTTTTCGTGGGGGAGGGTGCTATAATTGGGGGTGGGGAGACCGTGATTTAAGCATCATTTGAAAACAGCACCAAAAAAAAAAAGTCATTTAACATTAGCCCTGTGGTTTATCTGACCTAGAGCTTGATCAACATGCCCAGCAAAAAGGGGGCGGCAGGGTGAACTGTTCCGTTTCAGACTGGGAGATAACAATTCCTGAGCACTTCTCCATATCTAAAAAAAGAAAAAAAGTCCCCGCAAAGGGAGAACTAGCACCTCAAGGTGCCAGCCCAATTTTCTCTGTGCTAGATTTCTGCTTGCCAAGGGTTTGTTTTTTTTTAAATCCTGGAAGTTTTTTTAAAATGTGATTTCCTGCCAGCAGGCTAATCGGGTTCTCCCCATTTCACCTCCCAGTCACTCACTGATTCTTTTAATATTTGATTGGTATTAAACTCTTTCCAACAATGTACACTTTAATTCCTCTCCACGTCCCTCCAAGATGAATATTAAGAATCAAAATCGGAGGCTCTACATGTGGCTTTATTTATTTATTTATTTATTCCCCCAATTTAGACCCTGCTGAAGTACGCTCAGGGCGGGGTAAATTGTGAACAGTCGGGTTAAAAGACCTTGAAATGCCAGAGCTCTCGTTTGGGAAACAATGCTCCCTCTAAGCTTGTGAGCAAAAATTCTGCTTTGCGAGCTACCGGCATTAAAGTTGTGAGCGAGCGATTCGGCGGCTGCATAAATTTGGTTTGCTCTGGAGCCCTCCCTTCCTGAGCGGGGACAAAAATGTGCATGAGCCGGAGGCTAAAAATCTGCGAGCTAGCTCACGCGAGCTCAGCTTAGAGGGAACACTGTTTGGGCCATTTCTCTGCAAAATCCAAAATATATGCCAGATAAGAACAACACCTGTAATTGATGATAGCGACACCGTCTACTTGGTTATGCCGAGCAACTGAAAACCCGGAGTGTCTGAGATAAGCATTGTCACTGTTGAAGCCCTGGTTAATCCAATTAAACACACGGATACATCCCGAATTTAGCAGTTTCGTACTGGGATCTCCCTCCTTTGTCGAACAGTGCCGACAAGATGCCTTTTGCTACTGTGGCAGCCAATGGTCCTGCAAAGCTTTGGAGTCCTGTGAGCAAAAATTCTACTTAGTGAGCTACCGGCATTAAAGTTGTGGGCGAGCGATTGGGCTGCGGCATCAGTTAGTTTGCTCTGGAGCCCTCCTTCCTGAGTGGAGACAAAAACTGGTGAGCTGGAAGGCTAAAAAACTAGGAGAATGGTTAGGAGAACGGAGTTCATACTGTAGGTCGACAGAATTCATGTTTCTGAATGCGCTGTGATTCCATCACAGAGAAGCCCCTGGTCTTCGTCACAGCTAGCCCGACTTCTTTAGGGCCTGGTAAGGCTAAACGATTGTGGGACCCCGATATTAATGCTCTCTGGGGAACATGTGGGGAAAAGCGGTCCGATAGATAGATAGATAGATAGATAGATAGATAGATAGATAGATAGATAGATAGGTAGGTCCCTGGCCATACAGGGCTCTAAAGGTAAGAACCAGCACCTCCAACTGGACACGATATGCTATAGGCAGCCAGTGCAGTGCTTTCAGGGCAGGCTGGATCTGCTCCCGCACAGGAAGACACAACAACTGCCTTGCCGTTGTATTCTGCACCGGTTGCAGCTTCTGGATTTGGGACGGGGCAGCCCCATATAGAGGAGGAAGAGGAGGAGGAGGAGATTGGATTTATACCCCACCCTTCACTACCTGAAGGAGTCTCAGAGCGGCTGACAAACTCCTTTCCTTCCCCTCCCCACAACAGACACCCTGTGAGGTAGAAGAAGAAGAAGAAGAAGAAGAAGAAGAAGAAGAAGAAGAAGAAGAAGAAGAAGAAGAAGAAGAAGAAGAAGAAGAAGAAGAAGAAGAAGAAGAAGAAGAAGAAGAAGAAGAAGAAGAAGAAGAAGAAGAAGAAGAAGAAGAAGAAGAAGAAGAAGAGGAGGAGGAGGAGGAGGAGGAGGAGGAGGAGGAGGAGGAGGAGGAGGAGGAGATTGGAGTTATACCCCACCCTTCACTACCCAAAGGAGTCTCAGAGCGGCTTACAGACTCCTTTCCCTTCCCCTCCCCTCAACAGACACCCTGTGAGGTAGAAGAAGAGAAGAGATTGGATTTATACCCCACCCTTCACTACCCGAAGGAGTCTCAGAGCAGCTGACAATCTCCTTTCCCTTCCCCTCCCCACAACAGAAACCCTGTGAGGTAGAAAAAGAGAAGAGATTGGATTTATACCCCGCCCTTCACTACCCAAAGGAGTCTCAGAGCAGCTGACAATCTCCTTTCCCTTCCCCTCCCCACAACAGACACCCTGTGAGGTAGAAGAAGAGAAGAGATTGGTTTATACCCCGCCCTTCACTACCCAAAGGAGTCTCAGAGCAGCTGACAATCTCCTTTCCCTTCCCCTCCCCACAACAGACACCCTGTGAGGTAGAAGAAGAGGAAGAGATTGGATTTATACCCCACCTAGCCCCTCTGCCTTCTCCTGTCAGTGAACACGAGGGACTTGGCAACCTTACCTGGAACCGGCCCTGCTTGTCATGCTCACTTTCTCTCTGCAGGGCATTTTATTTTAAAACAGGGAAATCTGCAGTGAGACAGGTCTTCTTCTAACTTCCTGCCCAAATGATTGACTCCAATGTGCAGACCTCTGAGACTCCCAGTGTTCAGGCTCAATGGCGTGAGTTGGATCCACAGTCATTTTCTGTCAGTGGCCCGGATGGATGAACACCAGGGTGGGATGTTTAAGATGTGCAAAGGTTCTGACCAAGTGCAGATCTCCCTTCCAGAATGCCACAGAGATCATCCCATGAGGAATCAGCCACTGGTGGTTGGTCCTCCAAGAACTCATCATGGCTGACTCAATAGAGATAAGTGCAAAGTCCTACACTTAGGTACAAAAAACCAAAGGCACAGATATAGGATGGGAGGGACTTGGCTGGACAGCAGCACATGTGAAAGGGATCTGGGTGTTCTGGTTGATCACAAGCTCAACATGAGCCTGCAGTGCGATGTGGCTGTGAAGAAAGCGAATGCAATCTTAGGATGCATGAATAGAAGCATTGTGTCCAGATCACGGGAGGTGGTTGTTCTGCTATGGTCAGGCCCCACCTGGAGTCCTGTGTCCAGTTTTGGGCACCATATTGTAAGAAGGATGTTGACAAGTTCAAGCGTGTCCAGAAGAGGGCGACCAGGATGGTGAGAGGGTTGGAATCCAAGTCTTATGAGGAAAGGCTGAAAGAGTTGGGTATGTTTAGCCTGGGAAAGAGAAGGCTTAGAGGGGAGATGATGGCAGTCTTCAAGTATGTGAAGGGCTGTCATGTAGAAGACGGAGCAGATCTATTATCTCTTGCTCTGGATTGCAAGACTAGATCTAATGGGTGGAGATTACAAGGGAGTCGTTACCGGCTTAATATCAGGAGAAACTTCCTGACTGTAGGAGTGGTTGAGCAGTGGAACAGACTGCCTCGGGAGGTAGTGGATGCTCCTTCGCTGGACATTTTCAAGAGGAGACTGGACAACCATCTTTTGGGTATGTTGTAGGTATGTAGGGGTTTCGGCTGTGTTCCTGCAGAGTGCAGGGGTTTGGACTAGATGGCCTGCAAGGTCCCTTCCAACTCTAACATTCTATGATTCTATGAATCTATGCATAGCTTCTAAGCTCTGATGAGATCATAAGAGAAACCATATTGGATCAGGCCAATGGCTCATACAGTCCACCACTTTGTGTCACACAGTGGCCAAAACCCAGGGGCCATCAGGAGGCCCACCAGCAGGGTCAGAACTCCAGAAGGCCTCCCACTGCTGCCCCCAAGCACCAAGAATAGAGAGCATTCCTGCCCCAGACACAGTGTTGCCTCTATACCTTGCAGCTAATAGCCACTGATGGAACTCTGCTCCATATAAGAACATAAGAGAAGCCATGCTGGATCAGGCCAATGGCCCATATGGTCCAACACTCTGTGTTACACTGTGGCCAAAACCTAGGGGCCATCAGGAGGTTCACCAGCGGGGCCAGAACTCCACAAGCCCTCCCACTCTTGCCCCCAAGCAACATCACTGCCCCAGAGAGAGTGTTCTACCTTGCCTTGTGGTTAATAGCCACTGATGGACCTCTGCTTCATATAAGAACATAAGAGAAGCCATGTTAGATCAGGCCAATGACCCATCCGGTCCAACACTGTGTGTCATACAGTGGTCAAAACCCAGGTGTCATCAGGAGGTCCACCAGCGGGGCCAGAACTCCACGAGCCCTCCCACTCTTGCCCCCCAAGCACCAAGGATACAGAGCATCACTGCCCCAGAATCATAGAATCATCGAGTTGGAAGGGACCTCTGGGGTCATCTAGTCCAACCCCCTGCACAATGCAGGAAAATCACAAATACCTTCCCCCCACACACACCTCCAGTGACCCCCACACACACCTCCCTATCACACAGGTTTATGTCTAGTACATTTCCCTGTAGATTTAAACTGCAGGTTCTATGCCAAAACATATATGTGCGATATCGAACTGACCACTAGAGGGAGCTAGAGGGAGCAAAACAAGTGTGGAACCCCCTGCCCCCCATACCCGTTTTACATTGCATGTTTCGTCACTCCGGCTTAGGCTTGTCAACCTCCAGGTGGGGCCTGGAGTTCTTCCAGAACTGAGAACTGATTTCCAGACTACACAGTTTTCCTGGAGGGAAAAAGCAGGTCTGGAGGTGGATTTGAATGATGACCAGTATCCTCCACCGAGGACTCTCCCTCCCTTGAATGCCACCCTCCGCAGTCTTTACCCGCAAATCCCCAGAAATTGCCCAACCTGGAGTTGGCTACCCTGCTCAGACTCTACGATTAGGACAGACTTGACACTGAAACTCACCTTGTTTGCTGTTCTCATGTGAGGCTTGTTATGATTCGAATCTTGGTCGTGTAGGGCTGCCAGGTCTGGGTTGGAAGATACCCGGAGGCTTTAGGAGTGGATCCAGGAGAGGGCGGGGTTTGGGGAGGGGCCTCAGCAGGGTACAAGGCCACCGAGTGCACCCTTCAAAGCAGCCATTTCCGCTGTCAGGGGAGATCGGTTGTAAAAGCGGGAGATCCCCAGGCCCCACCTGGAGGATGGCAACCCTGTGGTTGCGTGACCCAGTGCTGTAATCAGAGACGCATGAAAAGAATGCCCACCTCTTTGCACATCCGACTGGCAGCTTTCCAAAGGGCACTTTGCAAGACACAGAGAGAGAGAGAGAGAGAGAGAGAGAGAGAGAGAGAGAGAGAGAGAGAGAGAGAGAGAGAGAGAGAGAGAGATGCGCTAACCTGCAAAGTGAACATCAATTGCTTTCACGTCCGATAAAATGAAATGCCTTTTAAAGGTGCGCGGCCTGTTAAGGAGATTAGATCTTGCAGAGAGGCCTGGTCGAGCCAGCGCCTGAGAACACACTCGACTTCGCACTGGAACGGCAGGCTCTTTAGAGCGAGGGTTTAATGGGATCGGCTTACAAGCCGCTCCGTTGCCATCTCATCCCCTTGGCCCTTAAGGAGGGCTTGGAGCTTGTGCAGAAGGGAAGGTCCCCTCTGTGTCTGAACCTGGAAAGCGCAGCCCCGGCGCAAAGAGAACTAGGAACTAGAATGACAGGAACAAGGCAGGACAGAAATAGAAAATGATAAATAAATAAAAAATCCCCAGATGTTGCCTTTTCAAAATCATGTATTTATTTATTTATTTGGGGGGGGGGAACCCTCACCTCTCCCCCAGAAACCAGCCTTTACCTGGGTAGCCCAGGCTAGCCTGTATCAGATCTCGGAAGCTAAGCAGGGTCGGCCCTGGTTAGCACTTGGATGGGAGACCGCCAAGGAAGTCCGGGGTTGGTGGGCAGAGGCAGGTAGTTTGGGGAGAGTAACTATTAAGTGGACTCAGGACGTGCTTAGGGCACCGGGGCCAAAGGGGCACCACAAAGTTGGGAGAAGGGTGAAAAGTAAAAATAACGAAGATTTGTAAAAAAATAAAAAATAAAAATTGATAAAACTAGTGCAAATCGATTATGGTGCACCCTAAGGTTTTTGTTTGCACAATATATTATCATATTAATAAATTTTTGTATGGCTGCAACCTGCATTGTACGTCTGGTCAGACAGGTCAACAACTAAAATGGACGGGGTCAGTGTGGAAAGGGGGGCACCAAGATGGGTCAGTGCTCCTTAGGGCACCAGTGAGCCTTCTTCCGCCCCTGGAGGCAGGCAATGGCAAACCACCTCTCTTCCCTGACCTGGGTAGCCCCGGCTAACCCATTTTCATCAGATCCCCAAAGCTAAACAGGGTCAGTCCTGGTTAGTACTTGGGAGCATTTTAAATTTTGTTCAATGATATTTAGCCAGTTTGGTGCAGTGGTTAGGAATGCAGACTCTAATCTGGGAGGACTGGTTTTGACTCTGCCCTTCTCCTCCACATGCAGCCAGCTGGGTGACCTTGGGTCAGTCACAAGTTCTCTCGGAGCTGTTCTCTCAAGGGCAGTCTTTGAGAGAGAGCTCTCTAAGCCCCACCTCACAGGGTGTCTGTTGTGGGGAGGGGAAGGGAAAGGAGATTGTCAGCTGCTCTGAGACTCCTTCAGGTAGTGAAGGGCGGGGTATAAATCCAATCTCTTCTTCTTCTTCTACCTCACAGGGTGTCTGTTGTGGGGAGGGGGAGGGAAAGGAGTTTGCAAGCCGCTCTGAGACTCCTTCAGATAGTGAAGGGCAGGGTATAAATCCAATCTCTTCTTCTTCTTCTATCTCACAGGGTGTCTGTTGTGGGGAGGGGAAGGAAAAGGAGATTGTCAGCCGCTCTGAGACTCCTTCAGGTAGTGAAGGGCGGGGTATAAATCCAATCTCTTCTTCTACCTCACAGGGTGTCTGTTGTGGGGAGGGGAAGGGAAAGGTAGAAGAAGAAGAGATTGGATTTATACCCCGCCCTTCACTACCTGAAGGAGTCTCAGAGCAGCTGACAATCTCCTTTCCCTTCCCCTCCCCATAACAGACACCCTGTGAGGTAGGTGGGGCTGAGAGAGCTCTCTCTTGAAGACTGCCCTTGAGATAGAAGAAGAAGAAGAGATTGGATTTATACCCTGCCCTTCACTACCTGAAGGAGTCTCAGAGCGGCTGACAATCTCCTTTTCCTTCCCCTCCCCACAATAGACACCCTGTGAGGTAGAAGAAGAAGAAGAGATTGGATTTATACCAAGTGAAGGGCGGGGTATAAATCCAACCTCTTCTTCTCTCTCCCCTCCCCCTGCTCTGAGCTCTGCCAGCTCCTGAGGCTGTATCTCATATAATGACCATTGCCAACCTCCCGGTGGGGCTACCTAGTAATCCCCTGGAATTACTTCTGATCTCCAGACTAGAGATCAGGTCCCCTGGAGAAAATGGACACTTTGGAGGCTAGACTATATATGGCATGATACCCCATTGAGATGTCTCCCTTCCCCATCTTCACCCCCCCCCAAGTTCTGGGAATTTCCCAACCCAGAGTTGACAACCCTATAAACACTATATGTCAACTCTGAGTATGACAGTTTTACTCAGGGGTCATTTGGGGCCAGAGCGGCCCAGAGCACTGCTACGGCAGCCGAGAAATGCAGAAAATGGCAGCGACAGCAAGCCCCACCCCCTTCTCTCCGTAGTCACACTCCCGCTGCGGCGCAACTCTAGAGAGAAGGGGTTTACACTTTAAAGTCCTCTCTGTTCTTCTCCCCCACTCCACCTTGGCAGGCCAGCTGGGGAAGGGAAGGGAGGCTTTTGAAGATGCCTCCCCCTTTTGCTTCCCCTTCTGACACACTTCCAAAGATGTCAAGGGGCGTAGCATATGCTAATGAGCTCCTGCACATCTTTTTCTACTAAATGACCCCTGGTTTTACTAAAGGGGAAGCAGGAAGAAGACACGAAGACTAAACCTAGGACAGAACAACTACCATTACTTGGCAATGGAAGTGCATTATGCCTAGTGCCAGGTAGGGGGCGGCAGAGAGTTCCAAAGTTCAGGTGCCACACCAGGAAAGGCCCCGCCCCTCATGGCCATTGACCCTGACTCAGAAGCAAAGCAGGGCACGGAGGACCTGACATGATTGGCTGGCTTATGTGGAGTTCTGCTACTGCCCTTAGCCAGCAGGTGTGCGGGGTGGCAGCGGAGGGGATAGTGGTGGCGACAGCCTGCCCTCTATGGCTGGAAAGACACAGCTCTCTCTGCTCGCTTCACTGGAAGTTGGAAGAGAGAGGAAACAGACCAAGTGGTAGAGAATGTGAGATACCTCCTCCTGAGACCCCAGAGAGCTGCTGCCAATCTGCCGTTGATGGACCAAGGGTGATTCTGTAGAAGGTCCTGCATTGGGCAGGAGGTTGAACTTGATGGTCTGTATAGCCCCTTCCAACTCTATGATTCCAAGGCAGCTTCATGTGTGCATTCTCTCCAGCACAGACAGGCTGCCTGCTTTTGACGCGAGACTTTCTCCTCTCTTATGAGATCTGGATGCCATTCTAGGCCCTGAAAGTCCTTACGAACACCTGTGAAATAGGAGAGGAGGCTGCAACGTTCCTCGGAGCTAAGCCGAACTCAGCTGACTAGTTCAGAGGGAAACCGATTCCACAGGAAAGGAGGCCGCAGCATTTTTTTTAAAAAAAGAAACTTTTAATGAATTAACTAGCCTTATGCATTCACTGCTTGGAGACACCGAGCAGACACACGCCGCTTCCCAGTTGGCACGTCTTAGCCCAAAGGGAGGAATGCCAAGCACACCCATGTATATCAGAGGGTCCGCCTTCCCCACCTCCGGTGTTAGCAAACTGGGCATCGGGGTGCCCCTTGAATCAGTGGCGCTCCCAGCGTTGGGGTGAGGGGGGTATCCCTTTGCAGTATCGCTATCGCTCCCGATTCAGTGCCTCTGGCAGGCTGATCCAGAAAACCCTTCCTCCTCTTCCGCCAAGCTCCTCTTGTGAACGCAACTGCGTGATGCCGTTCCCTGTTACCACTCCTGGCTGCAACTGGTTTCCAAAGTTTCCCCGGGGTGCGGGGAGGTCGGGGCTCGAAACAGGAGCCGCGGCGTTCGTTAGAACAGCCACGCCTCTGGGAGAGCCCTTCCAAAGCGATTCCACAGCACAAACATTTAGTTGTCTTGAGATGGCGACCAGTCGGGCAGGGAAATGAAATTCCAAACGGACCTGCCCGCCCTCCAACACTGGCTTCCCTGGCATCTCCTCCGACGCCTGCCGGGCAAGGTGGCTCAATTCTAAAAGCCAGGAACGTGGCCAATTGCAAAACCACTGTTCTGTGAATGGGAAAAGTGGCACGAACTGTCAAGACACAAACTGTCAAAAATAACATAAACTGGCTGAGCCCAGAACGTGACGCCTAAATGTGAATTCACACAGTCCTGTAGAAGAGGGTGGTCTGCTCTTAGAGGGAGGGGCACAATTCCACCAGCTGCAGCGGGAAGGCCCCCATCTGGAGCCCACCCCCCAGCTGTCTGGAGGGAGGCGGCAAAGAAGTAAGCTTTTTGCAGTTCCCCAGCATCCTTAGGAAGGCCTTCCAACTCCTAGAGTAACCAGAAAGAACTGGATAATATTCAGCGTGGTGGTCCAGTAACTAGATAGGGATTCCCCCCGCTTCGGGCCAGATGGCCGGCCCAAAATCAAGAAGTGCGGCAGCAAAAAGGGAGGTGCGACTCAAGGCAACTGGGAGATCTGTTTCTTTGCAACACACCCATTTCTCTAACAGCAGCCCCGCACCCAGAAACCTAGCAAAGGAAGTGTTTCTGACAGGAAAAGCTCCCCCCTGCTAGATTTCTGCACGTCGGGGATGTCATTAACAATGCACGAGGGCGGAGGCAGCAAGAAAGGTGGCAGCCCTGCCTTATGAGAGATGCAGTCCACTTGGACCACAGAGGGGGTGCCCGGTACTTGGGCTGGCCTTTTCCGAAGCAGTTCTACAGAACCAAAGCAAACAGCTGAGCGTGGGCATGTCGGCAGCGGGGTAGTGGACCTGCCAAGGCGCCCACCATCCTGCCCGTTCCACCTACTGGTCTGTTCTCAGCTTCCTGATGGGTTCTGAAGCCATCAGGACCTCAGACTCTAGGGAAGGGGGGAAATTCAGGGATTCACCCAGCAGACGGCCACTGGTACTTATGCATCACTTCAACCTCTGATGTTCTGGCGGCAGCCTGAAAGAGAGGCACAACAGGGACTCGGGGGCTTCCTCGAGTCAAACGGAAGCCTCCTGAAGCCGGTGGGAGCCCCCAGGTTTGGCTAAACGAAGGGACAGAAGCCAGTGCTTGCAAGTTGTCCACTCGCCCCCACCCCGTGGGCTGGGCCAAAGGTCAGCTGGGTCCCAGCCACTGTCGTCAACAAGAGAAGACAGGAAAGGAAGAATTTTGCTCTCACACCATTGCACTCTTTGGAAAGAACGCCTCCTCCCCAAGCATAGCAGCTATGCTTACAGCCCAGCTCACGTTAGTTTAAAAGGCATATTGCAGACTCAAACTGCTAGGTGGGATGGGATGCGGAGGGAGTCAAAACAACATCTTGCAAGGGAAGAGGGTGGAAATATCTTTATGCACACAGCGTCCTCTTCTGGTTCATCTACTGAGAAACAGAAGCTGGTTTTCGAGGACCCGGGAAGGAAAACGGAAGCCTGGATCCCGGGCGTGGGCTGCGAGGTGGAGGGTAAGAAGCGATCACAGCTCCTCCCGGAGGCAGGGAGGGGATCTTCTGCCGTCCTCACATAAACATGTCATCGTAGTTGGGAGGCGGGAGATGGTCGGGGTTTGGCCTGGAAGGGGAAAAAAAAACGACTTGAGTATCGTTCCCGAGGTCTTTGTGAACCTGGCCAAATGACCCCTGAGTTGGGATCCTCTGCTGGGCCATGTGGCTGCTACAGAGTGGACATTTTTTTGCTGCTTTGGGGGAGATCTGCTGCTTCTCATATTCTGTGATAATTAAAGGGATGGGCACAAACCAGCTCACGAATTAAAGTTCATCGTGAATTTTGGCTGGTTCATGGTTCGCGAAGCGATGTTTGCGAATTGAAGTGCCACCACGAACTTCCACAAATTTTAATACAGTTCGTAGTGGTTAACAAAGAGCATAAAGAAGGGGTTTAATGTCTCCAAGCCATTTCACCCCCAGTTTTCAGCTCCCTGTGGCTTTTGGGAGCGACCAGTGAGCAAAAAGCTGAGGGTGAAACAGCTCGGAGCCATTGAAACACCTGCTTTCTGTTCCCCATGGCTTTTTGTGGAGAGCAGAAAGCAGGGGTTTAAACTTTAAATGGCTCACAAACCGATACGAACCGGCCTATTGGTTTGTGCTTTGGTTTGTGGTTTAGCCACGAACTGCGAACAGAACTGCAAATACGCGGTTTGTGCCCATCCCGAATTATTAGCGTAAAGAGAGAAATGGGACTTTCGAAGTAAGGTGCCAAGATTCTTGCCCTCAGCTCCATCTCCAAAGAGAATCCAACCTGTGAACAAAAGTTCTCTGTACTCACCCAGCACGGCCAACCCCGGGGGGCCCAAAAGGATCAAATCTGGCCCCAGGAGGGACAGCTCCGGGAGGAAGTCTGTGGGGGAGTCCAGAGGAAGGGTCAATGATAGGGTTTGGGAATCCTGATCGGAGCGGATCAGAGATCATCCCTCCTCTTCGGCCCCTGAGGAAGAGAGACAAGAGACAAGGGAAAAGATCTGGGGGTCATAGTGGTGAGCTGTGAAAGAGTCAACCCGGTATGCTGCAGTGGCGAAAAAGGCAAACTCTGTTTTGGGGATTATCAAGAAAGGGACTGAGAGTAAAACGGCCGATACTGTAATGCCCCTGTATAGATCTATGGTGCAAAAGGGTGAGAAGAAAGTCCAATGAAGGGCCAATATTAAAACCTAGTTAAGAGAGAGAGAAGAAGAAGAGATTGGATTTATACCCCGCTCTTCAGTTTTGAGTCTCAGAGCGGCTTACAAACTCCCTTCCCTTCCCCTCCCCACAACAGACACCCTGTGAGGTAGGTGGGGCTGAGAGAGCTCCGACAGAGACTGCTCTTTTTCAGGAACAGCTGTGCCAGAGCTTGTGACTGACCCAAGGTCACATCAGCAGCTGCAAGTGGAGGAGTGGGGAATCAAACCCAATTCTCCCAGATTAGAATCCAGACACTTAACCACTACATCAAACTGGCTCTCAGTTAAAACTTATAATATACAAAAATACGTGTATTTATTAGAAAGACAGTTACAAACATACGTAAGGGCCCAATGGAGGCCTCGTAAAAAAGTAGAGCCTAAACACAAAGGCCAGTACACATGACCTGACGCGTTCTGGCCCTATTGGGGCCTTCTTCAGAGGTCAAACGATATTGAGGTACATGTAACTTAAATACATATCGCAATAAGATAATCAATAAGTGAATATTGGACCAGGAAAAGGAAGGCCGTAGAGAAAAAGAGATAAAAAGAATACTGAATATGAACAATTCGATACTATTGATTTTTTTATCTTTGCCGTTATACTGGCTTTCATTTACTGCCTTAGCTTTTTATACATATCTTATCTTTTCGATGTTCTAATCCAGCAACTGTGCATTTGTGCACCAGACACATGACTTTCACTTTCTGAGGCCTCACAAACATCTTTTGTTGTGTGTCTGTAGATCCTGCTGCTTAAGTAAGTAATACAGCCATTTTTATTACATTGCAAGTTAAAAAAAAATATCTGACTATTCATATGCTAGAACTCGAGAGGGCATCTAATCAAGCTGATGGGCAGTAGGTTCAGGATGGATAAAAGGGCAGACTACTTTACAGAGAGTGATCTAAAGGTGGGATTCGCTGCCAGAGGATGTAGTGACAGCCACAGGAACAAACAGCTTTAAAAGGGGACCCCCGACCATCCGTGTCACTCTCCTCTGCGCCCCTCTCGATTTTGCCCACATCCTTTCTGAAGTGAGGCCTCCAGAACTGCACACAGGACTCCAGGTGCGGCCTGACCAAGGCAGTCTACAGAGGGGCTACGACCGAGACTGAATTTGCCTTTTTTGCCGCCGCATCACACTGACTGCTCATATTTAGTTTACAGTCCACTCTTACCCGAAGATCTCTTTCACAGACACTACTCCCAGAAACATATTCCCCATCCAGTATTTCTGCTTGACGTTTTTGGGGCCAGGTGTAATACTGTGCAGTTAGACTTGAAATACTCGAAACCAGCTGTCCCATTCCCACTAGTATCTGACGAAGCGAGCTTTGACTCTTCAACGCTTCTACCCCCAGAATCTTGTTGGACTTTAAGGTGCGACTAGACTTGATCCTCACTATGGAGCAGAGGTCCATCAGTGGCTATTAGCCACAAGGGATAGATAGGGACTCTGGGGCCAGTGAGGCTCTGTTTTCTTGGTGCTTGGGGGAAGGGGGGCCACGGTAGGAGGGCTTCTAGTGTCCTGGCCCCACTGCTGGACCTCCTGATGGCCCCTGGTGTTTTCGGCCACTGTGTGACCCAGAGTGTTGGACCAGAGGGGCCACTGACCTGATCCAACATTGGCTTCTCTTATGTTCTCATATGGAGCTGAGGTCCATCTGTGGCTATTAGCCACAAGGTATAGATAGGGACTCTCAGCCTGGGGCAGGTGATGCTCTGTATATTCTTGGTGCTGGGGGGGGGCAAGAGTGGGAGGGCTTCTAGTGTCCTGGCCCCACTGCAGGACCTCCTGATGGCACGTGGCATTTTTGGCCACTGTGTGACACAGAGTGTTGGACTGGATGAGCCATTGGCCTGATTCAACATTGGCTTCTCTTAGGTTCTTATGGCTACTAGCCACAAGGTATAGGTAGGAACTCTCAGTCTGGGGCAAGGGATGCTCTTTATTCTTGGTGCTGGGGGGGTAGCAGTGGGAGGGCTTCTAGTGTCCTGGCCCCACCGCTGGACCCTCTGATGGCACCCGGCATCTTTGGCACCTGTGTGACACAGAGTGTTGGACTGGATGGGCCATTGGCCTGATCCAACATTGGCTTCTCTTATGTTCCTATGTCTAGGGCAGGTGATGCACTCTATTCTTGGTGCTTGGGGGGGGGGCAACAGTGGGAGGGCTTCTAGTGTCCTGGCACCACTCCTGATGGCACCTGGCCTTTTTGGCCACTGTGCGACCCAGAGTGTTAGATTGGATGGGCCACTGGCCTGATACAACATTGGCTTCTCTGATGTTCTTATGATCCTGGAGAGTTTTTTTGCCATCTTCTAAGCGTAGAACAGCGGTCACTGCAAGTGTGGAAGGGGAGGTGTTTGTGAATTTCCTGCATTGTACAGGGGTTTGGACTAGATGACCCTGGGGGGTCCCTACCAACTCTACGATTCTATGGCTGCCCTCTTTAAAAACTCCAGAAATCTCAAAGCATGGGAGAAAGCTGCCTTTTTTTCTTTTTTTGAGAAAAAGGGGAATTGGAGAGAGAAGGGAATAAAACATTTCCAAAAAACCAAACCAAACCTGGGGAGCCCCAGGTTCGAATCCCTCCCGTCACGGCAGCTGGCTGGGTGACTTGGGCCAGTCACACACACTTGTAGCCTGACCCACCTCACAGGATTATTACGGGGATAAAATGATGGAGAGGGGGATGTCAGCGGCTTTGGGTCCCCACTGGGCAGAAAGGAGGGGCATAAATGAAGTGCAGACATCTTTAAGGCATTTCCCTTCTGAAACAAAACCTCTCAAGGATTGTGGCCAAAGGGATCCCCAAAGTGCCTTTTCTGAGCGCTCTTTCAGCAGCGGCTACGGGAAAGAGACCGAAGAAGAGATCAACACGAAGAAGCTGACTTACCCAAAGGGGTCCAGATCTTCCCCGCCGACTGCAAAAGGCCCCAGGGGGTCTCGCCTGAAAGGAAAGGGGATCAGTTCAGGGCCAGGGACGTGTGACCAATTCTCCCTTCTAAGCTGTGGGGTCTCGTGTGCAAAAATTCCACTTTGTGAGCTACCGGCATTAAGGTTGTGAGCGAGCGATTGGGCCACTATGGAGTCTTGTGAGCAAAAATCCTACCTTGTGAGCTACCGGCATTAAGGTTGTGAGTGAGTGATTTGGCCCCTGCATAAATTAGTTTGCTCTGGAGCCCTCCCTTCCTGAGCTAAGACAAAAATGTGCGAGCTGGAGGCTAAAAAACGGTGAGCTAGCTCACACTCACTCAGCTTAGAGGGAACACCGACAGCAATGCAATTTGTGAAGGTCATGCAATGCTCCCTCTAAGCGGTGGAGTCTTGAGCGCAAAAATTCTACTTTGTGAGCTACCGGCATTAAAGTTGTGAGCGAGCGATATTTGGCTGCTGCATACATTAGCTTGCTCTGGAGCAATGCTCCCTCTAAGCTGAGTTAGGGCGAGCTAGCTCAACAGTTTTTTAGCCTCCGGCTCACAGATTTCTGTCTCCGCTCAGGAAGGATGTGGCTCCAGAGCAAACTAGTTTATGCGGCGGCCCAATCGCTCGCTCACAACTTTAATGCCGGTAGCTCACAAAGGAGAATTTTTGCTCACGAGACTCCATAGCTTAGAGGAAGCGTTGCTCCGGGGAGCCCGCCCTTCCTGAGCGAAGGCAAAAATGTGTGATCCGGAGGCTAAAAGCTGCGAGCTAACTCACACGAACTCAGCTCGGAGGGAACGCTGACCGCAATGCAATTTATGAAGGTCACGATCAAATGCTGCCTCTAAGCGGCGGAGTCTTGCGAGCAAGAATTCCACTTTGTGAGCTGCCGGCATTCAAGCGGTGAGCGGGCGATTCTCGGCTGCTGCATGAATCAGTGCGCTCTGGAGCCCTCCTCCCTGAGCCGAGACAAAAATGTGTGAGCTGGAGGCTCAAAAACGGTGAGCTAGCTCACACTCACTCAGCTTAGAGGGAACACCGTTTGAGACGTGGTGCTGGAGGAGGATTTTACGGATCCTGCAGACCACCAAGAAGACCTTTCCCTAGTTGGAGAGAAAGGCAGAGCGTCCCTTGGACTGCAAGGAGATCGAATCAGTCAATCCTCAAAGAAATCAACCCTGACTGTTCCCTGGAAGGCCAGATCCTGAAGCTGAAGCTCAAATACTTTGGCCACCAAATGAGAAGGGAGCCCTCGCTGGAGAAGACCCTGATGCAGGGAAAGGGAAAGGTAAAGGTTCCCTTGCTTGAAAGCCAGTCGAATCCGACTCTAGGGTTGCGGTGCACATCTCCATTTCAAAGCCGAAGAGCCAGCGCTGTCCGAAGACGTTTCTGTGGTCATGTGGCCGGCATGACTACACACCAAGGCGCACGGAACGCTGTTCCCTTCCCACCAAAGCGGTACCTATTTATCTACTTGCAGTTTCTTGCTTTCCAACTGCTAGGTTGGCAGGAGCTGGAACTAGAGACAGGAGCTCACCCCGTCATGCAGCACTCTCGGGTCTCGAACTGCTGAACTACTGACCTTCCACAGCCTGCAGTTCAGTGTCTTAACCACTTGAGCCACCGCAGCTCCAATGCTGGGAAAGACGGAAGGTCAAAGAAGAAGGGGACGGCAAAGGATGAGATGGTTAGACAGTGTCATCGATGCAACGGACATGAAATTGAGCAAACTTCAGAGGACAGCGGAAGACAGGAGGGCCTGGCGTGATCTGGTCCGTGGGGCTGCGAAGAGTCGGACTCGACTGTGCGACTGAACAACAACAAAGCTCACACTGACTCAGCTTAGAGGGAACACTGCATGGGACCCTTGGCATCCCCCCACCCCCAGCTCCCCTTCTGCTGTCTTTTGGGGGGAAAAAGAGACTCACCAGCGGGGCTGCCGGCTTCCCGACGGCTGTCGAGGCGGGATCCACAGCGGGTCGTGGTCCGGGGGGTTGGGCGGGGAGGGGTTCTTCTCACGTCTCGGGGCCTCCTTGGTGCTGGCCCGCTCTGTGGTCGTGTCGAAAGGGGAGATGATGTGATGAACGACCTGCGACTGCAGCTCTTCCGTGTTCTTGTACACCCTGCGGAGGGACGGGAAGGGAGACGTCTACCGAGACGCTTGGGCGGAGCTCTAGCCAGCCAAAGGATTCTCGAGAGGGACAGAAACGTGGGTGCTCCTTTATGACCTTGTTTTTTCCCCAGCGGGAACCCAAAGTCCCAAAGAGGTCTTTCACATAAATTCCTACCTGGTTCTTTTCAACTGGAGATGCCGGGGACTGAACCTGGGACCTTCTGCATGCCAAGCTGATGCTCTGCCACTGAGCCACAGCCCCTCCTCACAGCTCTCCAGGGTCTCAGGTCAAGGTCTTTTTTTAAATCACCTACTATTGCCTGGTCCTTTTCAACTGGAGATGCCGGGGATTGAACCTCGGACCTTCTGCATGCCAAGCAGAGGCTCTGCTACTGAGCCACGGCCCCTCCTTACAGCTCTCCAGAGTCTCATGTTAAGGTCTTTTTGAACATCACCTACTACCGCCTGGTCCTTTTCAACTGGAGATGCCGGGGATTGAACCTGGGACCTTCTGCATGCCAAGCAGAGGCTCTTCCACTGAGCCACACCCCCTCCTCACAGCTCTCCAGAGTCTCGGGCTGAGGTCTTTTTTGAACATCACCTACTATTGCCTGGTCCTTTTCAACTGGAGATGCCGGGGATTGAACCTGGGACCTTCTGCATGCCAAGCAGAGGCTCTTCCACTGAGCCACGGCCTCTCCTTACAGCTCTCCAGAGTCTCGGGCTGAGGTCTTTTTGAACATCACCTACTATTGCCTGGTCCTTTTCAACTGGAGATGCCGGGGATTGAACCTGGGACCTTCTGCATGCCAAGCAGAGGCTCTGCCACTGAGCCACAGCCCCTCCTCACAGCTCTCCAGAGTCTCGGACTGAGGTCTTTTTGAACATCACCTACTACTGCCTGGTCCTTTTCAACTGGAGATGCCGGGGATTGAACCTGGGACCTTCTGCATGCCAAGCAGAGGCTCTTCCACTGAGCCACACCCCCTCCTCACAGCTCTCCAGAGTCTCGGGCTGAGGTCTTTTTGAACATCACCTACTATTGCCTGGTCCTTTTCAACTGGAGATGCCGGGGATTGAACCTGGGACCTTCTGCATGCCCAGCAGAGGCTCTTCCACTGAGCCACGGCCCCTCCTCACAGCTCTCCAGAGTCTCAGGTCGAGGTCTTTTTGAACATCACCTACTATTGCCTGGTCCTTTTCAACTGGAGATGCCGGGGATTGAACCTGGGGCCTTCTACATGCCAAGCAGAGGCTCTTCCACTGAGCCACACCCCCTCCTCACAGCTCTCCAGAGTCTCGGACTGAGGTCTTTTTTGAACATCACCTACTACTGCCTGGTCCTTTTCAACTGGAGATGCCACCGGGGATTGAACCTGGGACCTTCTGCAGGCCAAGCAGAGGCTCTGCCACTGAGCCACGGCCCCTCTTTATAGCTCTCCAGGGTCCCAGGCTGAGGTCTTTCACATCACCTACTGCCTGGTCCTTTTTAACTGGGGATTGAACCTGGGACCTTCTGCATGCTGGGGATTGAACCTGGGACCTTCTGCACGCCAAGCAGAGGCTCTCCCACTGAGCCAAGGTCTCAGTCAAGGTCTTTCACATCATCTACTGCCTGGTCCTTTTAACTGGAGATGTCGATGGAGATTGAACCTGGGACCTTCTGCACGCAAAGCAGAGGCTCTGCCACTGAGCCACAGTCCCTCCCTGTGAAATGTCTGTAAGCCATGGTCACACACATGAAGCTGCCTTCTACTGACTCAGACCGTTGGCCTAATCCCGCCCTTCACTACCCAAAGGAGTCTCAGAACGGCTTACAAACTCCTTTCCCTTCCCCTCCCCACAACAGACACCCTGTGAGGTAGGTGGGGCTGACAGAACTCTTGACAGAAAAGGCTCTTTTTCAAGAACAAACTATGGCTGGCCCAAGGTCATCCAGTCAGGTTCGAGTGGAGGAGTGGGGAATCAAACCTGGACCGCCCAGATTAGAGTCCGCGCATTTAACTGCTACACCAAACTGGTGGGAGGCTATTGAATTCAGCCTCCTGGCTGAAGCTTGGGAGAGCTGGTCACTGTTGGAACAGGAGACATCCTGGGAAACCCACATAAGCCACAATGAGTCCCATGAAAAAAGAAGAGGAAGAAGAAGAGGAAGAGGAAGAAGAGGAAGAGGAAGAAGAGGAAGAAGAAGAGGAAGAAGAGGAAGAAGAGGAAGAGATTGGATTTATACCCTGCCCTTCACTCGGGAGTCCTAGAGCAGCTTACAGTCTCCTTTCCCTCCCCACAACAGACACCCTGTGAGGTAGGCAGGGCTGAGAGAGCTCTTTCAAGGACTGCCCTTGAGAGAACAGCTCTGAGAGAACTTGGGACTGATCCAAGGTCACGCCAGCTGCTGCAAGTGGAGGAGTGGGCAGTCAAACCCCGGTTCTCCCAGATGAGAGTCCGCATACTTAACCACTACACCAAACTGGCTATGAAATTAAAAAAAATAATTACACTTCCACACTCCTTCTTGAGGAGGAGCAAACCCCCTTGCACCCAGCAGTGAAAGAAATGCAGTTACTTGTCGAAAGCCGCCAGGTGTTCGGGATTGACGTAGTCGGTCACCTTCACTGTCAAATCGGCTACTTTCTTCGTCTGGGGATCCTGGAGGAGGAAGAGGAGAGTCGGTGTGAGATTCAGAAGTTCCCTACGCAGGGAGGCACCGCATCGGGAGCCAAGGATTAAGCCGACAAGGTGCTTTAAAAGATATAACAGTGTTTAAAAGGCAAAATAAACAAACTCCTAACACGACTACCTAGTTCACTTAACTAGTTACTACTTAAGGCCTACAGCCTTCTTACTAGGCCTCCTGCCTAACAGCCACTCTGAGCCACTCTTTCTCCTCAGACCAGACTGTCCCCTCTGAGACAAGTCCGCAGAAGAACAAAAGAACCGTTTCCTCACAGCAAAACACAGACATTCACAGTCCCCTTCAGTTTAGCTCTGTGAGAGGAAAGAATACCATTTCCCACGGCTAACAGCTTAAAGTCAGAATCTCCTCACAAAGTATGTAACAGTCTCTTCACACAATCTCTGGAAACTGATTGGCTACAACCATCGCTAAGCCTTGTGGGGGTTGTAGGCTGTCTGCTCTCTACTGCCACACAGGTCTCCTGGGGCCTAGTCCTGCACAGATCATGACACGACCGTAGTGCTCTCTGGGGTATACTGGGCTACCAAGTTGTTGCTGTTTACTGGTGTTGAGAGCGGACGCCGAAGAAACTGTGTGTCATTCCTGCCTGAGGCTTCACAGAGCGTTCTTCCTAGCCTGGACAGACACTCCGAGGACTGACCCTGCTTCGCTTCCGAGGTCTACCCAGGTCAGGTAAAACAAACAAAAACCCATCAGTCGATCTCCTCACCAGGACGTTAAGGATCATACTGCCATCCATCATGATGCCCTTCACCAGCAGCTGGTGGTCATCGTCCTTCGACGCGTAGCGCAGGGTGTAGAGGTCTTTGTCTGCGTTCCACCCGGCAGGGAGCATTTCCGACTTCTTCTCGTCGGGGCCCGGCTGCGTTGCGACGCCCCAGGAGAGAGAGACAAGAAAAAGACAACTCCGATGTAGTTCAATTGGCCGGTAGGAATTATAAATTCTCACGGCCTGTTTTCTTTAACGCTGCAAGACCAATTCCATTCCAGCTGGCAAAAAGAGGTCTTGAAATCTATTGAAACTTTAGGCTTAACACCCTAAACACGCTTCGATCTTGGAACAGATCAGGAAAAATCACTCGTCAGGAAAAGAGTGACAGATATTGAAAGACAAACGGACGTCGCAAGATCTCCAGCGTTCATTTCCTCAGGAAAAGAAATAGATATACTACAGCCCCACCTGCTTATTTATATTTTCTGGAGTCAGACGACACCAGAAGGGCATTCACACTGGTCAGAAATTCGACTCTGCCTTTGACAGTGTTGGAAGGGAGGTTTAAAGTAGAGATACAAAATTTCCAGAAATTTTGAAGCTTGGAAACCCCCCAGATTTTTCCCTGTTTTTTCTGGAAAAATTGGGAAAAAAATGCTACATTAGCATTTCTTTCTTCTGTTCCAGATTGAAAGCCATTCTGTTACTTTAGGAACATAAAGTATGACTATGGATAATTTTACTTGGCATGAAATTATCACAACTAGCGTATTAAAAACATAGTGTATCCAAACAATTATGACAAACAGAATTTACTTTAGTTACTGTAGATTTCCCGGGTTGTCTGGCCGTGGTCTTGGCACTGCAGGACCTGACGTTTCGCCAGTAACCGTGACTGGCATCCTCAGAGGTATAACACAGAAAGACGGAGTACTCTCCACAAAACAATTTTTAAAAATCCAGAAGTAACAATTATTCATATTTCCTCTCCACAGTATTATATAAAGAATTAAAAAAACATTTTGTAACCTAGGACTTGCTTGTCCTCTGTGCACAGAAATTAGATTAATCTGATACCATACATATTTTTTAGAAATGAACACCTTGTCTTAAAATATTTTATCCATCACGTTAAAATAAAACATTCCATAATCAATTTCTTTTCTTTTTTTCAATTTTTCCATTTTTTTGTAAAAAAAAACACAAAAAGGCTTCAGGGGAAAAAAATGGGGAAAAAACAGTTTTTTCCCCAATTTTTTCTGGGCCTTCACATCTCTAGTCTAAAGTAATCTCTTACTCCTTAAGGCTCTGTTCTTGCTTTCTGGGTGAAACTGACTCTTGTAGAACATATTTTTCTTAACTGTCCTAATTGTACAAAGGGTGGATCGGAAAGTATTAGCCCACTGCTAGAAAGCTTTCCTTGGAGGATCAAATAAAACCAAACTCAATTATCTTTTGGCTGATAGAAATCACCAGACTAGAAGAGAAGAAGAGATTGGATTCATATCCCACCCTTCACTCCCCAAAGGAGTCTCAGAGCGGCTCACAAACTCCCTTCCCTTCCCCACAACAGGCACCCTGTGAGGTAGGCAGGGCTGAGAGAGTTCTGACAGAAACCGCTCTTTTTTCAAGAACAGCTGTGCCAGAACTTGTGACTGACCCAAAGTCACACCAGCAGGTGCATGTGGAGGAGAGGGGAAACAAACTCGGTTCTCCCAGATTAGAGTCCGTGCACTTAAGCAGGGGGCTGAATTCTGCGCTCAGGATTATAAGCATCGACAATCCCATATAGCAACATGATTTTATTATGTTTTTAAGATTTAGTCTTATTTTTAAATCTGTACTGTATTGCCGGTCATTGACTGTTACAATAAAACTGATTGGAACCCAGATCAAGGCTGTGGACACGTCTGGGCTACAAGCTCAGAGATGGCTGCTGTAGAGACATTGGTTTGCTCCCGAGAATGTGGGGACCGACGTTTACAGCAACGGCTCCAAGCCGTGGCTTGAATCCAGCCACGCCATTCTACCTGTGCATGGCAATTTCCACCAATTCCTCCCCCCTCACTCCGTTCCACCCTCTGCCCTAAGTTTGTTCCCCAGGGTCTGTCGAATGTGGGTCCCAGGCCGTTAAGGGCCTTAAAGATAAGCACCAAAACCTTGAACCTGATCCGGTACTCCGCCAGCCAGGAGATCTCCCAGAACTGCAGCTAATCTTTAGACAACAGAGACCAATCCCCTGGGAGAAAACAGCTGCTTTGGAGGGTGGCGTGCACAGTACTAAGTACCACCAAGGTCCCCCACCTCCGATTCTTCCCTAATCCAGGTACTCCCCAACCCGTAGGATTGCCGGCTCTGGGTTAGGAAATTCCCGGAGATTTTTGGAGCTGGAGAGGGGAAGGTTTGGGGAGGGCTTGCTGAGCCTGAGGGTGGGGGAAGGTCTTGGGGTCGTGGAGGGGAGAGAGCTCAATGGAAGGGTCAACCCCAGCGTGCTGCCCGTGTTGTGAGGCGAAAAAGGCAAATTCTGTGTTGGGGATTATTAGGAAAGGGACTGAGAATAAAATGGCCGATATTGTCATGCCCCCGGAGAGACGTATGGTTGCGGTGCAGCCTCAATTGGAATACTGTGCACAGTTCTGGTCACTGTCTCTCCAAAAGGGCATCGCGGTGCTGGGAAAAGCACAGAGGAAGAGGGCAAACTGAGATGATGAGGGGGTTGGAACACCTTCCCTAGGAGGAAAAGCTAGAGAGTCTGGGACTACTCAGTTTAGAAAAGAGACAACTGAGGGGGGACGTGATCAGGGTTTATTACGCAACGCCTGGGGTGGAGAAAGCTAACAAAGAGAACATTTCCTCCCTCTCCCAAAATACCAGAACTCAAGAGGGCATCCCATGAAGCCGATGGGCAGGAGGTTCAGGACGGACGAAAGGGAATACCACTTTACACAGAGGGTGATTGAAATTTGGAATCTGCTGCCAGAAGGTGTAGTGATGGCCACAGGGGGCAGGCAGCTCTTAGAAGGGGATGAGGTAAATTTGTGGAAGACGAGTCTGTCAATAGATCAAGATACGTAGCCATGTTAGTCTACCTGTAGCAGATTTTTTTTTGTTAAGGTGTTAACTGGACTCTTGCTGTTTTCGAAGTCTGTCAGAGGCTACTAGACATGGAGGAACTGACCTGGCCACTGTGCGAGACAGGATGCTGGACTAGGGCTCTTCGGTTAGTCTTATGAAGGCCTCAGCCTCCATGCCCTGTTGTTGGCCCTGAAGAGGAACTGGCTGGCCGCTGTGTGAGACGGGATGCTGGACCGGATGGACCCTCACTGGTCTGATCCAGCAGGGCTCTTCTGATGTTCTTATAAAGGCCTCGACCTCTATGCCCTGTGGTTGGATCTCCAGAGGAACTGGGTGGTCGCTGTGCGAGACAGGAGGCTGGACTGGATGGACCACTGGTCTGACCCAGCAGGGCTCTTCTGATGTTCTTATAAAGGCCTCGACCTCTATGCCCTGTGGTTGGATCTCCAGAGGAACTGGGTGGTCGCTGTGCGAGACAGGAGGCTGGACTGGATGGACCACTGGTCTGATCCAGCAGGGCTCTTCTGATGTTCTTATAAAGGCCTCGACCTCTATGCCCTGTGGTTGGATCTCTAGAGGAACTGGGTGGTCGCTGTGCGAGACAGGAGGCTGGACTGGATGGACCACTGGTCTGACCCAGCAGGGCTCTTCTGAGGTTCTTATGAAGCCCTCGGCCTCTGTGCCCTGTAGTTGGCCATACAGAGGAACTGGCTGGCCACTGTGCGAGACAGGAGGCTGGACTAGATGGACCCCTGGTCTGATCCAGCAGGGCTCTTCTGATGTTCTTAGGAAGGCCTCGGCCTCTCTGCCCTGTTGTTGGCCCTCCAGAGGAACTGGCTGGCCCCTGTGTGAGATGGGATGCTGGACTAGATGGCCCCTCACTGGTCTGATCCAGCAGGGATCTTCTCCTGTTCTTATGAAGGCCTCGGCCTCTGTGCCCTGTGGTTGGATCTCCAGAGGAACTGGGTGGTCGCTGTGCGAGACAGGAGGCTGGACTGGATGGACCACTGGGCTGACCTAGCAGGGGTCTCATGTTTTCTTAGGAAGGTGAGACGGCCTCCATGACCTGTTGTTGGCCCTCCGGAGGAGCTGCCAAAGAATCTGCCCTCCAAAGCAGCCATTTTCCTCCAAGGGGGACTGAACTCTGTTGCCTGGAAATCAACTGTACCCCCCATACACAAGAGATCTCCAGCCACCACCTGGAGGTTGGCAACCCCCGCCGCGCTGCTCCCGGGGCGAGTAGAGGGGCCCCCCGCGGCCCCGCCCCTCCCGGGCGGCTCACCTGTTCCCCGGCGCCCAGGCAGCGGTAGCGGTGGGCGATGAGGCTCCAGTGCAGGTAGCAGACGAGCGCGTCCTGCGGGCAGGTGAGGTCCGGCGCCACAGAGTGGAAGAGCAGCTCCAGGCCGGCCATGCCTGCATACGGGGGAGAGGAGAGGCGAGAGGCGCCGCTTGCGACGGAGCCAGGCCCGGCGGAGGAGAAGGAGGCGGGCCCCGGCTGGAAAACGAAACCCAGCGGCAGGCAGGAAGGGGAGCCGCGCCGCCCTTGCAAAACACGCCTCCGGGAGGGCTGCCTTCTTGCGCGTCGGAAAACGCACAGCCGGGCTCTTTGGTTCCGAGGACGGAGCTGGCCTCCCTCCCTTTGCGGGCTGCAAGAAATCCCCGGCAATGCAATGCAATGCAATGCAATGCAATGCAATCTGATCGCCTTGGAAGGCGCCGCCGCTCGATTGTTGCACTGATCTTGCAGTCGCCGCGATGCAAACGCGGACCTCTGGCGTTGCAAGCCTGGTGCAAGGGAGAGCCGGAAACGCCCCCTCCATGCGGATCTAGATGTCAAAAGTGCGACAACGGTAAAGAATCGTGGCAAACTGGAACTGGGGTATTTAATTGCCTCCCCCAGCCGCCCTTTTTTCCAAGTCG
>JAPDNY010000419.1:0-41114 GCA_029375565.1 Gekko gecko
TACCCCGCCCTTCACTACCCAAAGGTGTCTCAGAGCGGCTTACAAACTCCCTTCCCCTTCCCCTCCCCACAACAGACACTCTGTGAGGTAGAAGAAGAGAAGAGATTGGATTTATGCCCCACCCTTCACTACCCAAAGGTGTCTCAGAGCGGCTTACAAACTCCTTCCCCTTCCCCTCCCCAAAACAGACGTCCTGTGAGGTAGAAGAAGAAGAAGAAGAGATTGGATTTATACCCCGCCCTTCACTACCCAAAGGTGTCTCAGAGTGGCTTACAAACTCCTTTCCCTTCCCCTCCCCAAAACAGACGTCCTGTGAGGTAGAAGAAGAAGAAGAAGAGATTGGATTTATACCCCGCCCTTCACTACCCAAAGGTGTCTCAGAGCGGCTTACAAACTCCTTCCCCTTCCCCTCCCCAAAACAGACGTCCTGTGAGGTAGAAGAAGAAGAAGAAGAGATTGGATTTATACCCCGCCCTTCAGTACACAAAGGTGTCTCAGAGCGGCTTACAAACTCCTTTCCCTTCCCCTCCCCAAAACAGACGTCCTGTGAGGTAGAAGAAGAAGAAGAGATTGGATTTATACCCCGCCCTTCACTACCCAAAGGTGTCTCAGAGCGGCTTACAAACTCCCTTCCCCTCCCCACAACAGACACTCTGTGAGGTAGAAGAAGAAGAGGAGATTGGATTTATACCCCACCCTTCACTACCCAAAGGTGTCTCAGAAGGGCTTACAAACTCCCTTCCCCTTCCCCTCCCCACAACAGACACCCTGTGAGGTAGAAGAAGAGAAGAGATTGGATTTATGCCCCACCCGTCACTACCCAAAGGTGTCTCAGAGCGGCTTACAAACTCCTTTCCCTTCCCCTCCCCACAACAGACACCCTGTGAGGTAGAAGAAGAGAAGAGAAGAGATTGGATTTATGCCCCACCCTTCACTACCCAAAGGTGTCCCAGAACGGCTTACAAACTCCTTTCCCTTCCCTTCCCCACAACAGACACTCTGTGAGGTAGAAGAAGAGAAGAGATTGGATTTATACCCCACTCTTCACTACCCAAAGGTGTCCCAGAACGGCTTACAAACTCCTTTCCCTTCCCTTCCCCACAACAGACACTCTGTGAGGTAGAAGAAGAAGAGATTGGATTTATACCCCACTCTTCACTACCCAAAGGTGTCCCAGAATGGCTTACAAACTCCTTTCCCTTCCCCTCCCCACAACAGGCACCCTGTGAGGTAGAAGAAGAAGAAGAGATTGGATTTATACCCCTGCCCTTCACTACCCAGAGGTGTCTCAGAGCGGCTTACAAATTCCCTTCCCTTTCCCCTCCCCACAACAGACACCTTGTGAGGTAAAAGAAGAAGCAGAGGAGATTGGATTTATACCCCACCCTTCACTACCCAAAGGTGTCTCAGAGGGGCTTACAAATTCCCTTCCCTTTCCCCTCCCCACAACAGACACCCTGTGAGGTAAAAGAAGAAGCAGAGGAGATTGGATTTATACCCCACCCTTCACTACCCAAAGGTGTCTCAGAGGGGCTTACAAATTCCCTTCCCTTTCCCCTCCCCACAACAGACACCTTGTGAGGTAAAAGAAGAAGCAGAGGAGATTGGATTTATACCCCACCCTTCACTACCCAAAGGTGTCTCAGAGGGGCTTACAAATTCCCTTCCCTTTCCCCTCCCCACAACAGACACCCTGTGAGGTAAAAGAAGAAGAAGAAGAGATTGGATTTATACCCCACCCTTCACTACCCAGAGGTGTCTCAGAGCGGCTTACAAATTCCCTTCCCTTTCCCTCCCCACAACAGACACCTTGTGAGGTAAAAGAAGAAGCAGAGGAGATTGGATTTATACCCCACCCTTCACTACCCAGAGGTGTCTCAGAGCGGCTTACAAATTCCCTTCCCTTTCCCCTCCCCACAACAGACACCTTGTGAGGTAAAAGAAGAAGCAGAGGAGATTGGATTTATACCCCACCCTTCACTACCCAAAGGTGTCTCAGAGGGGCTTACAAATTCCCTTCCCTTTCCCCTCCCCACAACAGACACCTTGTGAGGGTAAAAGAAGAAGCAGAGGAGATTGGATTTATACCCCACCCTTCACTACCCAAAGGTGTCTCAGAGGGGCTTACAAATTCCCTTCCCTTTCCCCTCCCCACAACAGACACCCTGTGAGGTAAAAGAAGAAGAAGAAGAGATTGGATTTATGCCCCACCCTTCACTACCCAAAGGTGTCTCAGAGCGGCTTACAAACTCCTTCCCCTTCCCCTCCCCAAAACAGACGTCCTGTGAGGTAGAAGAAGAAGAAGAAGAGATTGGATTTATACCCCGCCCTTCACTACCCAAAGGTGTCTCAGAGTGGCTTACAAACTCCTTTCCCTTCCCCTCCCCAAAACAGACGTCCTGTGAGGTAGAAGAAGAAGAAGAAGAGATTGGATTTATACCCCGCCCTTCACTACCCAAAGGTGTCTCAGAGCGGCTTACAAACTCCTTCCCCTTCCCCTCCCCAAAACAGACGTCCTGTGAGGTAGAAGAAGAAGAGATTGGATTTATACCCCGCCCTTCACTACACAAAGGTGTCTCAGAGCGGCTTACAAACTCCTTTCCCTTCCCCTCCCCAAAACAGACGTCCTGTGAGGTAGAAGAAGAAGAAGAGATTGGATTTATACCCCGCCCTTCACTACCCAAAGGTGTCTCAGAGCGGCTTACAAACTCCCTTCCCCTCCCCACAACAGACACTCTGTGAGGTAGAAGAAGAAGAGGAGATTGGATTTATACCCCACCCTTCACTACCCAAAGGTGTCTCAGAAGGGCTTACAAACTCCCTTCCCCTTCCCCTCCCCACAACAGACACCCTGTGAGGTAGAAGAAGAGAAGAGATTGGATTTATGCCCCACCCGTCACTACCCAAAGGTGTCTCAGAGCGGCTTACAAACTCCTTTCCCTTCCCCTCCCCACAACAGACACCCTGTGAGGTAGAAGAAGAGAAGAGATTGGATTTATGCCCCACCCTTCACTACCCAAAGGTGTCCCAGAATGGCTTACAAACTCCTTTCCCTTCCCTTCCCCACAACAGACACTCTGTGAGGTAGAAGAAGAAGAGATTGGATTTATACCCCACTCTTCACTACCCAAAGGTGTCCCAGAACGGCTTACAAACTCCTTTCCCTTCCCTTCCCCACAACAGACACTCTGTGAGGTAGAAGAAGAAGAGATTGGATTTATACCCCACTCTTCACTACCCAAAGGTGTCCCAGAACGGCTTACAAACTCCTTTCCCTTCCCTTCCCCACAACAGACACTCTGTGAGGTAGAAGAAGAAGAGATTGGATTTATACCCCACTCTTCACTACCCAAAGGTGTCCCAGAATGGCTTACAAACTCCTTTCCCTTCCCCTCCCCACAACAGGCACCCTGTGAGGTAGAAGAAGAAGAAGAGATTGGATTTATACCCTGCCCTTCACTACCCAGAGGTGTCTCAGAGTGGCTTACAAATTCCCTTCCCTTTCCCCTCCCCACAACAGACACCTTGTGAGGTAAAAGAAGAAGCAGAGGAGATTGGATTTATACCCCACCCTTCACTACCCAAAGGTGTCTCAGAGGGGCTTACAAATTCCCTTCCCTTTCCCCTCCCCACAACAGACACCCTGTGAGGTAGAAGAAGAAGAAGAGATTGGATTTATACCCCACCCTTCACTACCCAAAGGTGTCCCAGAGTGGCTTACAAATTCCCTTCCCTTTCCCCTCCCCACAACAGACACCCTGTGAGGTAAAAGAAGAAGAAGAAGAGATTGGATTTATACCCCACCCTTCACTACCCAGAGGTGTCTCAGAGCGGCTTACAAATTCCCTTCCCTTTCCCCTCCCCACAACAGACACCTTGTGAGGTAAAAGAAGAAGCAGAGGAGATTGGATTTATACCCCACCCTTCACTACCCAAAGGTGTCTCAGAGCGGCTTACAAATTCCCTTCCCTTTCCCCTCCCCACAACAGACACCTTGTGAGGTAAAAGAAGAAGCAGAGGAGATTGGATTTATACCCCACCCTTCACTACCCAAAGGTGTCTCAGAGGGGCTTACAAATTCCCTTCCCTTTCCCCTCCCCACAACAGACACCTTGTGAGGTAAAAGAAGAAGCAGAGGAGATTGGATTTATACCCCACCCTTCACTACCCAAAGGTGTCTCAGAGGGGCTTACAAATTCCCTTCCCTTTCCCCTCCCCACAACAGACACCCTGTGAGGTAAAAGAAGAAGAAGAAGAGATTGGATTTATGCCCCACCCTTCACTACCCAAAGGTGTCTCAGAGCGGCTTACAAACTCCTTCCCCTTCCCCTCCCCAAAACAGACGTCCTGTGAGGTAGAAGAAGAAGAAGAAGAGATTGGATTTATACCCCGCCCTTCACTACCCAAAGGTGTCTCAGAGTGGCTTACAAACTCCTTTCCCTTCCCCTCCCCAAAACAGACGTCCTGTGAGGTAGAAGAAGAAGAAGAAGAGATTGGATTTATACCCCGCCCTTCACTACCCAAAGGTGTCTCAGAGCGGCTTACAAACTCCTTCCCCTTCCCTCCCCAAAACAGACGTCCTGTGAGGTAGAAGAAGAAGAGATTGGATTTATACCCCGCCCTTCACTACACAAAGGTGTCTCAGAGCGGCTTACAAACTCCTTTCCCTTCCCCTCCCCAAAACAGACGTCCTGTGAGGTAGAAGAAGAAGAAGAGATTGGATTTATACCCCGCCCTTCACTACCCAAAGGTGTCTCAGAGCGGCTTACAAACTCCCTTCCCCTCCCCACAACAGACACTCTGTGAGGTAGAAGAAGAAGAGGAGATTGGATTTATACCCCACCCTTCACTACCCAAAGGTGTCTCAGAAGGGCTTACAAACTCCCTTCCCCTTCCCCTCCCCACAACAGACACCCTGTGAGGTAGAAGAAGAGAAGAGATTGGATTTATGCCCCACCCGTCACTACCCAAAGGTGTCTCAGAGCGGCTTACAAACTCCTTTCCCTTCCCCTCCCCACAACAGACACCCTGTGAGGTAGAAGAAGAGAAGAGATTGGATTTATGCCCCACCCTTCACTACCCAAAGGTGTCCCAGAATGGCTTACAAACTCCTTTCCCTTCCCTTCCCCACAACAGACACTCTGTGAGGTAGAAGAAGAAGAGATTGGATTTATACCCCACTCTTCACTACCCAAAGGTGTCCCAGAACGGCTTACAAACTCCTTTCCCTTCCCTTCCCCACAACAGACACTCTGTGAGGTAGAAGAAGAAGAGATTGGATTTATACCCCACTCTTCACTACCCAAAGGTGTCCCAGAACGGCTTACAAACTCCTTTCCCTTCCCTTCCCCACAACAGACACTCTGTGAGGTAGAAGAAGAAGAGATTGGATTTATACCCCACTCTTCACTACCCAAAGGTGTCCCAGAATGGCTTACAAACTCCTTTCCCTTCCCCTCCCCACAACAGGCACCCTGTGAGGTAGAAGAAGAAGAAGAGATTGGATTTATACCCTGCCCTTCACTACCCAAAGGTGTCTCAGAGCGGCTTACAAACTCCTTCCCCTTCCCCTCCCCAAAACAGACGTCCTGTGAGGTAAAAGAAGAAGAAGAAGAGATTGGATTTATACCCCGCCCTTCACTACCCAAAGGTGTCTCAGAGTGGCTTACAAACTCCTTTCCCTTCCCCTCCCCAAAACAGACGTCCTGTGAGGTAGAAGAAGAAGAAGAAGAGATTGGATTTATACCCCGCCCTTCACTACCCAAAGGTGTCTCAGAGCGGCTTACAAACTCCTTCCCCTTCCCCTCCCCAAAACAGACGTCCTGTGAGGTAGAAGAAGAAGAGATTGGATTTATACCCCGCCCTTCACTACACAAAGGTGTCTCAGAGCGGCTTACAAACTCCTTTCCCTTCCCCTCCCCAAAACAGACGTCCTGTGAGGTAGAAGAAGAAGAAGAGATTGGATTTATACCCCGCCCTTCACTACCCAAAGGTGTCTCAGAGCGGCTTACAAACTCCCTTCCCCTCCCCACAACAGACACTCTGTGAGGTAGAAGAAGAAGAGGAGATTGGATTTATACCCCACCCTTCACTACCCAAAGGTGTCTCAGAAGGGCTTACAAACTCCCTTCCCCTTCCCCTCCCCACAACAGACACCCTGTGAGGTAGAAGAAGAGAAGAGATTGGATTTATGCCCCACCCGTCACTACCCAAAGGTGTCTCAGAGCGGCTTACAAACTCCTTTCCCTTCCCCTCCCCACAACAGACACCCTGTGAGGTAGAAGAAGAGAAGAGATTGGATTTATGCCCCACCCTTCACTACCCAAAGGTGTCCCAGAATGGCTTACAAACTCCTTTCCCTTCCCTTCCCCACAACAGACACTCTGTGAGGTAGAAGAAGAAGAGATTGGATTTATACCCCACTCTTCACTACCCAAAGGTGTCCCAGAACGGCTTACAAACTCCTTTCCCTTCCCTTCCCCACAACAGACACTCTGTGAGGTAGAAGAAGAAGAGATTGGATTTATACCCCACTCTTCACTACCCAAAGGTGTCCCAGAACGAGCTTACAAACTCCTTTCCCTTCCCTTCCCCACAACAGACACTCTGTGAGGTAGAAGAAGAAGAGATTGGATTTATACCCCACTCTTCACTACCCAAAGGTGTCCCAGAATGGCTTACAAACTCCTTTCCCTTCCCCTCCCCACAACAGGCACCCTGTGAGGTAGAAGAAGAAGAAGAGATTGGATTTATACCCTGCCCTTCACTACCCAGAGGTGTCTCAGAGTGGCTTACAAATTCCCTTCCCTTTCCCCTCCCCACAACAGACACCTTGTGAGGTAAAAGAAGAAGCAGAGGAGATTGGATTTATACCCCACCCTTCACTACCCAAAGGTGTCTCAGAGGGGCTTACAAATTCCCTTCCCTTTCCCCTCCCCACAACAGACACCCTGTGAGGTAAAAGAAGAAGAAGAAGAGATTGGATTTATACCCCACCCTTCACTACCCAAAGGAGTCTCAGAGCGGCTTACAAACTCCTTTCCCTTCCCCTCCCCACAACAGACACCCTGTGAGGTAGAAGAAGAAGAAGAGATTGGATTTATACCCTGCCCTTCACTACCCAAAGGTGTCTCAGAGCGGCTTACAAACTCCTTCCCCTTCCCCTCCCCAAAACAGACGTCCTGTGAGGTAAAAGAAGAAGAAGAAGAGATTGGATTTATACCCCGCCCTTCACTACCCAAAGGTGTCTCAGAGTGGCTTACAAACTCCTTTCCCTTCCCCTCCCCAAAACAGACGTCCTGTGAGGTAGAAGAAGAAGAAGAAGAGATTGGATTTATACCCCGCCCTTCACTACCCAAAGGTGTCTCAGAGCGGCTTACAAACTCCTTCCCCTTCCCCTCCCCAAAACAGACGTCCTGTGAGGTAGAAGAAGAAGAGATTGGATTTATACCCCGCCCTTCACTACACAAAGGTGTCTCAGAGCGGCTTACAAACTCCTTTCCCTTCCCCTCCCCAAAACAGACGTCCTGTGAGGTAGAAGAAGAAGAAGAGATTGGATTTATACCCCGCCCTTCACTACCCAAAGGTGTCTCAGAGCGGCTTACAAACTCCCTTCCCCTCCCCACAACAGACACTCTGTGAGGTAGAAGAAGAAGAGGAGATTGGATTTATACCCCACCCTTCACTACCCAAAGGTGTCTCAGAAGGGCTTACAAACTCCCTTCCCCTTCCCCTCCCCACAACAGACACCCTGTGAGGTAGAAGAAGAGAAGAGATTGGATTTATGCCCCACCCGTCACTACCCAAAGGTGTCTCAGAGCGGCTTACAAACTCCTTTCCCTTCCCCTCCCCACAACAGACACCCTGTGAGGTAGAAGAAGAGAAGAGATTGGATTTATGCCCCACCCTTCACTACCCAAAGGTGTCCCAGAATGGCTTACAAACTCCTTTCCCTTCCCTTCCCCACAACAGACACTCTGTGAGGTAGAAGAAGAAGAGATTGGATTTATACCCCACTCTTCACTACCCAAAGGTGTCCCAGAACGGCTTACAAACTCCTTTCCCTTCCCTTCCCCACAACAGACACTCTGTGAGGTAGAAGAAGAAGAGATTGGATTTATACCCCACTCTTCACTACCCAAAGGTGTCCCAGAACGGCTTACAAACTCCTTTCCCTTCCCTTCCCCACAACAGACACTCTGTGAGGTAGAAGAAGAAGAGATTGGATTTATACCCCACTCTTCACTACCCAAAGGTGTCCCAGAATGGCTTACAAACTCCTTTCCCTTCCCCTCCCCACAACAGGCACCCTGTGAGGTAGAAGAAGAAGAAGAGATTGGATTTATACCCTGCCCTTCACTACCCAGAGGTGTCTCAGAGTGGCTTACAAATTCCCTTCCCTTTCCCCTCCCCACAACAGACACCTTGTGAGGTTAAAGAAGAAGCAGAGGAGATTGGATTTATACACCAGCCTTCACTACCCAGAGGTGTCTCAGAGGGGCTTACAAATTCCCTTCCCTTTCCCCTCCCCACAACAGACACCCTGTGAGGTAAAAGAAGAAGAAGAAGAGATTGGATTTATACCCCACCCTTCACTACCCAAAGGACTCTCAGAGCGTCTTAAAAACTCCATTCCCTTCCCCTCCCCACAACAGACACCCTGTGAGGTAGAAGAAGAAGAAGAGATTGGATTTATACCCCACCCTTCACTACCCAAAGGTGTCCCAGAGTGGCTTACAAACTCCTTTCCCTTCCCCTCCCCACAACAGACACCCTGTGAGGTAGAAGAAGAAGAAGAGATTGGATTTATACTCTGCCCTTCACTACCCAAAGGTGTCTCAGAGTGGCTTACAAACTCCCTTCCCCTCCCCACAACAGACACTCTGTGAGGTAGAAGAAGAAGAGATTGGATTTATACCCCACTCTTCACTACCCAAAGGTGTCCCAGAACGGCTTACAAACTCCTTTCCCTTCCCTTCCCCACAACAGACACCCTTTGAGGTAGAAGAAGAAGAGATTGGATTTATGCCCTGCCCTTCACTATCCGAAGGAGTCTCAGAGCGGCTTACAAACTCCTTCCCCTTCCCCTCCCCACAACAGACACCCTGTGAGGTAGAAGAAGAAGAAGAGATTGGATTTATACCCCGCCCTTCACTACCCAAAGGTGTCTCAAAGTGGCTGACAAACTCCTTCCCCTCCCCACAACAGACACTCTGTGGGAGGGCTTCTAGTGTCCTGGCCCCACTGCTGGACCTCCTGATAGCACATGGTATTTTTGGCCGCTGTGTGACATAGAGTGTTGGACTAGATGGGCCATTGGCCTGATTCAACATTGGCTTCTCTTATGTTCTTATGTTCCTGTGAGGTTGGCGGGGCTGAGAGAGCTCTGACAGAAACCGCTCTTTTTCAAGAACAGCTCTTGTCAGAACCATGGCTTGCCCAAGGTCATCCAGCCAGGTGCAAGTGGAGGAGTGGGGGAATCAAACCCGGTTCTCCCCGATTAGAGTCCGCACACTTAACCACCACACCAAACTGGCTCACGCCAGACGAGTAGCCATGTCCGTCTGTCTGTAGCAAAGGATAACAGCAAAAAACAACCGTTGAGCTGAATTTCCCACAGAATATATTCAGAAGGGAGACTTCATTTAAAGTGAAATGCATCTATCGTCGGAAGTGAATCTATCCCAAGAATCCATCATATAAAATTGCAGAAAGCAAAGAATTAATATCCAAGATAAATAGCCAAGATAAATGTACAATTTTGGATATAAACAGGGCTATTTTGGGGCAGGAACGCACAGGAACGAAGTTCCAGCTGGCTCCCAAGTTGGCCATGCCCAGCAGGAACTCATTAGCATAACAGGCCACACCCAACAGCAGGAACTCATCAGGATTGGCTACATTAGGGGTGCGTGGCCTAAGATGCAAAGGAGTTCCTGCTACAAAAAAAAGCCCTGGGGTTTTGACAACAAAGAAGGTAAACAAGGTAAGAAGCAAAAGGTGGGTGTGGCTGGATGACCACACTTCTGGTAACACGGGGGAGGTGGCCTAATATGCCAATGAGCTGTGCTGCCGGGGGTGTGGCCTAATATGCTAATGAGTGTCTGCTGTTGGGTGTGGCCTATTATGCTAATGAGTTCCTGCTGGGCTTTTTCTACAAAAAAAGCCCTGGATATAAATAAACAATTCTGGATATTTATCTTGTATATTAATTCTTTGGCTTCTGCAATTTCCTATGATGTATTGTATGGATGGATTTACTTCAGACAAGATCCCGGAGGTTTTTTGGCATCTTCTGGGCGTGGAAAGGCGGTCATTGGGGGTGTGAAGGGGGAGGGGTTATTTGTGAATTTCCTGCATTGTGCCGGAGATTGGAGATGGGACCTGGGGGGTCCCTTCCAACTCTTATCATCCGGGCTGCTAAATTGTGCATTTGTGGATTTCACCGAAGCTACCTAGGGAAATAGCAAGGGGCGAGGGGGGGATTTCACTGCCCGTCCCCTCTGTATAACGTGACCCTTCTGTCCCAGCTGGCCCTGAAACACCGGCAAGGCAAGAACCATAAGATGCGGATCATTGCATTCGTGGGGAGTCCCGTGGAGGACAACGAGAAAGACGTGAGTATCCAGCCGCGAGTTCCTGCCGGTTCTGCTCACGACAGCCCTGTGAGGTCGGCTAGGCCTTAAGAGAGTGACCAGAAGTCTCACAGGGCCAGTGGGGGATTGGAACTCGGGTATCCCCAATTCATGGGCCTGCGGTGGCCCAAGCGGTTAAGACGCTGAACTGCAGACCGGAAGGTTGGTAGTTCACCATTTTGAGACCAGAGTGCCGTGTGACGGAGTGAGCTCGCGTCTCTGGCCCCAGCTCCTGCCACTCTAGCAGTTCGAAAGCAAGAAAATGGCAAGTCGATAAATAGGCACCGCTTTGGTGGGAAAGGTAACAGCGTTGCGTGCGCCTTGGTGTCTAGTCGCGCCGGCCACGTGACCACGGAAACGTCTTCGGACAGCGCTGGCTCTTCCGCTTGGAAACGGAGATGAGCACCGCACCCCTAGAGTCGGATTTCGACTGACTTTCAAGCAAGGGAAAACCTTTACCTATCCCCAATTCAGGTCCAGCTCTAGAAGCAGCAAAATCAGGGTGGGTTTGGGGTAGCCAGACCTCCTGCCTGCTGCACTTCAGGTCCAGTGTGGGGCACATCCCAGGTGCTAAAGTCTGCTGCCTTTTGGGAAGAGGTGTGCAGAAACAGCCCTGCTGCTCACAGGTAGCAGGAGGAGGGCTGGGGGATTTGGGCAGGAGCCGGCCAGGCCCTGGGGCGCGGCCGATTCAGCTGTAAAAGGGAGGGGAACGATGCTGGGGCAGAGATTTCAGATACGGGCAACAGGGCCTGCCTTTCACTTGTGCGCTCTTCAGCTTCACCAGAATGGCTGGCAGGGCTCTTCTGCCGCCGTAGACATTGGGCCTGCCCCGGGCACCCCAAGGCTCCCACCGGAGAATCTCCTTGTGTGCCAAACCCATGGGTTTTAACGCAGGCCGGCCCCACCCACCCCTGCCGCCACCCAAGTTCTCACTGTCAGGCCTTCCTTTGGTTCCAGCTGGTGAAACTGGCCAAACGCCTGAAGAAGGAGAAGGTCAACGTGGACATCATCAACTTTGGCGAGGAGGTGAGGCATCGGGGCCGGGCCTCTGGGGAGTTTGGCCGTCAGAGCAGAGGTCCATACCGCAAGGTATAGATGGAACACTCTGTCTGGGGTAGTGGTGCTTTGTCTTCTCGGTGCTTTGGGGGGGGAAGAGTGGGAGGGCTTCTGGAGTTCTGGCGCCGCTGGTGGACCTCCTGATGGCCCCTGGGTTTTGGCCACTGTGTGACACAGGGTGTTGGACTGGAGGGGCCATTGGCCTGATCCAACATTGGCTTCTCTTATGTTCTTCTGTCTGGGGCAGGAATGCTCTGTCTTCTTGGTGCCTGGGGGCAAGAGTGGGAGGGCTTCTGGAGTTCTGGCCCCACTGCTGGACCTCCTGATGGCCCCTGGTATTTTTGGCCACTGTGTGACACAGAGCGTTGGACTGGATGGGCCATTGGCCTGACCCAACATGGCTTCTCTTCTGTTCTTTTGCTGATGAGGAGGTGAAGCATCCGGGTCTGGCCTCCAGGGAGTTCGGTTGTCAGCCTGGGCCGCTTCTCAGCTCTGCTTCTGACCCCCCTGTCACTCCCCTCTCCAGGAAGCCAACACGGACAAGCTGACGGCCTTCATCAACACCCTGAACGGCAAGGACGGCACCGGCTCCCACCTCGTGACAGTGCCCCCGGGCCCCAGCCTGGCCGATGCCCTCATCAGCTCCCCGATCCTGGCCGGGGAAGGGGGCGCCATGCTGGGCCTGGGGGCCAGCGACTTTGAGTTTGGCGTGGACCCCAGCGCCGACCCAGAGCTGGCCCTGGTACGTGCAGGGGGCGGGGTGGGGGAGGCGTCCCCGGGCGGAAGAGACCGCTGGGCTCTGACCCGCCACCGTCTTTCCCCAGGCGCTCCGCGTCTCCATGGAGGAGCAGAGGCAGAGACAGGAGGAGGAGGCCAGGCGGGCGGCCGCCGCGTCTGCCGCAGAAGCTGGCATTCCGGCGACCGGCGGGGACGGTAAGTAGCCGGATAGTGGCTAGGCTCTCTTCGCCATCCTCTCCGTTTCAAAGAACGGAATTAAGCCTTTACGTTCCTGAGAGGGAACGCCACGAGAACGCAGGTTGTCTCGGGACCGCGGGCAGCACCTCATTCCATTAACAGACCAGAGAACTTCTAGCGTCAGGGCGAGGCGTCCCACTAACAGCGAGGCTTCACCCTGACGCTGGAAGTTCTCCGAGCTGTTAGTGGAATGAGATTCTGCCCATTGTCTTGAGACGACCTGCGTTCTTGTGGCGTTCTCTCTCCGGACCATAAAAAGCATAATTCCGGGGACGAGCAAGGGAGGCTTTTGCTTTGCAACAGAAACGCCACCAGCAACGGCAGGCAGCAGATAATACTTCGCCTCTAGGTGGCGCTTTTATTTTATTTATTCATTTATCACATTTATATCTCGCCTGTCCCGTAAGTGAGCTCAGGGTGGGTCACAACAGTTCAATAAATGCAATAATTTTTTTAAAACTGTTATTTATTTTTATTAGAGTACTTAGATACATAGATACATAGATATCAATTCATTTTACAGTTAGTTGCTGTAGATTTTCCAGGCTGTGTGGCCGTGGTCTCGGCATTGTAGGACTTGGCATGTCACCAGTAGCTGTGACTGGCACCCTCAGAGGTATAACACAGAAAGATGGGAGTACTCTCTGTGTCAAGGTGAGAAGAAGAAAAATGGTAGGCAGGTGATTTATAATGACTCAGCCCTACCCCACCTTCCAGGGTAGATATAAATTACCTGCCCACCATTTTTCTGCTCACCTTGCCCTCCATCCTTCTGTGTCACTTGTTACGAAGGCCACGTCCAATATAAACGTCACTTTGGCGGGCCGGGCCAGGGCCACGTGTGCTCTAAAATGTAATGCTGTGTACCGGAGATATAAACTGCATAAAGGACAGCAGCCGGTAAGCTGTTGGGTGAGTGTATCCTCCATGCAAGGCCCCATGGGCTGGGGGGCACGAACGAAAACCATATGGGCGGACTGTTGAGCCAGCAGCACAGTCCTGTGCAGACACTCCCACGCTGCTTGACAGTATGGCAGACGAGGTCGTTCTGCCATGCCGAAGCCAGAATCGGAGCGGCTCTGCCCACTCTCCCACTCATCTGTTCCCTGCCTTGCACTAGTCGCTCACGGGCCGCATAAGAGACCCGGACGGGCCCTGTTTTTGGCACCCCTGCTGTAGGGGTTTCAAGGCAAGAGATGGGCAGAGGTGGGTTGCCCTCTCCTGCCTCCACATAGCAGCCCCTGGACTTCCCTGGGTGGTCTCCCTCCGAGTCCCAAACAACCAGGGCTATTCTTACGGTGGCACCAGGACTCTGTTACCCAAGGCAGCCTGGCACCCAGGACCGATCTCCTGATCGACGTAGCTGCTTTTGCCGAAGGGGTGGGTGGGGGTGTAAGCGGAGGGTCCGGCACATTGACGCTCCTGTCTCTCTCCCGGCGCCCTAGAGTCCGACGACGCCCTCCTCAAGATGACCATCGGCCAGCAGGAGTTTGGCCGGGCCGGTCTGCCGGATCTCAGCACCATGACCGAAGAGGAGCAGATCGCGTATGCCATGCAGATGTCTCTGCAAGGAGCCGGTGAGTCGGACCGGAGCCCCTAGGAATAGGGGTCTCACCTTCAACAGGTCCCTCCCGAGCCCTCTAAGTTGACTTCAGCGACCTGAAGTTCCATGTATTTATTTATTTGGAACATTTCTCTGCTGCCTCTCCCGGGAACCTGCCCAGGACGACTTACAAAAGAAAGCGTGAGAGTCAGTTTGGTGTCGTGGTTAAGTGCAGGCGGACTCTAATCTGGGAGAACCGGGTTTGAGTCCCCCACTCCTCCACATGCAGCTGCTGGATGACCTTGGGCAAGCCATAGCTCTCTCAGAGCTGTTCTCTGAAAGGCAGTTTCTGTCAGAGCTCTCTCAGCCCCACCTACCTCACAGGGTGTCTGATCTGGGGAGGGGGAGGAGTTTGTAAGCCGCTCTGAGACTCCGAGTGAAGGGCGCGGTATGAACCCAGTCTCCTCCTCCTCCTCCTCCTCCTCCTCCTCCTCCTCTTCTTCTTCTACATCATAAAGATGGTTAAAACCCGCTGTTCAAAATTCAACAGGGGATACAGCACGAAGCAGCTTTAAATGAATGCAATTGGTTGGGAGAGCGGAGTACCTTTTCTTTCCCCGAGCCTTAGACCTTTGACTTCCACGCAGGGTCAGACACCCTCAGAGGAGGTTCCCTGTTGTGTCTCTGTATGCCCTTGCTCTGGATTCTTTCCGCTTCTCAGGCATGCCGATAGCAGGGGTCCCCAGCCCTTTTGAGCCGGTGGGAACCTTTGGAGTTCTGACACAGGGGAACGGCAGTGGGCAAAATGGCTGCTGCAGGGAGCGGAGCCAACTAGGAGACGACTGCCACACAAGGCAGAGCCGCATACGCTAAGGAAACCCAGTTGCAAGGAAGAGGGTGATGCGAGATAATTCAGAGATACACTGGGAAGACAGGGATGTGAGAGAACTAAACAGGCACTTGTGGGAGCAGCCGCCAACGAAACAGTGCTGTTTTAATCAGAGCCAGTCAGGTCCTCAGTGGCCAGTCAGAAGCCCTGCTGGGCAGGAGCCCCGCCCGCTTTTTCAAAACACTTGGGCGGGTGCCAAGAAACATGCCCCCCACCCCCGTGAAAAGCCCCCTTCCCGCCCGGCACCAGCAGTGCTGGCTTTTCTGGGCACCTGGCAGCTGCAAGGTGCCCAGAAAAGCGGGCGCTGCCAGCGTTCTAACCCGCCCCTTCCCTGGCTTTTCTGGGCGCCTGGCAGCTGCGAGGTGCCCAGAAAAGCGGGTGTCGGGAGGGAAGGGGCGGGCGTTCTAACCTGCCCCTTCCCTGGCTTTTCTGGGCGCCTGGCAGCTGCGAGGTGCCCAGAAAAGCGGGTGTCGGGAGGGAAGGGGCGGACGTTCTAACCCCACCCCTTCCCTGGCTTTTCTGGGCAGCTGGCAGCTGTAAGGTGCCCAGAAAAGCGGGTGTCGGGAGGGAAGGGCGGGCGTTCTAACCCCACCCCTTCCCTGGCTTTTCTGGGCGCCTCACAGCTGCGAGGCACCCAGAAAAGCTGGCACTGCCGTCTCCAGGCCCCACCGGGAGGTTGGCATCCCCGGTGGGGTGGGCGCCCCGGGCTGTCCTGCCTAGGGCGCCCAGACACCTGGGGCTGGCCCTGTTCCCACCCTGAATTGAAACCCATTCTTACAAGTCCTCTCCTCTGCTGCCACCAGGAATAGGTCCCCACCAGTGCTCCCTCAAAGCTGTGGGGGTCTTGTGAATAAGAATTCTACTTTGTGAGCTACAGGCATTAAAGTTGCGAGCAAGCAATTTGGCTCCTCCGTAAGTTAGTCTGCTCTGGAGCCCTCCTTCCTGAGCCAAAGTCGAAAATGTGTGAGCCGGAGGCTAAGGAACTGTGAACCTGTTCGCACGAACTCATCTGAGAGGGAACCCTGCTCCCTGCCCTCCTCTAAGTGACAGCCCCTTCAGAGACTTCGAGAGAGCAACCGTGTCCCCTCCTCTCAACCTCCCCTTCTCCAGACTGAACATTCCCAAGTCCCTCACCCTCTCCTCAGAGGGCTTCTTGGTCTCCAGGCAAAATAGAACCTCCAAATTCAGATGCATCCTGCTAGTGGTTGAGTGGGGTCTAGCCTGGGGCAGCCGTCCATGAAACAAGAGCGGGATCCAGCGTACCCTCTCGTGGACTCACACAGCGCTGGCATAGATTGCTCTAGTTAGGCCAGGGGACCGTCGACTTGTATATAATACAGAGAGATAAGCTGGCAGGCAACGTGAGTCCCTCTGTTCTTGGGGAGATCTGAACCCAGGTCTCTAGACGGACGCAGTTTCTTATTCCCTCATTCCCCACTTTCAAGATGGAACCCCTTCGTTAAGGCCTTCCACGGAGGACGGAGGGAGTTGAAACCCATTTCTGTCTCCCCCCTTTTCTCTCCAGAGTTCGGGCAGGGCGAGTCAGCCGAAGTGGACAGCAGTGCGGAGATGGACACGTCGGAGCCCACCAAGGTTTGTGGGGGGCCAGGGGGTGGGAGCAGACAAGGCCCTCCGTCTGGCAAGCAGGACAGCCAGTTGGAACAGCACACGGCCCTGGCTGGTGTAGGAATACGGAGAAGGGGCCTCTTGCTCACACGCACACAAACCCACCTCAAACGGAAGAAGTCCCGGTCCTTTCCCCAGAGGACCAGGGAACAGGGGCAGAATGGCAACCAGAAATCAAAAAATGGCTTGGAAGACGAGGTTGCTTCACTTCCAGTTGTGTGCGTATTGTGCAGCCTGTAGGCAAATGCGTGCAGTCTGAATGTGCCATAGATAGATAGACAGGGCTTTTTTTTTTAGAAAAAGCCCAGCAGGAACTCATTAGCATAATAGGCCACACCCAACAGCAGACTCTCATTAGCCTATTAGGCCACACCCCTGACAGCACAGCTCATTGGCATATTAGGCCACCTCCCCGTGTTACCAGACATGTGGTCATCCAGCCACACCCACCTTTTGCTTCTTATTCTGTTTTTTTTTTGTAAATACAGTTTATTATTGGATATATTTTCATGTTCATACAATTTAAACAAGCCAATACATATCCATTTCCTTTCGCCCTCTCCCCCACAAACAAGGCTTCCCGCAATGCTCCAACCCCATTGATATCTCTCTCATTCAGTTACATTTAGTACTAAACTTATTTTCTCTTACTAATGGTAACAATTCAAAAGTCTAAATCTCTTTTGCTTCTTATTCTGTTGACCTTGTTGGTTGTCAGAACGAACCCAGGGCTTTTTTTTGGAGCAACTCCTTTGCATGTTAAGCCACACACCCCTAAGGTAGCCAATCCTGATGAGTTTCTGCTGTTGGGTGTGGCCTGTTATGCTAATGAGTTCCTGCTGGGCGTGGCCAACTCGGGAGCCAGCTGGAACGCCGTTCCTGTGTGTTCCTGCCCCAAAATAGCCCTGTAAATAGATAGATAGACGTGTGTATGTCTGGGGTGGAAAGTACCATCATGATAACTCCATAGGGCTTTCAAATGCAAGAGATGAACAGAGCTGCCCCTGCCTACCAGCCAGTTCCTCTGGAGGGCCAGCCACGGGGCACAGAGGCCGAGGCCCTCCCCTGATGTCACCTCCCAGGATCCAGAGGTTGACCGCCACTGAATGTGGGGATTAAGAACATCAGAAGAGCTGCCCTGACCTGGATGTAGCCCAGGCAAGCCAGATCTCGGAAGCTAGGCAGGGTCAACTCGGCAAGTACTTGGATGGGAGACCTCCAAGGAATACCAGAGGTTGGAGGGGGAGGCTTTATTCAGCCACCTCTCTGAATATCCCCCAGGGTCCCAGTAAGGGTCAGACAGTGTCAAGTTCTCCAGATAGTCAAACACCAGGCTTCATAAGAAGGTAGTAGCTATTAAAGACCAGTCATAGAGCTGCAGGAGCCAGTTCTTTGTCAGTGATGCCAGACAGTACAAAGCAATAGCAGATATAGCCCATTCAAACTACCCCCCCACCTATAAGCCAATGACTACACTTCGCGCGCATGCTAAGCCATGAAAGAGAACGCCTCAAACCAGTACATTCCCCATGCCAGGGCAACATGAGACCCAAGGTCAGGCGAATTGATAAGGAGCAAAGCAGACACTCTAAATCAGTGAGGCCGGAGACTCCGAGTTCCCACCCCCACCCCCCTCACAGCAATGGCAGGGTGACCTGACAGACAGCAGAGGTCACCATGACTTCCAGGGGCACACAAACACTCTAACACACACACAGACACACACATATATATGAACATATTAAAAAATTCCAACAACATCAGAGGAGCCCTGCTAGATTAGACCACTGAGGGTCCATCCAGTCCAGCCTCCCGTCTCACACAGGGGCCAGCCAGTTCCTCTGGAGGGCCAGCAACAGGGCAGAGAGGCCGAGGCCTTCCCCTGAGAAGAACCCCAGAAGAGCCCTGCTGGGTCAGACTAGTGAGGGTCCATCCAGTCCAGCCTCCTGTCCCACACAGTGGCCAGCCAGTTCCTCTGGAGGGCCAACAACAGGACACAGAGGTCACAGCCTTCCCCTGATAGGAACCTAAGAAGAGCCCTGCTGGGTCAGACCAGGGAGGGTCCATCTAGTCCAGCCTCCTGTCCCACACGGTGGCCAGCCAGTTCCTCTGGAGGGCCAACAACAGGGCAGAGAGGCCGAGGCCTTCATAAGGACACCAGAAGAGCCCTGCTGGGTCAGACCAGGGAGGGTCCATCTAGTCCAGCCTCCTGTCCCACACGGTGGCCAGCCAGTTCCTCTGGAGGGCCAACAACAGGGCAGAGAGGCCGAGGCCTTCCCCTGAGAAGAACCCCAGAAGAGTCCTGCTGGGTCAGACCAGGGAGGGTCCATCTAGTCCAGCCTCCTGTCCCACACAGGGGCCAGTCAGTTCCTCTGGAGGGCCAACAACAGGGCAGAGAGGCCGAGGCCTCCCCCTGATAAGGACACCAGAAGAGCCCTGCTGGGTCAGACCAGGGAGGGTCCATCTAGTCCAGCCTCCTGTCCCACACAGGGGCCAGTCAGTTCCTCTGGAGGGCCAGCAACAGGGCAGAGAGGCCGAGGCCAGTTTGGTGTAGTGGTTAGGAACATGGACTCTGATCTGGGAGAGCCGGGTTTGAATCCCCACTCCTCCACATGTAGCCAGCTGGGTGACCTTGGGTCAGTCACAAGTTCTCTCAGGAGCAGTCCTCGAAAGAGCTCTCTCAGGCCCGCCTACCTCACCAGGTGTCTGTTGTGGGGAGGGGAAGGGAAAGGAGTTTGTAAACCGCTCTGAGACTTGAAGTGAAGGGCGGGGGATAAACCCAGTCTCCTCCTCCGGATGTTGCCTCCTGGATGTGGGATTCAGGGGCTGGCCGCCTCTGATGATGGAGCCCCCTTTAGTCACCACTGCTGGTGGCCACTGAGCGCCCTCTCTGTCCCTCCCCTCTCCAGGAAGAAGACGACTACGACGTGATGCAAGACCCGGAGTTCCTGCAGAGCGTCCTGGAGAACCTGCCGGGCGTCGACCCCAACAACGAGGCCATCCGCAACGCCATGGGCTCGCTGGCCTCCCAGGCCTCCAAGGAGAGCAAAGACAAGAGCGAGGAGGAGAAGAAATGATGCCATGCGAGCCTCCCTGGCGCTCGGCCGGGAGCCCCTCCGCCCTGCATGCCCCGGGTCGCATAGCCAGATGCCCGCGGTCTCCGTAATCTTTCCTCTCCGGGCTAGCTGGGGAACCGTCACTGGGGTCGGGGAGGGGAGGGGACGGGGGTAGGACTCTTTTTTTTTCGGTTGTGGTTTAACAAGTAATAAACACATTAAATTTTCTCCAGGTCCTGGTGGGTTTTTGAACATCGTGTTCCTAAATCCCAGGGGGCAGCTGCTTTTCCGGGGTCAAGGAATAAGAAATTGGTCGAGTAGAAATTGATCAGATAGTAAGAAATTGGTCAGCCGACTGGGAAGGTGATACAATAACCATCTTCTTCTTTTTTTAGCAGTGATAATTTTTGTTGGGTTTTTCAAGAAAAGAAATAAAAGAGATGAGAGCAGTACCTTTTTGGAAAGTTTCAGTCAAGTCTCTCACTCCTAACACCATATTTGCTTATGTGATACTGTTTTCTACATGAGCTATGATGTCTAGCAACTAAAATCTTATATCAGTTGCTGTAGATTTTCCCGGGTTGTGTGGCTGTGGTCTTGGCATTGTAGGACCTGACGTTTTGCCAGCAGCTGTGACTGGCATCCTCAGAGGCATAACACAGAAAGACGGAGTACTCTCTGGGTCAAGGTGAGCAGAAAGATGGTAGGCAGGTAATTTATATCTACTCAGGAAGGTGGGGTAGGGCTGAGTCATTATTTTGTTGGAGTTCCCCAGGCTGTGAACCTGCTGATGGAGGAGCTTTCCTGAGGAGGTTCTTTTGTCTATGGATTGTTTCCTGAGGAGGTTTTTTTGTCTATGGATTGTTCCCTGAGGAGGTTTCCTGAGGAGGTTCTTTTGTCTATGGATTGTTCCCTGAGGAGGTTTCCTGAGGAGGTTCTTTTGTCTATGGATTGTTCCCTGAGGAGGTTTCCTGAGGAGGTTCTTTTGTCTATGGATTGTTCCCTGAGGAGGTTTCCTGAGGAGGTTCTTTTGTCTATGGATTGTTCCCTGAGGAGGTTTCCTGAGGAGGTTCTTTTGTCTATGGATTGTTTCCTGAGGAGGTTCTTTTGTCTATGGATTGTTTCCTGAGGAGGTTTCCTGAGGAGGTTCTTTTGTCTATGGATTGTTCCCTGAGGAGGTTTCCTGAGGAGGTTCTTTTGTCTATGGATTGTTCCCTGAGGAGGTTTCCTGAGGAGGTTCTTTTGTCTATGGATTGTTCCCTGAGGAGGTTCTTTTGTCTATGGATTGTTCCCTGAGGAGGTTTCCTGAGGAGGTTCTTTTGTCTATGGATGGTTTCCGGAGGAGGTTTCCTGAGGAGGTTCTTTTGTCTATGGATTGTTTCCTGAGGAGGTTTCCTGAGGAGGTTCTTTTGTCTATGGATTGTTCCCTGAGGAGGTTTCCTGAGGAGGTTCTTTTGTCTATGGATTGTTCCCTGAGGAGGTTTCCTGAGGAGGTTCTTTTGTCTATGGATTGTTTCCTGAGGAGGTTTCCTGAGGAGGTTCTTTTGTCTATGGATTGTTCCCTGAGGAGGTTTCCTGAGGAGGTTCTTTTGTCTATGGATTGTTCCCTGAGGAGGTTTCCTGAGGAGGTTCTTTTGTCTATGGATTGTTCCCTGAGGAGGTTCTTTTGTCTATGGATTGTTCCCTGAGGAGGTTTCCTGTTTCCTGAGGAGGTTCTTAAGGGTGGATATAAATTACCTGCCTACCATTTTTCTGCTCACCCTGGCACAGAGAGTACTCCATCTTCCTGTGTTATACCTCCGAGGATGCCAGTCACAGCTGCTGGCGAAACGTCTGGTCCTGCAATGCCAAGACCACGGCCACTCAACCCGGGACATCTACAGCAACTAATGAACTCTGGCCATGAAAGCCTTCGACAAGATATTAAAATCTTATGGTTAACAAAACCGACAAGTACAATAGTATACCAGCTTATCAATCTATTCCAGTTACATAACTAATTATACTATATCCAGTCTGTCCTATCCTATCCGGAACGCTTCATTTCACAGGAAGAGAAACAGATACAGAGATAAGTTTGTACTATAACTGAAGAGGTTATATCTATACATTAGACTAGATTTAGTCTAACGATAACCATCTTCAACGGAGTCGCTCTCTGCTGCCCCCGAAGGTCGGACCAGAACCAGCGGGTTGAAATTAAATCAGAAGAGTTTTCAGCTAAACATCAGGAAAAACTTCCGGACAGTCAGAGCGGTTCCTCAATTGGACAGGCTTCCTCGGGAGGAGGTGGTGGGCTCTCCTTCTTTGGAGGTTTTCAAGCAGAGACTAGGTGGCCATCTGACAGCAGTGCTGATTCTGTGAACTTACGCAGATCACGAGAGGGGAGGGCAGGAAGGCTTGCCTCAGTGCTTAGTTCTCGTGGCCCTTTTCTTACACGCCCAGGGAAATGTCGATCGCCACTTTGGGGTCAGGAAGCAGTTTTCCTCCGGGCCGGTTTGGATGGAGATTTTCTGTCATCTTCTGGGTGTGTAGCGGGGGTCACTGGGGGTGGAGATTTCTGAATTTCCTGCATTGTACAGTGGGGGTTGGATCAGATGTCCTTGCAAGTCCCTTCCAACTCTGTGAGTCTATGATCCTCTCTATTGCACCTTTTTATCGTCCCAGCAAGTTTGTGACATGGGTTCGGCTGAGGGAGGGACCATGCCAAGGCCACCCCAGCAGGCTTTGTGGTGGTGGTGAAATTCGAACCCAGGCCTTCTTTATCTTGTCCCAGCACTTTAACCGCTGCACCACGCTGGCTCTGTCCTGTTAACCAGTTTTCTGCGAGGCCAGTCGGCGCAAGAACGCCCTCTGTGGTTAACAGAAGAGAGTTGCGTAAGTCAGAAGACCGTTTCAGAGGGCAGCCGTATTGACGTGCAGCTGAAGAGCTGGGTTCGAGTCCAGCAGCCCAGCACGATTTTCAGGGTGTAAGCTCTCGAGAGTCAACTCCGACTCTCAAAAGCTGATACCCTGAAAATTATGAAGTTCAGAAAGCTCAGTCCGTTCCTCTACTGACATACACCTGGGAGTGGGCTTCCCCAACATGGTGCCCACGTGTGCCATGGGACCAGTGTTCCCTCTAAGCTGAGTTAGTGTGAGCTAGCTCACAGTTTTTAAGCCTCCGGCTCACCCATTTTTGTCTTAGGAAGGAGGGCTCCAGAGCAAACTCATTTATGCAGCACCCCAATCGCTCGCTCACCACTTTAATGCCAGCGGCTCACAAAGCAGAATTTTTGCTCACAAAATTCCACAGCTTAAGAGGGAGCTTTGCTCTAGAGCAGGAAGGGCTCCCTCAGGGCTTAGTTCCCGTGGCCCTTTCTTACACGCCCAGGGAAATGCTAATGGCCACTTTGGGGTCAGGAAGCCATTTTTCCCCAAGCCGGAGATCCTGGAGGGTTTTTTGTGCCATCATTTGAACATGGAGCAGCAGTCACTGGGGGTGTGGAAGGGGAGGCATTTGTGAATTTCCTACATTGTGCCGGGGGTTGGACTAGATGACCCCGGAGGTCCCTTCCAACTCTGCAGCCATTTCCTGGAATTACAACTGATCCCCAGGCAACAGAGATCTAGAGAAAACAGCTGCTCTGGAGGGTGGACTCTATGGCACTGTACCCCGCTGAGGCCTTGCCCCTTCCCAAGCCCCACCCTCCCCAGGCTCCACCCCCAAAGCTCCAGGAATCTCCCCGACCGGGGTTTTGTAACCTTGGGGCAGAGGGATTCTCAGAGAGGACCTGACACCTTTGACCTCCACCAAAGTTTGCAGGAAGCGGGTGGGGCAGCTGCTCAGCAGCAGAGTTTCTCTGACTGGCCATTGGAGGTCATTTGACCTTTGTCATTGTTTGGTCGCACAGCCGAGTCCAACTCTCCGCGACCCCACGGACCACGTCACGCCAGGCCCTCCTGTCTTCCACCGTCCTCCGGAGTTTGCTCAACTTCATGTTATGCAATACTGTTCTTTGCAACCTCGGACTTTCCTTTCACCGTCAGACACATCCACAGCTGAGCATCCTTTCAGCTTTGGCCCAGCCGCTGCACTGAGCCAGTTTGGTGTAGTGGTTAAGTGTGTGGATTCTGGTCTGGGAGAACCAGGTTTGATTCCCCACTCCTCCACTTGCAGTTGCTAGATGACCCTGGGCAAGCCACAGTTCTGTCAGAGCTGTCCTTGAAAAGCTGTCCTCAAAGAGCTCTCTCAGCCCTGCCTACCTCACAGGGTATGTCTGTTGTGGGGAGGGGAAGGGAAAGGAGGTTGTAAGCCACTCTAAGACTCCGAGTGAAGGTCAGGGTATAAATCCAATCTCCTCCTCCTCCTCCTCTTCTTCTTCTTCTTCTTCCACTTGCACCTGCTGGAGTGACCTTGGGCAAGCCATAGTTCTGACAAGAGCTGTCCTTGAAAAAAGAGCAGTCTCTGTCAGAGCGCTCTCAGCCCCACCTCCCTCACCGGGTGTCTATTGTGGGGAAGGGGAAGGGAAATGAGGTTGTAAGCCGCTCTGAGACTCCCGAGTGAAGGGCAGGCTACAAATCTCTTCTTCTCTTTCTGGGGTTACTTGTACTTGCCCTCTGCTCTTCCCCAGTAGCATATTGGACACCTTCCGACCTGAGGGGCTCATCTTCCGGCGTCATCTCTTTTAGCCTTTTGTTACCGTCCGTGGGGTTTTCTTGGCAAAGATACTAGAGTGGGTCGCCATTTCCTTCTCCAGTGGATCATGTTTTGTCTGAGTTCTCCGCCGTGGCCTGTCTGTTCTGGGTGGCCCTCCACGGCATCGCCCTCAGCCTCATCAAACCACATACGCCCCCTCGCCACATCCATGAGAGCGGGGTCAATTGACTGGGCACGTTAAAATAACATGGATTCAGTGGCCACGACCACCAGTGTCGGTTTCATTCTCTCTCCCTTTTTCCCAGTGGTTTTGGGGGTTTTTTGATTACCACTTTTCTCCCCTGCATGTCGGTTTCCTCTGTGGCAGCCGTTTTATGGTTGCTTCCATCTCTCCATGTCAGAGAATTCCAAAGGTGCCCAAAGAGAAATCAGGTCTGTTTCCTCGAATTCATAGATTTCTCAGTCAGCCAGAAGAAAGACCCCACATCGCACAGTATGTTATTTTTAAAAAATTGGACATTGGTGTTTTCATAGAACCATAGAATGTTAGAGTCAGAAGGGACCTTGCAGGTCATCTAGTCCAACCCCCTGCACTCTGCAGGAGCGTAGCCAAAAGATAGCCCTACATACCTACAACATACCCGAAAGATGGTCGTCCAGTCTCCGCTTGAAAACATCCAGGGAAGGAGCATCCACCACCTCCCGAGGCAGACCGTTCCACTGCTCAACCACTCTGACAGTCAGGAAGTTTCTCCTGATATCTAGCCGGTAACGACTCCCTCGTAATTTCCACCCATTATATCTAGTCCTGCAGTCTGGAGCAAGAGAGAATAGATCTGCTCCATCTTCCGCATGACAGCCCTTCAGATACTTGAAGACTGCCATCCTGTCCCCTCTAAGCCTTCTCTTTCCCAGGCTAAACAGACCCAACTCTTTCAGCCTTTCCTCGTAAGACTTGGATTCCAGCCCTCTCACCATCCTGGTCGCCCTCTTCTGGACACGCTCGAGCTTGTCGACATCCTCCCTAAAGTGTGGTGCCCAAAACTGGACACAGGACTCCAGGTGAGGCCTGACCATAGCAGAATAGAGCGGAACTACCACCTCCTGTGATCTGGACACAAGGCTTCTGTTAATGCATCCTAAGATTGCATTCGCTTTCTTCGCAGTCACGTCGCACTGCAGGCTCATGTTTCAGTTACAGCGACCGCCAGTATTGGTTTCATTCTCTCTCCCTTTTTCCCGGTGGGGTTTTTTTTTTAATCACCCCTTTTCTCCCCTGCGTGTCGGCTTCCTCTATGACAGCCATTTCGTGGTTGCATCCAACACTCTGTGTCAGAGAATTCCAAAGGTGCCCGAAGAGAAATCAGTTCTATTTCCTCAAATTCATAGATCTCTCGGTTGGCCAGAAGAAAGACCCCGCATCGCACAGTGTGTTATTTTTTAAAAATTGGACATTGGTGTTTTGCCTGCAGATTAAAATTTTCCAGCAGCTACTGTGCTCCCAGATTTTATCATCTCGAGGTTCGGAGCGAAACCTTTCGTGGACCATGTACAGAGTGTCTGCGTGTGCCATTTCCGGAGGTCCGGCTTCAACAACCACCTTAAGTGCTGTCCCACGAGAGGCCCCGATATTAGAACATAAAAGAAAAGCTATGTAGGATCGGGCCAATGGCCCCTCCAGCCCAACACTCTGTGTCACACAGTGGCCAAAGCCCAGGGGCCATCAGGAGGTCCACCAGCGGGGCCAGAACTCCAGAAGCCCCTCCCACTCTTGCCCCCCAAGCATCAAGAAGACAAAGCATCACTGCCCCAGACATAGCATCCCACCTATACCTTGTGACTAATAACCGCTGATGGACATGCTCTTAAGAACACAAGAGAAGCCATGTTGGATGGGGCCAATGGCCCCTCCAGTCCAACACTCTGTGTCACACAGCGGCCAAAGCCCAGGGGCCATCAGGAGGCCCACCAGCAGGGCCAGAACTCCAGAAGCCCTCCCACTCTTGCCCCCCAAGCATCAAGAAGACAAAGCATCACTGCCCCAGACATAGCATCTCACCTATACTTTGTGACTAATAACCACTGATGAACATGCTCTTAAGAACACAAGAGAAGCCATGTTGGATGGGGTCAATGGCCTCTCCAGTCCAACACTCTGTCACACAGTGGCCAAAAATACCAGGGGCCATCAGGAGGTCCACCAGCAGGTCCAGAACTCCAGAAGCCCTTCCCACTCTTGCCCCCCAAGCACCAAGAAATACAGAGCATCAATGCTCCAGACACAATGTACCATCTATATCTTGTGGCTCATAGCCGCTGATGAACCTCTCCTCCATATGTTTCTCCAGTCCCACCTTGAAGCTGTCCATGCTTGTAGCTGCCACCACTTCCTGCGGCAGGGAATCCCACAGGGTAATGACTCTTTGGGTGAAGAAGGGCTTCCTTTGGTCTGGTCTAAGCTAATTGATTTCATGGAGTGCCCACAAGTTCTTCTCTGGTGTGTCAAGCTAATGCTACTTCCCCTGAGGGCAAGGAGCTTTTCCCCTGGTGCTTATGCCAGAGAAAGGCTCCTTCTTGTAGAGGGGAAGACCCCCTGTTAGCCGACTGTCTCTGTGGGACCCTAACCCCCACCCACCCCCGTACATAGTTTATGCAAATAAGCATATGCACTCTTGTTCTGCCCAGTTCAGATTGGCTTTGTGAACTGGGGATGGAGGGAGAGAGAGGTGATCTAGAGCTTTGTGTGATGTAGTGATTAAGAACAGGGGACTAGTGTCTGGAAGACCCAGATTCGAATCCCCACTCATGCCATGGGTGACCTGGGCAGTCACTCTCAGCTGGCCTACCTCATAGGGTCGTTGTGAGAAGAACAGATTGGCTTTATACCTGGCCCTTCACTCAAAGCGGCTCACAACCTCCTTTCCCTCCCTCTCCCCACAACGGACACCCTGTGAGGGAGGTGGGGCTGAGAGAGCTTGTGACTGATCCGAGTTCACCCAGCAGGCTGCATGTGGGGAATCGAACCCAGCCCGCTTCTCTTAGTAGAGTGGAAGATGAAGAGGAGGAGGAGGAGATTGGATTTATACCCCACCGTTCACTTGGAGTCTCAGAGCGGCTACAATCTCCTTCCCTTCCTCTCCCCACAACAGACGCCCTGTGAGGTAGGTGGGGCTGAGAGAGCTCTCTCGAGAACTGCTCTTGAGAGAACACCTCTGAAAGAGCTTGTGACTGTTCCAAGGTCACCCAGCTGGCTGCATGTGGAGGAGAAGAGGGAATCAAACCCAGTTCTCCAGATTAGAGTCCACCAACTCTTAGTAGAGTGGAAGAGGAAGAGGAGGAGGAGATTGGATTTATACCCCGCCCTTCACTCAGAGTCTCAGAGCGGCTTCCGATCTCCTTCCCTTCATCTCCCCACAACAGACAACCCTGTGAGGTAGGTGGGGCTGAGAGAGCTCTGACTGAGAACTGCTCTGGAGGGAACAGCTCGGAGAGAACTTGTGACTGGTCCAAGGTCGCCCAGCTGGCTGCACGTGGAGGAGGAGGAGTGGGGGGTCTGAGGAGAAAGATGGAAGCCGCTTTGGTTCCCCACTGGAGATACAGGTGGGATACAAAATGTATGAAATCAATCAAAGAGCCGCTACCTGGTCACGTGGCAGACCCCGATCCGGGAGAGGGCTTGCTCAGCATCCCTTTTGGTGTCGCTTTTAAAGATGTGGGTCCAGGCTTGTGATGGGGCGCGTGCTCTGTCGGATATCATTCCTGCCTGCGTGGGTTCTGTGGGGCTCGATCAGGGACAGGGTTTTGAAAGGTGATTTAAGCCAGTTTCTTCAGCTCAACCCCCCCTGCATATAAAACAAACCAGCAGAGTTTTATATGGCCAAAAACCTGGTCATGTCCTCCTAGCCTGTTCACCCTAATGAGGAGGCTATTCAAATAACCTGATGGCCTCTCCCCTCCTTTGCTCCAGCGTCATCGGGCAAACATTACTTTGAGCAATCCAATCAGAGAAAATATGTTGTCGAAGGCTTTCACAGCCGGAGTTCATTAGTTGTTGTAGATGTTCCGGGTTGTGTGGCCATGGTCTTGGCACAGTAGGACCTGACGTTTCGCCAGTAGCTACTGGCGAAACGTCAGGTCCTACAGTGCCAAGACCACGGCCACACAACCCGGAACATCTGCAACAACTAATAAACAGAGAAACATTAACATCTTTGGTTTTTATTTACTTTATTTTATTTATAAGCCGCTCTCCCTGAAACCAGCTCAGAGCGGGGGACAACAACTTATAGATATACAATTTGAAACCTTCTAAAGTCCTACAGACAATTAAAGTCAATAAACACAATAAAATCGATAAGACAGCGACTGTACAATTTAAGGCGGTGTAAAACTCATATGGAGCGGCAATATACAGATCCCAAGAAGAAGAAGGGCAGGAGGAGGAGGAGATTGGATTTATCCCCCACCCTTCACTACCCAAAGGTGTCTCAGAGCGGCTTACAAACTCCTTTCCCTTCCCCTCCCCACAACAGACACCCTGTGAGATCGGTGGGGCTGAGAGAGCTCTGACAGAAACTGCTCTTTTTCAAGAACAGTTCTTGACAGAACTATGGCTTGCCCAAGGTCATCCAGCGGCTGCAAGTGGAGGAGTGGGGAATCAAACCCGGTTCTCCCAGATTAGAGTATGCACACTTCACCACTGCACAGAAGAAGAGGAGGCGGGGGAGGAGGAGATTGGCTTTATACCCCGCCCTTCACTACCCAAAGGAGTCTCAGAGCGGCTGACAAACTCCTTTCCCTTCCCCTCCCCACAACAGACAATCCTGTGAGGTAGGTGGGGCTGAGAGAGCTCTGACTGAGAACTGCTCTGGAGGGAACAGCTCGGAGAGAACTTGTGACTGGTCCAAGAACAGTTCTGACAGAACTATGGCTTGTGCAAGGTCATCCAGCAGCTGCGAGTGGAGAAGTGGGGAATCAAACCACTACACGGGGGTGGGGGGCCAAAAAGTAGCTGTAGCCTATTGGCTAGACCTCAAAACTAGAACGCAAGGGCATCCGATGGATTTGATGGGCAGTAGGTTCAAGACAGACAAAAGGAAATACTACTTTACACAGAGAGTTATTAAATTGTGGCATTCCCTGCCAGAGGATGTAGTGATGGCCACAGGAATCAACAGCTTCAAAGGGGAATGAGATAGATTCATGGAGGAGAAGTATCTCAATGGGTACTAGCTATGGTGACTGGGGGAACTTCTACATTCAAAGGCGCTAATTCTATGAATCCCAGAGCCAGGAGGCAACGTCAGGGGAAGGCCTCGGCCCCTCTGCCCTGTTGTTGGTCCTGCAGAGGAACTGGCTGGCCCCTGTGTGAGACGGGAGGCTGGACAAGATGGACCCTCCCTGGTCTGACCCAGCAGGGCTCTTCTGAGGTTCTTCTCAGGGGAAGGCCTCGGCCTCTCTGCCCTGTTGTTGGCTCTCCAGAGGAACTGGCTGGCCACTGTGTGAGACAGGAGGCTGGACTGGATGGACCCTCCCTGGTCTGACCCAGCAGGGCTCTTAATAGCCACAGAGGGCTTTTTCCTCCTTACAGCTACAGGTACTTCTATTTCTGAGAGGGTGTCAACCCTTAAGTGCAATTAGTTTTAGATTTCATATTCTTCTGCAAACCTGTAGCTTTTATCAGGATTATAGAAAGATCCGTCTTGTTTGTTCTAGTTTCTGGATTTAGATCTGGCCACACTGGCAATTAGATATATTATTAAAAAAAAATCACAATAAAATCCCCCAATAGCAGAGTGCTAGGAAAGCAGGCCAATAATAACTGCTACTGACTGGTTGTGAATAAGGAGCCGGGACGTCTCATTCATTTGCTCTTGACCAGGGCTCTTTTTGCAGCAGGAACTCCTTTGCATATTAGGCCACACACCCCGAATGTAGCCAATCCTCCAAGAGCTGACAGTAGCCCCTGTCAGAAGAGCTCTGTAAGCTCTTGAAGGATTGGCTACATTTGGGGGGGGGTGTCGCCTAATATGCAAAAAGAGCCCTGCTTGACTATCAGAGTCGGGGCCAATGGCAACAAGGCCCCGGCACCTTGGTCTGGCCCTGGAACAATTTACTTTTCATTCTTCACATGTCTGTGATAATCTGTGGTGGTGTTGCTGGCCAGCATTTACCAGTTACTCTCCATAATCGTCCTTTGTGTCGTAGCGGTAGTGCAGCACAGTCCTAGTAGAGTTATTCCAGTCCAAGTCAATTGAAACCAACGGCGTTCACACCAGAGGAGCTCCGCATAGGAATGCACTGTGTGAATCTGCTATTGCCAAAGCGGAACGAGGCTGAACTGCATCGTGGCCCAAGAGTCTGCCTGCGTGGTTGTCCTAGGGGCACCCCCCTTTGGAGCAGCTGGCACAAGAACCACACTTTGGACCAGGAAACAGCATACGTCCCCTCAAAGGGGAGAGTCCTGCGAACCCAGGGGCAAGAACATAAGAACATAAGAGAAGCCAATGTTGAATCAGGCCAATGGCCCATCTAGTCCAACACTCTGTCACACAGCGGCCAAAATATACCAGGTGCCATCAGGAGGTCCAGCAGTGGGGCCAGGACACTAGAAGCCCTCCCACTGCTGCCCCCCCCCCCCAGCACCAAGAATAGAGCGCATCACCTGCCCCAGACTGAGAGTTCCCATCTATACCCTGTGGCTAATAGCCACTGATGGACTTCTGCTCCATATGTTTACCTAATTCCCTCTTGAAATTGTCCATGCTTGTAGCTGCCACCACCTCCTGTGGCCGTGAATTCCATGTGTTCATCACTCTTTGGGTGAAGAAGGACTTCCTTTTATCCGTTCTAACCTGACTGCTCAGCAATTTCATGGAGTGCCCACGAGTTCTTGTCTTGTGAGAAAGGGAGAAAAGTACTTCTTCCTCAACCTGCTCAGACCCATTCATAGTCTTATAAACCTCGATCATGTCACCCCTCAGCCGTCGTTTCTCCGAGCTGAAGAGCCCCAAGCATTTTAACCTTTCTTCATAGAGAAGGCGTTCCAACCCTTTTATCATTCCAGTTGCCCTTCTCTGCACTTTTTCCAATGCTGTAAAATCCTTTTTGAGATGTGGTGACCAGAACTGTACACAGTATTCCAAATGAGGTCGCACCAATTATTTATACAGGGGCATGATGATACTGGGGTGTGTGATGTGTGGTGGTCCAGACCTTATTTGGAGGTTCAGAGCTTCCAAACTCTCTTAAGTGCGTCTGGTTGAATTCATAAATAATTCATAAATCAGTCCCGAATAGGGAACCAACCTCAGCCTCATCCAAACGGGGGGTCTCTTGTGTCGCCTTAAAGACTAAAGAAGCGGCAGAAGGTTTTTCATATGCAGATTTGACACTGCTAGATTTAGTCTTAACATGGACTTCGGGGGGGCGTTAGCTGCAATTCAAAACAGGAATTGTCCCCCCTCTTAAGTAGGGTTTGGGGTATCCTATTCGAATTCGTCCCCCTTGGCCCATTCACTAGCAACCGCCCACACCCTCAATCTGGAAGGATCCTTCGTTCTGATTGTATTGCAGGATAATCCCTTTTCGGTAAATCACTGTCACATTCACAGAACAAAGTCTGGTAAGTCCAGGGGCACCTTTCAGACCAGCAAAGTATTATTCTGGGTGTAGGCTTTGCTTTGCAAAATAAAACTTTGGAACAGACTCTGAGTCCAGTTGACACCTTTAAGACCAGCAAAGTTTAATTCCTGGTACAAGTTTTTGTGTGCAGAACAAAACTTTAGAACAGGGTTTGGGTCCCATTGACACCTTTCAGACCAGCAAAGTTTAATTCTGGTGTATAAGCTTTTGTGTGCAGAATAAAACCTTAGAACAGGGTTTGGGTCCAGTTAACACCTTTCAGACCAGCAAAGTTTAATTCCTGGTACAAGCTTTTGTGTGCAGAATAAAACTGTAGAACAGAGTTTGGGTCCAGTTGAAATCTTTAAGACCAGCATAGTTTAATTCTGGTGTATAAGCTTTTGTGTGCAGAACAAAACTTTAGAACAGAGTTTGGGTCCAGTTGAAATCTTTAAGACCAGCATAGTTTAATTCTGGTGTATAAGCTTTTGTGTGCAGAACAAAACTTTAGAACAGAGTTTGGGTCCAGTTGAAATCTTTAAGACCAGCATAGTTTAATTCTGGTGTATAAGCTTTTGTGTGCAGAACAAAACTTTAGAACAGAGTTTGGGTCCAGTTGAAATCTTTAAGACCAGCATAGTTTAATTCTGGTGTATAAGCTTTTGTGTGCAGAACAAAACTTTAGAACAGAGTTTGGGTCCAGTTGAAATCTTTAAGACCAGCATAGTTTAATTCTGGTGTATAAGCTTTTGTGTGCAGAACAAAACTTTAGAACAGAGTTTGGGTCCAGTTGAAATCTTTAAGACCAGCATAGTTTAATTCTGGTGTATAAGCTTTTGTGTGCAGAACAAAACTTTAGAACAGAGTTTGGGTCCAGTTGAAATCTTTAAGACCAGCATAGTTTAATTCTGGTGTATAAGCTTTTGTGTGCAGAACAAAACTTTAGAACAGGGTTTGGGTCCAGTTGACACCTTTAAGACCAGCAAAGTTTAATTCCTGGTACAAGCTTTTGTGTGCAGAACAAAACTTCGGAACAGAGTCTGAGTCTATTTGGCACCTTTAAGACCAAGGAAGTTTAATTCTGGATATAGGCTTCTGTGTCCATGCACACTTCTTCACACAACACCTCCTCCTGGGAAACGGGTGCTTCCAGCCAGTTTTGAATAGTGGTTAGGAGAGCGGGACTCTGATACGGGGGAACTGGCTTTGATCCCCCACTCCTCCATAGGCAGCTGCTGGTGTGACCTTGGGTCAGGCACAAGTCTTTTCAGAGCTGTTCTCTCAAGGGCAGGGTGTCTGCTGTGGGGAGGGGAAAGGAGATTGGAAACTGCTCTGAGACGCCTTCAGGGTGAAGGGCGGGGTATAAATCCAATCTCCTCTTCTTCTTCTTGTAATGACTCCTCCACAGCCCCTTAGTTCGGGGTGTTCCCGTGATCTGCGGGAGGTGCTTTAGAAAAAGGAGGGGCCGTGCAAGGTTGCCCTAGGAGGCCAGTTTCCTGTTTCCAGCAATGCCTGCTAGATCCCTCCAGGAACAGCCACAAGCTGGACGTGAAGAAAACCGCCCTCCTGCAATCTGGTAGACTGCCTTGGAACTGGGAGGTACCATTATTAATGCCTGGCTCCCGGCTTTATTACTTTGTATGCTTTCTGTATTTCTAGATGTTTATTTTGTTCCCTGCTCTGTTTCTCTAGGACAAACTAGGGATGCCAGCCTCCAGGTGGGACCTGGGGATCCCCTGGAATGACTGCTCAGCTCCAGACTGCAGAGACCGGTTCCCCAGGAGAAAACGGCTGCTTTGGAGGGTGGACTCTCTGCGGCATTGTGCCCCACTGAGGTCCCTGTCCTCCCCGGGCTCCGTCCTCAAACCTCCTGGAGTTTCCCAACTGGGATCTGGCAACCCTAGGAGAGGCCGTTGCTGTGTAAGTGTTCTGCTATTTTTATTCAAGTTGATACTGTATATATTCAGGTGGATGTGCATTTTTTAAAATCTTGTGAGTTTCCTGAAGTGCCTCTTAATGGAGAAGGAGGGTTATAAATATTTGTAAGGTGAGGTTGCAGTTCACTGCACATTTACCTGGGAGTAAGGCACTCTAGGAGCTGCGGTGGCTCAAGTGGTTAAGACGCTGAACTGCAGGCTGTGGAAGATCAGTAGTTCAGCAGTTCAAGACCTGGGTGCTGCATGATGGGGTGAGCTCCCGTCTCTAGTTCCAGCTCCTGCCAACCTAGCAGTTCGAAAGCAAGGAATTGCAAGTAGATAAATAGGTACCACTTTGGTGGGAAGGGAACAGCGTTCCGTGCGCCTTGGTGTTTAGTCATGCCGGCCACATGACCACGGAAATGTCTTCGGACAGCGCTGGCTCTTCAGCTTTGAAACGGAGACGAGCACCGCAACCCTAGAGTCGGATTTGACTGGCTTTTGAGCATGGGAACCTTTACCTTTTTAAGGCACACTGGACACCAGAGAAACAGGCATTTCCCTTTTTTAAATCATATGCTTTATTAAATGTTTAAGGTTGTGCAGGGGTAAGGAAAAGGAAACAAGAATAAAAAGTCTTCTGCATACAATTCTTCTCCATTTATCAAATCATATCAGCGAAAGACAGACTGTGAAGTTTCAAGAGTTCAGAAAGGCTCCTTTGTATCATATTATCAAAACGGCTTCTTTTTTAGCCAGTCATGGGAAAAAGTCTTCTTACCTCTGACCTCTTAGCACCAAAGTCAGTTTATCCATTTCCACACTTCCCAATAATCTTCACTATTAAGTCTCGTTCCAAAGGTATTGTTGGAAGTTTCCAAAGGGTTGCAAATAAGATTCTAGCTGCTGTTACTACATGGTTTATAAAGTATCTTTGCTTTTTATCAAAATCATCCGGTATGCAATTCAGTCAAAATAATTCTGGCCGAAAAGGTGTTGTAATCTGCAGAAACTGCCTGTATAAATGTCTGCCCCATCATCCAGAATTTACACGCACGTTCACGTGGTCAAACGTACCTACGTGCTTTCTCCACTTCCAGCAACTATTTGACATGTTTTTATACGTTTTACCTAATCTGTCCGGTGCTCATTACCATCTATAAAACATCTTAGACAGATTCTCTGTAAAATGCAACCGATTTAGTTACTTTCACATTCGCTTTCCACGGTTTACTCCCCTGGGCAAGATCAATAGTGTAACCTAGGTTTTGCATCCATTTAATCATGCAGTCTTTAACACCGCTTCGTTTGCATTAAAATACATACATTTCCTTAATCCACTTATCCTTAGATGTGCAGGAACAGGCATTTCCTCAGGCTGTATGGGCCAAGCGAGTGAGGAGGGGTGAAGGGGCTCAAGCCTTCCAAGGGGGCCCAATGCTCGCCCCCCTCCCTCCAGAGAGAAAACAGGCAGGGGCGGATGAGAAGGCTCCCTGGTGCCCGAAGCAGCACTGACCCATCTTGGTGCCCCCCTGCTTTCCACACTGACCCCCAGTCCATTTGAGTCGTTGACCTGTCTGACCAGATGTACAATGCAGGTTGCAGCAGTACAAAAATTTATTCCTGTGATAACACAATATATACCGTACAAACGAGCTACATAAAGTTCTCCAAAGATGCAATACAACATCTGTTTTAATATTTCACAAGTTAAAGGTATCCAAGTTCCAATATTCATGACCTGAAAGGCCTTTTTCTACATTTCTTCACCCTTTCCCCAACTTTGTAGTGCCCCCTTGGTCCTGGTGCCCTAAGCACGGGCTTTGTCTGCTTACGGGTGAACCTGCCACTGAAAGCAGGCTGTTAGTACCAGGTCCTTCTTTTTAAAAAACAAAACAAAACATTTTATTATAAGATATGTTTCACATAGTTAAAATTCCATCTTATAGATATCACATACCTTTTTTCTTTCCTCCCCACTCCCCCCAGTGCAAGGCTTCCCGCAATGCTCTTACCCCCTTATAAACTCTATTATCTAATTACCATTCATAAAATATGTCATTTCCATTATCAAATTAGGTAACGTTTTAGCAATTTTATCGTTCTTTTTCTTATTTTCTCCTTAATAACTGTCAAAGCAAATCAATCTATTTTTAACATCCCAATTTTTCTCAAGATAGTCTTTGAAATCTTTCCATTCTTCAAAAAATGCTTCATCTTCTTCGTTATTAAGCTTTCTTGTCATTTTGTCCATTTCAGCCATAAAAAGCATCTTCTTAATCCATTCCCATGTTTCAGGAATCTTTTCTTGTTTCCAAAATTGTGCATAAGTCATTCTAGCTGTTGTGACCAAGTACCATAACAATGTTCTCTTGGTTACATTTAATTCTTCCAGTTTGAGACCTAACAACAAGATTTGTGGATCTTTCTTAAAAGTACGTTTCAGAATCTTCTGTATTTCATTATGAATCTCTGACCAGTAACTCATGGCTTTATCACAAGTCCACCACATATGGTAAAATGAGCCCTCTTTCTTTCTACATTTCCAACATTTGCTAGACATACTCTCATTTATATTAGCAATTTTCTTTGGAGTCATATACCATCTATACATCATTTTATAACAATTCTCTTTAACATTAACACAAGTTGAAATTTTCATTGACTTTTTCCACAAACATTCCCATGATGCCATAGTTATTTCATAATACCGGGTCCTTCTAACGCCACAGGGCCTATTCTAGGGTTGCCAGGATGTTCCCTCTAAGCTGTGGAGTCTTGTGAGCAAAAATTCTACTTTGTGAGTTACTGGCGTCGAAGTTGTGAGCAAGTGATTTGGCTACTCTGCTGCATAAATTAGTTTGCCCTGGAGCCATCCCTTCCTGAGCTAAGACAAAGATGTGTGAGCCAGAGGCTAAAAAACTGTGAGCTGGCTCACACTAACTCAGCTTAGAGGGGACACTGGCCAGGACCTCTGGCAGGGGGATTGGTTGCCAGCTCCAGGTTGGGAGACTCCTGGAGATTTGAGGGTAAAGCCTGGGGAGGACAGGGAACTCAGTGTGGCACGATGCCACAGAACCTACCCTCCAAACAGTGTTCCCTCTAAGCTGAGTTAGTGTGAGCTAGCTCACAGTTTTTTAGCCTCCAGCTCACAGATTTTTGCCTTAGCTCAGGAAGGAGGGGCTCCAGAGCGAACTAATTTATGCAGCAGCCAAATCGCTCGCTCACAACTTTAATGCCGGTAGCTCACAAAGTAGAATTTTTGCTCACAAGACTCCGCAGCTTAGAGGGAACATTGCCTCCAAAGCATCCGTTTTCTCCAGGGGGAACTGATCTCTGTAGTTTGGAGATGAGCTATAATTCCGGGGGGTCCCCAGGTCCCACCCGGAGGCGACCCTATCCTGACAAGCCCTGGAAACTGGCTTAAAGAGTCACTCCTTGTTTGAGGCAATTTCCAGCTCTTGTTCACTTGGCACTGTGTTCAAATTTCAAACCTGTCCACTCCAGGCTGGGGAATAAACTGGCGATTGTGAGACTGGCGTCAGCGGTCGATTCTCTCCTATAGTCGGGTCGTTGGCATCCAGAGAGAAAAGCCCATACATCCTCCCTATCAATATCACTCTGGATAGATCTTAAATCCAAAACTCTGAAGTAACCCCACAAGGCGTGACAAGGCTGGGGAAACGGTCTGGGAAGGGAACCCGGGAACTGAAGTGCAAACAAATCTCTCCTGCCGAAAGGCAAGACAGATTTTATAACACTGGATTTCTCAGGAAACCAGCGTCCTACTTTGATGGTACCTCTTCCATCCTGGAAGATGGAGCGGCGGTGGCTCAAGTGGTTAAGACGCTGAACTGCAGGCTGCGGAAGGTCAGTAGTACAGCAGTTCGAGACCCGAGAGTGCCGCATGACGGGGTGAGCTCCCGTCTCTAGTTCCAGCTCCTGCCAACCTAGCAGTTCGAAAGCAAGAAATTGCAAGTAGATAAATAGGTACCACTTTGGTGGGAAGGGAACAGCATTCCGTACACCTTGGTGTTTAGTCATGCTGGCCACATGACCACGGAAACGTCTTCGGACAGCGCTGGCTCTTCGGCTTGGAAACGGAAATGAGCACCGCAACCCTAGAGTCGGATTCGACTGGCTTTCGAGCAAGGGAACCTTTACCTTTACTTTTACTTCCATCCTGGGTCCTGGATTCCCTTTTGGCATCTACAGCCTGGTTAGGGTATCCTGCACACTGGGTCATCAGGGGCCATAGCCTAACTTCAGGAGTGCTGTCGAGGTCCACCAAATACTTCGATCTCACTCTCTGGCAAAGCCATTAACCACTTGTCCAAGTTCCTGGGAACCTTCCTGTAAACACACAAACATTATTGTTTAATGTCGTTTGGTGTAATGGTTAGGAGAGCGGACAATGATCTGGGACAACTGGGTTTGATTCCCCACTCCTCCTCCACATGCAGCTGCTGGTGTGACCTTGGGTGAGTCACAAGTTCTTTCAGAGCTGATCTCTCAAGGGCAGCACTGAGAAGACTGTATTTTTGTTAGCTGATTCTAATGCTGATATATCCTATAGAATGGCTTTATTTGCCTTGGCTGCAAAGAAGATACGGGCCAACGCTGTTCTTATAGGAACTAGTTAACACTGATTTTAGTGGGTATGCTGTGTTTCACTTAACTGTTCATAGCTTCGGTTTTATACCTTTTAAATATTTTAGATCTTTTAAATATTTTAGACTATACTCAGTTTTACACAATTTCCTATGTTTATAGTATTTTTCTCTGTTGTTATTTTTGGATTGTAATGGCCCATGGCTAAATACAATAAAACCTTTCTTCTTCTTCTCCAGGGCAGCTCTCCAGAGAGCTCTCTCAGCCCCACCTACCTCACAGGGTGTGTCTGTGGGGAGGGGGAGGGAAAGGCGATTGTAAGCCGCTCTGAGACTCCTTTGGGTACTGAAGGGCGGGGTATGAAATCCAATCTCCTCCTCCTCCTCCTCCTCTTCTGATGCAAACACATCAGCATACCCTGAAGGTATTTTGGGGCCTAAATATACCTGAAGAAGTGACTCACAAGAGCTTCTCCCCTGCCACAAATTTTGTTAGTCTTTAAGGTGCCGCCGGACTCTGGCTCTTTTGAACAGCTTCAGACAGATGGAGTGGGACGTTTTCCTTAGAAGTGTATTGGAAGTCTTTCGGCTCGGAGGCAGCTGCCCTCTAGTTCACGCTAAGCTCTGATGTTCCCAGCGATGTGAGAGTCTTCAAGATGCCACCAAGCGCTTGGTTGTTCTGGTGCCACAGACCTGCGCCCTTCCTTTAGCGGCCACTTTCTTTCCAACAGTTTGCAGACTGGGCTGGCAGCGTCCCACGGAAAGGCCCGATTTGGTCTGAAAACTATTCACTTGAACTTTTCCAGGTGGTTTTGAAGTGAGAGAGAGAGGAAAAACCACCCTGATTTTTCAAGAGTTGTGCATAGGAACAGTGCCTGCAATTTTATTTTCACTCATTGTGTAGCATAATCGGTCTGCTTGAAAAACCAGTCCGTTCGAGTCCCTCTTGGGACGTCTATGGCTGCTCTAGTCCTGAAGGTTAATACAGAAGTACAAGGGCAAAGGAAGGCCAAAGGCAAAGGCAAAAAAACAACAACTGGCCAAAACCCTCCCGATGCAAACAAAACCAACGAGCCCAAGGAACCAGTGCAGATCAAGCCCTGTAGAAGGCAAAGGTGAGCCTGACACAAAAAATGGCCAATCAGAGAATCCAAGATCAATACCCAATCAGAGACTCCTCCAAGCAAATCAAATTGATGAGGAACTCTGGCGAGCCTGACAAATGTCAAACCAGAGAATCCAAGCCAATGTCAAACCAGAGAATCTGAGCCAGTGTCAAACCAGAGAATCCGAATGCAAACCAGAAACTCGATGCAAATGAACTTCTGCAAAGGACACAGTGTTCCAAGCCCAGCAAACAAACTGATCTCAAAGTAGAGAATGCAAGTCAGTTCTACGTGGAAAGCCAATACCGAGCCCTGGCAAGAAGACACAGACAGACAGAAAAATGAAAGAAAAACTCTTCTGCGGGGCTTGAAATGCTGTCTCCTGATATTTCCAGTTATGCCCAGATATTTCCAGGATTCAGGATCTGTTTCCCTGGTATCCTGGAAAATCCTGGATACCATCTGGACACGTAAATACCAGTAAGTGCCACAGACCTGCACTGTTCTTTTACCAGCCACTTTCCTTCTGACAGCTTACAGATTGTGCTGGCAGCAAGGCCGAATTTTGTCTGGAAAACTATTCGCTCGAACTTTTGCAGGTGGTTGTGAAGATAAAAAAAACACCCCTGATTTTTCAAGAGTTGTATATAGGAATATTGATGGCAATTTTATGTTAACTCATTGATCTGCTTAAAAAAAAAGATTGACTCCTTCTTGGGAAGTCTGTGGCTGCTCTAGTCCTGAAGGTTAGTATAGAAGTGTAAGATCAGGATTGCAGAGAGCGACCGACGGCCAGTGCAAGAGAAAGCAAGGAGGAAATAAAAAGGAAGAGAAAGAAAACAGGAGTGTGCAGGAGGTGGGAGGGCATGATGATGCGTATTCACGTAAGATGTCATTCATCACAAGCAGTTGAAATGCACTAATGCATCCCTGCTCTTCCCCTTGTGATATTTCTCCCTAATCCTTTCTTCACAGCCTGAAACGTTCTGTCTCTTCGAGGAATCGTTGCTCGTCTAGGAGCTGGAAAAACGAGACGCAAGAATGCAGAACTGGAAATGTCAGCCCTGAATGGAAATGGTTAACGACTGCCGGGCATCATGGGAAAGGAGGGTGAGCACATATGCAGATCGCCAGCCAATGTCTCCTTCTTTTACCTTCTGTCTTCTCATTGGGTGGCCAAAGTATCTGAGATTCATCTTCAGGATCTGGCCTTCCAGGGAACAGTCAGGGTTGATTTCTTTTAGGATATTGACTGATCTGTTCTCCTTGCAGTCTGGGGGACTCTCAAGAGTCTACTCCAGCACCATGGTTCGAAAGCATCTATCCTTCGGTGCTCGGCCTTCCTTATGGTCCAACTCTCGCAGCCATACAATTGTTTGTTGTTGGGGTTGTTCAGTCGCACAGTTGTGTCCGACTCTTCGTGACCCCATGGACCACATCA
>JAPDNY010000042.1:0-302583 GCA_029375565.1 Gekko gecko
TCTCCAGCACCATAGTTCAAAAGAATCTATTCTTCGGCGCTTGGCCTTCCTTATAGTCTAACTCTTGCAGCCATACATTACTACTGGGAATACCATTGCTTTGACCATGCGGACTTTTGTTGGCAGGGTGATGTCTCTGCTTTTTATCATGCTGTTTAGGTTTGCCATCACTTCCCTCCCAAGGAGCAGGCGTCTTTTAATTTCATGGCTGTAGTCACCATTTGCAGTGATTTGGGATCCTAGAAACGTGAAGTCTGTTACTACTTCTATGACTTCCCCTTCTATTTGCCCAGGAGTGATGGAGCCAGATGCCACGACCTTAGTTTTTTTGATGTTGAGCTTCAAGCCCATTTTTGCGTTCTCCTCTTTCACCCTGAGCAAGAGGCTCTTTAGGTCCTCTTCACTTTTTGCCATTAGAGTGGTATCATCTGCATATCTGAGGTTATTGATCTTTTCCCCAGCAATCTTAACTCCAGCTTGTGATTCATCCAGGCCAGCATTTCACATGATGTACTCGGCATATAACTTAAATAAGCAAGGTGACAATATACATCCTGGTCGTACTCCTTTTCCTATGCTAAACCAATCAGTTGTTCCATATCCAGTTCTAACTGTTGCTTCTTGACACTTAAACAGGTTTCTCAGGAGACATGTGAGGTGGTTTGGTACTCCCATCTCTTGAAGAACTTGCCATAGTTAATTGTGATCCACACAATCAAGGGCTTTAGCATAGTCAATGAAGCAGAAGTAGATGTCTTTCTGGTACTCTCTTGCTTTCTCCATAATCCAGCGAATGTTGGCAATTTGATCTCCAGTTCCTCTACCTCTTCGAAACCCAGCTTGTACTTCTGGCAATTCTCTATCCACGTACTGTTGGAGCCTAGCTTGTAGGATCTTGAGCATGACCTTGCTAGCGTGCGAAATGAGAGCAATTGTGCGATAGTTTGAACATTCCTTGACATTGCCCTTCTTTGGGATTGGAATGTAAACTGACATTTTCCAATCCTGTGGCCACTGTTCTGTTTTCCAAATTTGTTGGCAAATTGAGTGCAGCACTTTAACAGCATCTTCTTTTAAGACTTTGAATAACTCAGCTGGGATACCATCACCTCCACTAGCTTTGTTGTTAGTAATGCTTTCTAAGGCACATTTAACTTCACTTTCCAGGATGTCTGGCTCGAGGTCAGTGATTATACCGTCGTGGTTGTCAAGGGTTCTTGTATAGTTCTTCTGTGTATTCTTGCCATCTTTTCCTAATCTCTTCTGCTTCTGTTAGGTCCCTACCGTTTTTGTCCTTTATCATGGCCAGCTTTGCATGGAATGTTCCCTTGATTTCTCCAATTTTCTTGAAGAGATCTCTAGTCCTTCCCAATCTATTGTTTTCCTCTATTACTTTGCATTGTTCATTCAGGAAAGCCTCCTTATCTCTCCTTGCTGTTCTCTGGAAATCTGCATTCAGTTGGGCAAATCTTTCCTTTTCACCATTGCCCTTAGCTTTCCTTCTTTCCTCTGCTATGTGTAAAGCCTCATCAGACAGCCACTTTGCTTTTTTGCATTTCTTTTTCTTTGGGATGGCGGTGATTACTGCCTCCTTTACAATGTCACGGACCTCTGTCCATAGTTCTTCAGGCACTCTGTCTCTCAAATCTAGTCCCTTAAACCTATTCTTCACCTCTACTGTATATTCATCGGGGATGCGATCTAGGTCAAATCTGAATGGCCTAGTGGTTTTCCCAACTTTCTTCAATTTAAGTCTGAATTTTGCAATGAGTAGCTCATGATCTGAGCCACAGTCAGCTCCAAGTCTTGTTTTTACTGACTGGATAGAGCTTCTCCATATTTGACTGCAAATTATATAGTCAATCTGATTTCGGTGTTGCCCATTTGGTGATGTCCATGTGTAGAGACGCCTCTTAGGTTGTTGGAAAAGGGTGTTCTCTATGACCAGCGTGTTCTCTTGACAAAATTCTGTTAGCCTTTGCCTTGCTTCATTTTGTTCTCCAAGGCCAAATTTGTCTGTTATTCTGGTTACCTTTTGATTTCGTACTTTAGCATTCCAGTCCCCTGTGATGACGAGGACATCATTTTTTGGTGTTAGTTCTATGAGCTGTTGTAGGTCTTCATAGAACTGGTCCACTTCAGCCTCTTCTGCAGCAGTGGTTGGGGCATGGATTACTGTGATGTTGAATGGTTTGCCTTGGATTTGGACCAAGATCATCCTGTCATTTTTGAGATTGTATCCCAATACTGCCTTTCTCACTCTCTTCTTGACTATAAAGGTCACACCATTTTTTCTACGGGATTCCTGGCCACAGTAGGAGATATAATGGTCTTCTGAGTTAAATTCGCCCATTCCTGTCCACTTTAGTTCACTGATTCCCAAGATGTCGATGTTCATTCTTGCCATCTCATTTTTGACCACGTCAAGCTTACCTTGATTCATAGATCTTACATTCCAGGTTCTTATGCAGTATTGTTCTTTGCAGCATCGAACTTTCCTTTCACCGTCAGACACATCCACAACTGAGCGTCCTTTCGGCTTTGGCCCAGCCGCTTCACTCTTTCTGGGGTTACTCGTACTTGCCCTCTGCTCTTCCCCAGTAGCATATTGGACACCTTCTGACCTGAGGGGCTCATCTTCCGGCATCATATCTTTTAGCCTTTTGTTACTGTCCATGGGGTTTTCTTGGCAAAGATACTGGAGTGGGTTGCCATTTCCTTCTCCAGGGGATCACGCTTGGTCTGAGTTCTCTGCTGTGGCCTGTCCCTCCTGGGTGGCCCTCCACAGCATAGCCCACAGCCTCATCGAACCACGCAAGCCCCCTCGCCACAACAAGGCAGTGATCCATGAGGAAGCAGTGTGGTACAGCCATGATAAAGGCAAACTCTATGTTAGGGGTTATTAGGAAATGAATTGAAAATAAATTGGTTGATATTATAATGTCCCTAGTAATGTATGGCTGTGAGAGTTCGGCCACAAGTAAGGCCAAGCACCAAAGAATAGATGCTTTTGAATTATGGTGCTAGAGAAGACTCTTGAGAGTCCCTTGGACTGCAAGGAGATCAAATCAGTCAATCCTAAAAGAAATCACCCCTGACTGTTCCCAGGAAGGCCAGATACTGAAGCTGAAGCTTCCAGACCTCATTCCAGAGCTTCCAACTTGGTCATAACTTACAGTGTTGCATTTCCAGACTATGCCAACTGAGTTACTAAAAGGTTACCATGCCAATATTCCAATTGACAAACATATCTGTGTGGAAGCTCAGTGGAAGATCTGCCACATTGTGTTTTGTCCTGCCCTCTGTATATGTTCCCCCAAGGGCACTTCAGTCAGGGAGCCAACACCTCCTGGAAATTCCAGGCCCCAGGGAAGTGAAATTTGCTGCCACTAGAGCCAGGGCTTTTTTGGTGGCGGCTCCTACCTGGTGGAAGGAGCTCCCGGAGGAGTTCTGGACCCTGCGGGACCTTGCTCAGTTCTGCAGGGCTTGCAAGACAGAGCTCTTCTGCCAGGCCTATGATTAGGAGCTGCCACTATTACTACTTCATCATTGTCAGCCACCCACCATCACACTATTGTCATCATTAAGTGTGGGGCAGCCCTGGTAGGAGAGGGGATGACAAGCTACTGTTCGGCTACTGGGGGTTCAATTCTGCTAGGGGTTATAATCTGCCCCATCTTGTTTTTACTTGCTTGTTCTAATAATGCTTGGATGTTGTTTTCAATGTTTTTTGGTTTTACACTGCTTGAATCTGTTTTAAAGTTGGCATGCGTGCCTCGTTGTTAGCCGCTCTGAGCCTCCAGGGAGGGCGGGATATAAATCCAAATAAATAAATAAATGGATAAATAAATAAATAAATTTGGGTCATAGGAATAAATTCCTGTCCAAGATCATGGTCGATCTACAGCTTTTTTCCAGACTCTGAAAAACTAGCTTTTAAGCTCTTTGATGTGGAGTCTTCTGTTTCTTACAGACTGACTCTTCCTCTCCTGGCACTCAGGAAGATCAGAGTGAATAGTGCCTTTTAGAATGTCCCCAACTGCAGGAGTCATTTGGGGCCAGCCCAGGAGCAGGCACAAATGGTGGTGATGGCAAGCCCTGCCCCCAGCTCCCCACCCCCACCCCCACCCCCTGCCCCCGCACTCCTTCTTTCTAGAGTCGTGCCGTACCAGTGGTGCAATCTTTCCATTGTATTCTATGGCCCCATAGAATATAATGAAAAGAATATAATGGAAAGATTAAAGTTTAAACCCCTTCTCTCTTCGCTCCCCTCCGCCCCCGGCCTTGGCAGGCTAACTGGGGAAAGGAAGGGGAGGCTTTTGAAGATGCCTCCCACCTTTTTGCTTCCCCTTCTGACATCAATTTTGCTGATGTCAGAGGGTGTGGCATATGCTAATGAGCTATTATGCTAATAGCCTATTAGATATGCTAATGAGCTCCTGCAGCTCTTTTTCTATGAAATGACCCCTGCCCAACTGAATTCTTCTTGTTGTAGTGAGCTGAATGTGAGTTGAGGTTTTAAAATTTTAACTTTAGAATCTTAGAATCATAGAGTTGGAAGGGACCTCCAGGATCATCTAATCCAACCCTGTGTGCAATGCAAGAAATTCACAAATAACTCCCCTCCACACACCCAGTGACTGCTGTTCCATAGCCAGAAGATGACTGAAAACCTCCAGGAACTCCAACCAAACTAGCCTGGAGAAAAATTGCTTCCTGCCCCCAAAGTGGCAATCAGCATTTCCTTGGGTGTGTAAGAAAGGGCCACAGGAACTAAGCACTGATGCAACCCTTCCTGCTCTCCCTTCTCATTATCTGCCTAAGTTATCAGTTAGTTTGTTTCTAAATACATTTCAAATGTTTTAATTGTGAAGGCCAATGGCCATGAAGAATAAACTTAAATTAACTTACTAACCCTAACTTGCAATTTAAATTTAAACCAGATAATAAGAACACCGTGAAATAATATCTTCCAGATAATATCTGGAACAGCAAGAAAGGATGATAAAATAGACCTACCTGATGAATTTATGCAACTGGATGAAGGGGATAGGTTACTTGTACAGGAATTGAATTTACTGAAATCCTTCAGGGCCTTTCCTCAACTTGCTCAGCCAGATATATATCAAGACTGGAATCCCTGAAATATAAACTGAAATCAGTCTGCAGCATTAAAAAAAAAAAATCTTGGACAACTGCGCAGAAGGTAAACTTGTTTTCAGTAGCTGAGAACTATCTTGTTTCCTTCGCCAACTCCCAGCCAGAAGTTCTGGACTAGCTTGCCTTGGTTTTGTGTATTCCCAAGTTTCCACTCAGAACTATCACATGCTAAACTCAAAAGTTTGCCTCTATGTTTTTGGCACTGGGATTTGCCACAAGGTGGCTCAGCTTCTTCTAGAGAATAATTTTGCTATATAGTGGCTTTGATCTCCTCTAACAGCTGTGGCACAAAAGAAATGACTCCCTATCTCAGGAGTGTCAAACATACAGCCCATGGGCTAGAACTGGCCTGTCCAAGGCTCTTTCCCGGCTCACAAGCAACTGAATTACCTTTATTGTCAGATGACAGAGGCTGTGCATTATGTCCCTGTACACTGTCCCAGTGCTAATGCATAACAGGCAATGGAAGTGGGAAGGTGAGCATCAGGGAGATACTATAAGGACAATACTGTAAGCATGTTAATGCTTTAAGCATGTTTGTATTTAGACTAAAAAATAATATTGTCAATTGGGTCTGCCTGTCTCTATTATATCTTCGGTACCTGGCATTACATTTTATGGCACTCATGGCCCAGCCTGACAAAGTGGCATTTATATCAGACCAGGCCCTCATAACAAATGAATTTGACACGTTTACTCTATCGGGTGAAGCGCATCATTCCCATATTCTTCCAGTCTCTGGGATGCCAACTAAGGCTTCCAAAATCCACCCCCCCCGAGAACTCTTGAAACCAGGGTTCTTTTTTCTGAGGGAACACACTGAAACAGAGTTCTGGAACTTCTATGACGAAATTCTTTTAAAATTTTTCAAAAGTTCATGAGTTTTCAGTGTACAGATTGAAAACTTTGTTTCCCTCTTGAGAGTCCTGCCCCCCCCCCTCTCTCTCTCTCTTTAAAGCCCTAGTTGAAACCAATAGGATCTGTTACTCTGCAGCACTCCTAACTGGTCCTCCATCTTTTGGAGACAGAGTGAGCCATTCACAGTAGTGTCTTCATCAGATGGCAAGTTGACAGCTGGGATGGTCATTATTCAAATACCCCCCCCCTTTATCAACTGACCAGAGATTTGAACAGTACTGGAAAGCAAACCCTGCATAAGATCTTTTTCATGTGTGAAGCCCAGAACAAAGGAATGACCATTCTTGGAAAAGAATTGGGAAGCTCACATCCTCATGAGCTCTATTTGTGCATTATATTGCCATAGAACTTTGCATCAGGAACAGTACAAGGATATTGCATTTTTTTCTGTCTCTTAGAAACAATGATTACATAATAGCACTCCTCTGGCTGACTTATTTTTGTGTACCACCGCTATGGTAATAGGTGTTCACCGGTATTTGTGATATTGGTATCCTGCCAACTTCCTATCAAAATATAGTTCTAGTGCATCAGTCAGCTACTGAAGAAAGCATGTTGATATATTGATGGAGGTCTAGGAGCAAATATTTAATCACAAATACTGAGATTAAAAACAAAACAAAACAGATAGGCCATGTTCATACAATAGTATGTATGAACAAAACCCAAAGTATTATAGGTCTTAACTCTTTCTCTCAAGGGCAGTTCTTGAGACAGCTCTCTCAGCACTACCTACCTCACAGGGTGTCTGTTGTGGGGAACGGAAGGGAAAGGAGATTGTAAGCCACACCGAGACTCCTTCAGGTAGTGAAGGGTGGGGTATAAATCCAATCTCCTCCTCCTCTTCACCATTTCAGACTACGGACCACCTGTTGACTGGAATCAACATCCCAATGAAATGCAGCATGCAAGGACTCCTAGAACATTGACATTAATCTCTCCTCTCTATAAGTAATTAAACAAGCATATCAGAATTAAACACACGCAACTATAATTCATGCCTGATGACTGCAGTTCAGAATGAGCTGGCACTGATCCCCGGTGACTTCCTATATATAAAAGGTCGTCAACATAAACCAGAGACAAGTGGCCATAATCTGGAAGGAAGGAAAAGGAAGGAAAAGACACTAGAGGAAGACAAAAGGAAACACGGACCATGTCGGGAATACAGGCAATTCTGATGACCTTGCTGCTGTGTCTCCTGATTCTACTCCTTCTGAAACAACTCTATTCACACAGGTCCTACCCTCCTGGGCCTCTCCGGCTTCCTCTCATCGGAAGCCTTTGGAAATTAGGAGTCAGCCTTTCCAAAGATACTTTCATTAAGGTATGTCATTCCCTATAATTAAACTCTGTGGTGAAAAGAAGTGAGAAGTATTTTTAATCATTTTCTGACTAGGCTTTAAACAGGTTGCTTGACATTATTTCACAGTCATGGATGCAATTTCTCATAGAATCAGCAAGTTGGAAGAGGCTATAGAGGCCATCCAGTCCAACCCCCTGCTCAATGCAGGATCAGCCTAGAGCATCCCTGACAAATGTTTGTCCAGCCGCCGCTTAAAGACTGCCAGGGAGGGGGAGCTCACCACCTCCCTAGGCAGTTGATTCCACTGCTGCACAACTCTAACTATAAAAAAGTTACCTTCCCTCCCCTTCTTGCGAGTCCTCTCCTCTGCTGCCAACAGGAACCGCTCCCTCCCCCCTCTAAGTGACAACCCTCCAGATACTTCAAGAGAACAATCATGTCCCCCCTCAGCCTCCTCTTCTCCAGACTAAACGTTCCCAAGTCCCTCAGCCTTTCCTCATGGATTGAAAGAGTGGGTAAATGCATTGAAAGAGTGGGTAAAAGCACCATTATAGAAGTGGGGGCCTATGGGAAATCCTGTATCCTCTCCCATTGCTGAACCTTCCCCAGCCTAACCACCCACCCTGAAGCCTGGTAGGGGCAGTGTCTCAGCTCATGCAGAGAATGCGACTTTACTTTCCCCAGCCTGCCCTCATGGTCAATACTCTCTGAGGACCCAAGGGAAAATGTGAAATGTCTGGGCACTGTACACTTCTCACCCCTCCCAGGTCTACTCAGAGTTTGGCAGTGGCTCCCCGGGGTCTCAGGATGAAGTCTTTCTCATTATAAGCCACAGCCTGGTTCGTATAACTGGAGGTGCCAGGGATAGAACCCTGCATGCCAAGCAGAGGCTCTTCAACTGAACCATGGCCTGTGTAGCCCAGGCAAAAACCTAATCCTAACTCAACAAACACTACCCCCCAAGAAGAATGGAGGGACAGGGGTTATTGATAACTCAGAACTCTAGCAAACTGAGGTGGCTCCTGTGTCAAGCTCAATAAACACAAGAGAAAAGCCTCCATCAAGATGCATAACAACGTTTGCAACCAGACTCCCTTCCCCTCACACGGCAGACTTAAGAGAAATAAACAGCCCCAACGCACTCAGACTGGGACCTTCTCGGGGCCTCAGGTGGTCACTCCCAACTCAGGGAATGGGTATTCAAATCAGATGCTGTGATAGATGGCTCCACTATCACAAAGTCTAAAGGTAGCTCCTTGGTATAAATTATTTAAACCCGACCATTCTAGATCACCCTACCTATTAAATATTTCCAGTTGTAACCTCAGGGTGTCTTTCACTGCCTTCCGCTTCCAAATATTGTATACAGCACTGAGGGAGGGCCAATACTTTCAAATTCCAACAGAACATAGTATATGTATTTGCGGCTCATTAGTCATTGAGTACCTTCCCCACTGTATTTTAGCTTGCCCGTTGTACAATGTACCCAGAAACAAATTCATGACGGGAATTTTATTTACCATAAATGTGTACTCTGAATTTGAGAAGATTGTGTTTCTGTTATCAGATACCGATGAGTTCATTTCCTATAGAGTCTCCATTTTTGACCCGGCGGCCCAAAAGATTAGAGCCAGAGTGGTACCACAGGGGTCATTCTTATAACATGCAGGTTATTTTAACCCACTGCCATTCTACTGTATAATTTAACATCTTCTGTATGTGATTTTAAGTTTCATTCTTTTATCTATTTTGTTGTATTATTTCACTGTTGTAGTCGAGTGCTCTGTAACTTTGTTATGGCCCATGGCTGGCATAATAAATTCTACTGGATCGGATTGGATCGGAACACACTCACATTGCTGCAGCCTCAAGCTCAATTAACACAACAGAAAACCACCTGGAAGCACAGCAACGTGAATGACCAAACTCCCCACCACCATCACAGCAGACTTAAAGAAATAAACAGCGCTAGCAGATTCACTGGCTGCAGCCTCAAGCTCAATTAACACAACAGAAGACCACCCAGAAGCATAGCAGTGTTAATTATCAAGCTCTCTCCCCTTTCCACAGCAGACTTAAAGAAATAAACAGCTGTAGCTGATCCATGTGGCTGGGAACTGGGAAGCTTGGCATCCCCGCCCTCTGCTCCCTGCTCTTCTCACCTGGAAATCTATGACATTATGGTGGCTTTTTTTGGCATCATTTAAAGCCCCATCAATTTGACAGTCCCTCTTTTAATTGCCATACATACGAAAACCGAAATGGTACAAAACAATGTCAGACTATTCACAACTCTGGAAAGGGGGAGGGGAACCAATTTCCCCCCAGTTTTTCTTAAAGGATCCATTTTAATCCATTAAACATCTCAATCTTCTGGACGTGACAGCTAAAAATATAGAAACAAGCATTATTCTAGTGTAGCTGAATAGTTCAGATTCAGCGTTTTGGAAAAGGAAGTCAGGGAGGGACAAAAGAGATCTATATATATTGATTAATTAACAATTTTGTCGATAGATTGGCTGTTTCCTGAGGAGGTTCTTTGGCATATGGATTGTTTCCGAAGGAGGTTTCTTGTTTCCTAAGGAGGTTCCTGAGGAGACAATAGAACATAGACAAAAGAGCCTCCTCAGGAAAGCTCCTCCACTAGCATGTTCATAGCCTGGAGAACTACTACAAGATAATGACTCAGCCCTACCCCACGTTTCTTTCTTTTTTTTTTTTTTTTGATATAGCTCTCCTAAAAAGGAGAGAATTTTATTCTTTTTATAGGAAAAGGGTAAGGTAGACAGATGGAGAAAGAAAAAAAAGATGGAGTGAAGTTTTTTCTGTTAAAAAAAGGTTAGTTTTAGTTAGTAATCAATACCGTTTTTGGCATCTATCACGGTTAGAAGATCTTCTTTTTAACTTTGCAAAGTTCAAAATCACTCTGTTAGTACAGTTAGTAAAGTCCATTGGGGTTAGTTATTAAACAGCTCCTTTCAGATGGTACACGAACAGTTAGTTCTCAAGGTGTCTTCTTTTAAGTCTCTTCCAGTTATGGATTGAGTCCTTTTTAACCTTGATGCCTTCCGTTCTGTCACCTCCTTCCCCTGGGCTGCTGTCTTCTTCACTGTTTGTATTAATCCAAATTCTGAGTGCTGCGTCCTCCTCCATGCTGGTGTGTCTCTTCAGAAGCTTTTGTGTTTTAAAGATGTAATCCATCTTCTCTCTTTTCTCTTTTTCCTTATACTTCTGGCGTTCAAATTTCCCGGGCTCCATAGACACTACACATGAGATTAGATCTCTGATATGTTGCCTGCTATGCTCAACAACCCCTTCTACTGGCAGATTATTTTTCTTTATAAAAGCGGAATAGGCTTTGGGAGCCACGTCCACCTCTTCTTTTAATTCTTTCGCTTCACTGCCAGTTAGGGGTGCCAAGACATTCGTCAAGGTAAATCCGAGATCTTCTTTCTCTTCTTCTTTTACGCCCTGGAAACTTAGAGTCAAATTCAATTTCTGTGCGATTTCCGCCATCTTCCTTGTTGTTTCCGATATTTGTTTCTGTCGGCTGATGAGAACACTTTCCACTTTAAACAAAGTTTTGTTGATTTTCGGCATTTGCTCCAGCAGGGGGCACAGTATCTCATTTCCCTTTTGATTGACAGCAAGCTCGGGGGGGGGGGCTACCCGGACCGGAAGTCCCTCCCCTCTTCTCTTCCGGTATCTGCAGGACTTTTTCCAGAGTCGACATTTTCTTTTTTTGTTTACTTTTTCCAAGTTCGTGCCGCATCCCCCAGGAAGCTAATAGGGTTGTAATCTTCCGTAAAACCCCAATGGTACTTTCACCAACACTTTTTTCTCTCTACCTCCCTTCGTGCTCCCTTTGTAGATCTTGCTTCTCAAAGGGAGTGGGGACTCCTCCCTCCTCCCATATGCTTATACGCTTGCGGGGGGGGGGTCAAATTCACGCTTCAAAATAGATCTTCAACTCACGATTCGATGCCACTACTTCTTTTTATGTTAAATCATAGCGCTGTCTTCACTCCTGGAAGTCGGTGGCGCTGCTAAGTCCCATTGTGGGCACGACGCAGCGGGGCCGATTGGGGCGGGGAGAAAGCCTCAATTTCCCGGCTGCATTCCAGCACCAGCTACCAACAGACAGCAGAAGGTGAGAGGTTTGAGCGGGGGGGGGGGCAACGCTCAAAGTATCTGAGGGTTCCCTGGATGTTGAAAATTGGATATCTTTGGTCTTGCCCCTGATAAGGTGATCACTTTATGATGGGAATGGCGGCATCTAGGCAAAAAAAAAAAATATAATATTCAAAGTAATAGTTGAGAAGGTTGTTTCTCACAGTTTAATAAAACGTCTACTTAATTAAGCTGACTTACTTATATTATTCAGGGGAGTCTTCTTCAAGCATAGCTGAGGAGGTCAGGAAGGCTCCCCCTCTCCTGGCTTTCCACCAACCATGCAAAACTGAATTATCTGAGAGGGTGCTGTTTCCACACAGGCAATTGGGTAGCACTGTTACAAAAGGTTCAAGAAGCAATTGTACTCCAGGCCAGTTTGGCCTGGGATCCTGGAGGGCTGTGTTTGTTGTTGTTGTTTGTCCTTTTCTGAGCATAAAGCAGGGGTCACCGGGGAGCAGGGCCCTAAGCATATTCAGGTTAAATTGCCGTGTTGGCACTTTGCGATAAATAAGTGGGTTCTGGGTTGCAGTTTGGGCACTCGGTCTCTAAAAGGTTCACCTTCACTGAGCTAGTTGATGTATCTGGTGTAATTCTGTGTCCTATTTTTCCCCAAATGAGTCATGCTAAGTCACTGAGGAACACTGACGCAGTAGATTACCTGAAGTGAACTAAAAAGTTTTATTGCAATACAATACATATACAGCAGAGAAATCATAAAGCCATGCAACAGATCATTACAGGGCAGTACAATTTATCTCTGTTCCTACAAAACTCAACCTCATAATCAAGTCTAGCTAGGGTTGCCAACAGTGGGTTGGGAAATTCCTGGAGATTTTGGGGTAGAGCCTGCGCAGGTCAGGCTTTTGGGAGGGGAGGGAACTCAGCAGGGTATACTGTCATGGAGTCCACCCTCCAAGGCAAACATTTTTTCCAGGGGAACTGATCTCTGTAGTTGGGATATCAGTTTCAATTCCAGGAGATTACAAGTCGGCACCTGAAGGTTGGCAACCATAAAATGTAGTCTCCAGACTAAAGGTGCATTTTAAAATATTTCCCCAGAGAATGTCCATGAGGAGATTGAAGATGTTTTGGGTTCCTCTCGATCATTCAGTTATCAAGATTGGAAGAAACTGCCCTACACCAGTGCTGTGATTCATGAGATCATGCGTTCCCAATATATCTTATTATTTGGCATCCCCAGACTATGTACCAAGGATGTGAACATGTTTGGTTTTCTCATTCCAAAGGTACAGGAAATTCTTATGGTTGTACTTCTGAATCCTAAGAGTAATATCTATAAGAGGTAGTACTTTGCATGATATATATATATATACTAGGACTAAGGCCCGTTGTGGAAATAAATACAACGGGCTCTAGAAAGAGGCTCTGGGAGAGTACCCTGGCTTTGGGCACACAGTGTGAATTTGCTGTGGTGACCTCAGCAGGGTATAATGACAGAGACCACCATTTTCTCCAGAGAAACTGATCTCTGCTACCTGAAGAGCAGTTGTAGTTTTGAGTGATCTCCAGCCCTCACCTGGAGATTGGCAACAATTGTTACCCAGGAGGAAATGGCTGGCTTGGAGGGTGGAGTCTATGGCATTCTACCTGCCTGAGGTCTAACCCCTCCACAAACCCCACCCTCTCCCGGTTCCACCCCTCAAATCCCCAGGAATTTGCCATCCTGGAGTTGGCAACCCCATCTCCTTCCCAGCTAACCATCAACCTACTGTTATCTTCCCCTCTGACTTCAGCTGACTTCTGCCTTCTCTCCTGCAGAGCAGTTGTAATTCTGAGTGGTCTCCAACCCTCACCTGGAGATTGGCAACAATGGTTCCCCATGAGGGACTGGCTGGTTTGGAGGGTGGAGTCTATGGCATTGTACCTGTCTGAGACTCCACCCCTCCTCAAACCTCATCATCTCCAGGCTCTACCCCTCAAATCTAAAGAAATTTCCCAACCTGGAGTTGGCAACCTTATCTCCCTCCCAGCCAATTGTCAACCTACCGTTATCTGCCCCCTGACTTCAGCTTTCCATCTCCTCCCCCCTCCCTCCTGTAGAGCAGTTGTCATTCTGATTGATCTCCAGCCCCCACTTGGAGATTGGCAACAATGGTTCCCCAGGTTGGAATGGCTAGTTTGATGGGTGGAGTCTACGGCATTGTACCTGTCTGCAGTCCCACCCCTCCTGAAACCTCACCCGCTTCAGGCTCCATCCCTCAAATCTCCAGGAATTTCCCATCTGGAGAATTTCCCATTGGGAACCCTATCAGGACTGGCCCCAATGAGTTTTCTCTCAAAGGCCAAAACAGGTGACAGGACCAAGTTTGGTTGCCTACCAACAGGCACTGAGGGGAAAGTAGGGTTGCCAGCTCTAAGTAAGGAAATACCTGGAGATTTGGGGGATGAATTCTGTGGAGGGCAGCATTGGGGGGGGAGGACTCAGCAGGGTATAATGCCATAGGGTCTACCCTCCAAAGCAGCCATTTTCTCCAGGGGAACTGATCTTGGTCTTCTGGAGATAAATTGTAACAGCAGGAGATCTCCAGGTCCCACCTGGAGATTGGCAACCCTAGGGGAAAGACAGCTGCACAGCAGGGGGTGGAAGAGAATGGTTTGATGGCCACTGGGCCAAGATTGGCAACAATAGTTCCCCAGGAGAAAATGGCTGGTTTGGAGGGTGGAGTCTATGGCACTGTACATGTCTGAGGTACCACCCCTCCTCAAACCTCACCTTCTCTGGGATCCACCCCTCAAATCTCCAGGAATTTCCATACCAATGGTTGGCAACTTTATCTCATCCCCTCTCAGCAGCCTCTTCCTAGGCAAAATTCTGTCTTTCTCATTAGTGGGGAGCAAAGAAGTTTACTTCATTCTTTTCGGCTTTGTGATCTGTACAGCAACCCTGTAAGGCAAGTTAGGCAGAAAGTCTCCGGCTGGTCCAAAATCACCCAGGCAGTTTCCATAAGGATGCTCCTGCTGAACAGGAGGAAGCAGCCAGGCCTAGGGTTGCCATTGCCAACAAAGACAAATTGATGCAAAGCAGGATGGAAAAGTCTCCATATCTCTATTTTGCCTTCAATTGGTTTTGATGCCAGCAGAGTGAGAAAATGCCAGAGGCTCTGGGTGGGTGCCCCATGGTAAATGCACCAAACAATTCCTAAAGATTTTCCACTGTGTCGATAAATCATTTTCTATACTCACAGTGTCCCCTGCCAGAATTAGTACCAGAGCTTTTTTTGCCTTGTGGTATTCTGCTTGTGGTGTGACCTGTCTTTTTTGTGGTGTGGCATGGTTGTGTTATTGGGTTTGTTTCTTTTGAAGGGGAAGTGTTGTGAGTGAGGACATATTTCACCTCAGAATACAACAGGTTGCATAAACAACTGACAATTCCAACTGTCTTGCGGGGGAGGGGAGTTTGAGGTGCGAAATGGAGTGAAGTCCAATCAGCTTCCATATGCAAATGAGCTTGAAATGCTGGCCCAATCAGAGAAGAGTGGCCTAGGCTGCAGTGGGTGGGAGAGAACTCAGGCAACGCAGCTAGTGGATAGGGACAGATTCTGAGCGGCATACCAGGGAGCGAATAGATTTTGCCAAGCATAGAATCTTGCCAGACCACTATCCTTTTGTTTAATAGAACAGGATGTATGTATGTATTTATGTATGTAAGTATGTATGTATGTATGCATGTATGTTATAAACACCTTCCTCTTCAGCTACAGACCTGACCCCTGTTCCAGAAATATCAAATAATACAGGGATTATTGTGTCAACGAGGGATGGACATGAACCACATTTTTGCAGTTTGTTTTTGTTCATGATTTGTGGCTAAACCACAAACCGACTCACAAACTGATACAAACTGGGAGGTTGGTTCACAAACCGAACCAGTGTATATTGGTTGATGACCCCTGCTTTCTGCTCCCCCCCCCTCAGTGTTTTTCACTGGGAGCAGAAAGCAGGGGTTTCCTCGTGAAAGGTGGCTGGGAGCAGAAAGCAGGTGTTTAAATGGTTTGGAGCCATTTAAACCCTTGTTTTCTGCTCTTCACAATCCACCATCAACCACCACAAACTGCCTAAAAATTAGTGGAAGCTTGTGGCGGCTCTGCAGTTCACAAAACACAAACTGGCTGAAATTTGTCATGGACTTTCATCTGTGAGCCAGTCCATACCTATCTTCCATGTCAACCCCAATTTAATTTGCTCCATCTCTGTTGATCTATTTGTGATAGTTCCTTTCAATTTCATTCAAAAACACATCTAATGATCAGATTACCATGAGTACCCAAAGGGTTCACACATTTAGCTTGTGTTTCTTAAAAGTTTTTCTCAGCATAAATGCTGCATTATAAAGGAGTGAAAGCACTATACAAAGCTTTCCTCACACGGGGGCCTTCTGGTTTCCCAACTAAGGCAAAGTTGCCTACCAGACTCAAGAAGGAAACCCAGAAGCAAAACAACATATGATGTTTTGTTTTAGCAGTGTGAATTGATGGATTCATGCTTAGAAATTGAGCTTTCATTGAAGAAAGAAGCTGTGATTCCCAAGGTCCAAGATATTAAAACATGTCTACATGGGAAAGAGCCAGGGCCAGTCTGGGGGTTCTGCTGGGCCCATAACACGTTAGGGTTACCTGATGTGGTTAGTCCAGTTACCACTAGTTAGCAGAGTGTTTAAATAAAGCTACAAATACAGGAACGTCACTTTACCAGGCTACTCGGCTTACAAAACTACACAGAACTACACCATGTTGCAAGTTTAAAAGATAAATACTTCTCTCCAGGGGTCTTTTCGTAGAAGAACAGCTGCAGGAGCTCATTAGCATATGGTATGCTAATGAGCTATTAGGCTATTAGCATATGCCACGCCCCCTGACATCACCGGAAGTGATGTCAGAAGGGGACGCAAAAGGGGGGGGAAGCATCTTCAAAAACCTCCCCTTCCCTTCCCCAGCTGGTCTGGGTGGGGGAGCTAAGAGAGAAGGGGTTTAAAGTTTAAACTCCTTCTCATGAGAGTTGGGCCACAGAAGGAGGAAAGAGAGAAGGAAAGAGAGAGAGTAGAGAGAAGGAAAGAAGGAAGAGGGAAAGAAAGAGAGGGAAGAAGGAGGGAAACAGGGAAAGGAGGAAAAAAGAGAAGAGAAGAAGGTGGGAAAGAAAGAAAGAAAGAAAGAAAGAAAGAAAGAAAGAAAGAAAGAAAGAAAGAAAGAAAGAAAGAAAGAAAGAAAGAAAGAAAGAAAGAAAGAAAGAAAGAAAGAAAGAAAGAAAGAAAGAAAGAGAGAGAAGAATGAGGGAAAGAGGAAAAAGAAAGAAGGAAAGGAGGGAATGAAAGAAATTCAGTGGCAATTCAGCCCCATTATACCCTATGGGCCATTGAAGTCAATGGTGAAAACATAGGGTATATTCTGGGGGCTGGAGGAGGGGGTTTGAGGGAGAGGCTCCAAGATCACAGGATAGCTGACGGAGCCTCTCCCCAAGATACCCACCAAGTTTCAAGAACATTGGACCAGGGGGTCCAATTCTATAGGCCCCCAAACAGGTTGCCGCATATCCTCCATTGTTCTCTATGGTGGGAAAAAAAGTTATGTTTTTCCCACCATAGAGAACAATGGAGGGAATAGGGGCAACCTGTTTAGGGGCCCATAGAATTGGACCCCCTGGTCCAATGTTCTTGAAACTTGGTGGGTATCTTGGGGAGAGGCTCCGTCAGCTATCCTGAGAGTTTGGAGCCTCTCCCTCAAACCCCTCCCCTCCAGCCCCTAGAATATACCCTATGTTTTCACCATTGACTTCAATGGCCCATAGGATATAATGGAGCTGAAATTGACATTCGGCTGCCTGAAAGACTCTCCGGGACGCCGGCTGGGGGCGGGGCTTGGCTCCTGAGCTCCCGGAGCTGCGCTCCGGTGCGCTCCCCCCGAAAAGACCCCTGCTTCTCTCTTTATTTGAGAAGTACACTTTGGATAGGAAAGAGTAGGGACAGGATAGAGTACTAACTTACTAGCTACAGGATGGAAGCAGATGGCAAGAGGCCCATCTGCCTCATGGTACCAAGAGGGGACTGCATGTCTCTCTCTTGGTGCGTGCAGGGAGAGAGACCATCCTCAAGTGAGTGAGAGAGAACAGAAGGAAGGGGAATGATCTCTGAGAACACAATCTGCATTTCCAAGGGGACAGTGGGAGAAGAGTAAACACAGGAAGAAAGGTCAATGTGCCTATCTAGCTATTTAGCCTCTCTTGCCACAAAGTCTGGATATCTGAGACAGGGGACATCACATCTGGAACTTCCAGCAGGTTCCAGGAGGGCCATTTGCCCTGGGCCTGAAGCTCTTAACAGGGCTTGAAATATTCACAGATATGGAACATATTTGTTTTCATTTTTCATCATTTTTACTTTGGATATGGCTTGGAACCAGGAAGGCTAGATGTGGCTTGGGCAGTTCTGGGGCTTTGGCTGAGGGGCTGGAAACAGTAGGGTTTCCAGGTCTCCCACTATAGGAGGAAACCTCCCATCAGCAGTCCTCCAACTGCCACGACTACTCAGTAGGCCAGAGCAGTAAAATAAGGGGGAAATCCCTACCATAACAAACCTGGTAGTGATAATCACACAACTAGTGTTTGGTGAAAACTTGATGGATTTACCATTCAGGTTTCCACTGAATTCTAGAGCAGCATGACCACTTCCGGGTTCAGCCCAGAAACGATGCCATGCCCCCAATGTGATGGCATCGACCATACACTGAACATGAGTCAGCGGTTGCTAAAAGTCAAATGTGATTGTGGGCTGTATCAACAGAAGTATAGCGCCCCGATCACGCGAAGTGATGGTACCACTTTACTCTGCTCTGGTTAGACCTCACCTGGAATATTGTGTTCAGTTTTGGGCACCACAATTTAGGAAGGATATAGACAAGCTGGAACGTGTCCAGAGGACGACAACGAAGATGGGGAAGGGTCTGGAGACCAAGTCCTATGAGGAAAGGTTGAAGGAGCTGGGTAGGTTTAGCCTGGAGAGGAGATGACTGAGAGGTGATATGATAACCATCTTCAATTACTTGAAGGGCTGTCAGAGAGAGGACGGGGCGGAGTTGTTTTCTGTTGCCCCAGAAGGTCGGACCAGAACCAACGGGTTCAAATTAAATCAGAAAAGTTTTTGGCTAAACATTAGGAAGAACTTCCTGACAGTTAGAGCGGTTCCTCAGTGGAAGACGCTTCTCCGGGAGGTGGTGGTCTCTCCTTCTTTGGAGGTTTTCAAACAGAGGCTAGACGGCCACCGGACAGCAGTGCGGATTCTGTGAACTGAGGCAGATCATGAGAGGGAGGGCAGGAAGTGTTGCCTCAGTGCTGAGTTCTTGTGGCCCTTTCTTATAAGCCCAGGGAAATGCCGATTGCCACTTTGGGGTCAGGAAGCAATTTTTCTCAAGGCCAGTTTGGCCAGAGATCCTGAAGGGGTTTTTTTTGTCATCTTCTGGGTGTAGAACATCAGTCACTGTGGGTGTGAATGGGGAGGTATTTGTGAATTTCTTGCATTGTGCAGGGGGTTGGACTAGATGACCCTGGAGGTCCCTTCCAACTCTATGATTCCATGATCTCTCCCCACCCCAGTCTCTCCCCAGATGTTGGCCACAGGCTGGGAACACTAGGAAACCCAAAAGATCAGTATTGAGACAGTGGTTGAGGACAGCAACGGTTTTCATCTCAGCTGGCACCCTCCTCTGCTTTCCATGCTCATCTCGACCTCTTCCCCCCACCCCGCAAAGCAGCCTGCAGTCTGTAACAGGGGAACAATTAATAAGTGCTAGTACTCACCATCTGTCTTTTAAAATGTATTCTAATATGATTGTTTTTATCTGGCCAATGTTTTTAATGTTATTGTACATCACCCAGAACCCTGTGGTAACAAGAATGGGATGATTCATACATTAAATTTTATCTGTCTGTCTGTCTATCTATCTATCATCTATCTATCATCTATCTATCTATCTATCTATCTATCTATCTATCTATCTATCTATCTATCTATCTATCATCTATCTATCTATCTATCTATCTATCTATCTATCTATCTATCTATCATCATCTATCATTCTATCTATCATCTATCATCTATCATCTATTTCATTAGACAAATAGCCCTCCCTCCCCACATTGTAGGGTCAGGGAGGGTAACAACATATCTATATCTGCAATTAATGCAGATTTACAATATTAAAAACACGTTGCAATAATCAGTTTAGAATCCATAAAATCATCCTCCTTATTTCATTAATAAATAAAAGAAAAGTTTGATGTTGCTGTCCGTACACATCCTGAGCCAACAGTCTCATCTTTGCAGGATGCCACAATAATTCCAGATCTACGCTCTGCTCTTCTTGATCCTAAGCAATGGGAGAAACCTCAGGAGTTCAACCCCCACCATTTTTTGGACCAGGATGGAAGATTTGTAGAAAGAGAAGCATTTCTTCCATTTGGTGCAGGTAAAGGCAGAACTCAGAATGCCATATATGATTGATAGCCGTGCTTACGTAGTTGTTCGAAGCATGAAAGTGAGAGCGGGTGGGTTGGCAACGCCACGAGGCCGACTGAGGCCCATGTGGTGCAGCTAGCCCTTAAAGCCAGGCTGGGCCCACACTCACCAGCCGAGTCAGGCCACACCTGATTGTCCAGGTGGGAGGGTGGGGGGACGGAGAGCATTGCTCAGCCACAGAGGCCTCTTTGACTGATTGGCAGCCACGTCACCCAAGCCCCAGCCAAAACGTCACCTCCTCCTCCACCACCACCCCCTGCAGGCCTGCAAATGGGGCCCAAGGTAAATCTGGGGCCCCAGCATGCGTCAAGTTATGGGAGAAACAAAGTAAATAGGATAGTAGATGCAGGCTCTGGGAATCTGAGAGCAGACCTTGCTTCTTTTCTCTATATTAAGCTACTCTAAGACAGGAAGTAGTGCTGATCTCCCCAAAAGGGCTGGCAGTGATTCTCCATTTTCAACCCCACAATCATCTTCTAGCAGTTTTGCAGGAAAAGGGGAGTCCCCCAAACAACCAACTTTTCTGCCTTCTTCTTCAACTCCCCCTTTGTGTCTTCTGTGATCTCCATCATTGCTGGTCTGTATAGCTTTCAGCATTGCCCATGGTGTGTCTTCTCTGTACTAGCTAGCTCTGAGAAGTCAGCAAAACAGTAATTTTGAATGCCAGCCCAAACCCACATTAGACTCACCTGAGTTTAAGGAAGAACCTCTCCTTCCATCACATCTCAATCTTTTTCTAAAGAAGCTGCTAGCTTGGATTTAACACCCAATTTAAGAGATTGTTCCCAAGATGGCAGTGGCCCACACAACATCTGCACTGAGGTCCCAGGTTCAACCTCCAGCATCTGCAGTTAAAAGATCCAGGTAGGAGGTGATGTGGGAACCTTGAGCTGTGACCCTAGAGAGCCGCTGTCAATCTGGGTAGGTAACAGTCACTTTGGTGGATCATGGGTCTGCCTCATTATAGAGCAGATCCAAGATGAAAATAGATTTCACTGAGGGGAATCAAACATCTGGGCTGGGAACATAGTGATATCAAACAGTCAAAATATAAGGAGAGTCAGCTATGTCCCCCTCCCAAAAAAGATGGTTTTCTTTCCAGGTATAATGGATATAGTCAACAGTTGTTTCAATTTTGATTCCCCCCTTAATTAAATCAAAACAACTGTTGACTTTATAACCTTAGCTTGTTATTTAGTTTTGTCTTTGCATATCTTGAAGCAGCTTCATCATGTTACGTTAATTTGCTGTTCAGCCTCCGTTTATAAGTTTGAACTCTAGCTTCTGTTCCAATGTATCTGAAAAAGTGTGCATGCACATGAAAGATCGTGCACATGAAAGAGACAGTTTGGTGTAGTGGTTAAGTGCCCGGACTCTAATCTGGGAGAACTGGGTTTGATTCCCCACTCCTCCCCTTGCAGCTGCTGATGTGACCTTGGGCAAGCCATAGTTCTGGCACAGCTGTTCTTGAAAAAAGATCAGTTTCTGTCAGAGCTCTCTCAGCCCCTCCTACCTCCCAGGGTGCCTGTTGTGGGGAGGGGAAGGGAAAGGAGTTTGTAAGTGCTCTGATACTCTTTTGGGTAGTGAAGGGTGGGGTATAAATCCAATCTCTTCTTCTTCTTATCTTAAATAAAACTTTGTTGGTCTTAAAGGTGCCCGTGGACTCTAAATTTGAACCTAAAAGGCATTACTGAGAAGTATCTCTGGACAGGAGTGGAATGATCTGATATCGGAAGGCTAACTAGATGCCTGGGCCTTCTTAAGCACATGCCTACATCTGACCTGACCTGAATTATCTAGAACAGGAGTTTTGAAATAGGGTAGTCACATAAGGCATCTGAAAAGTGGACGTGGTGAAACTTCTCCCAGAGGCAATCATTTGACTACTGTTAAAGTGATGAAATTAAGTGTGGCTCTACTCTTGTGCTGCTTCGATTGCCTTTTGTTGGGGCGGGCAGAAAAACAGGAAGTAAGCAGCCTGGCAACACAATGTGGCACGGCTGGAATTATTATCGTAGCAACACAAGTTGCTGATGAGCTACTTTAAGGGGTAGAGGGGAGTCCAGGTGCATCAGCTCATGCAACCTTACCAAAGTCCAAGCTAGATGTTCACTTAGGTGATACCTTCTGGACCAGGGTTGTCAAACTCATTTGTTACGAGACAGGCCTGTAGACAAAAAAAATTTCTTAGTGGGGCACTGACTAATCAAATTAAAGGAAGACCCGGCTCCGTCCCTGCACCTGCCACTGCTCGGGGGCCCTGGGCTGGATGGGAAGTTGCGGGGCCTTGCCTGTAAGTCAGGGGGCCTAGCCCCAAGATGCCCCACTGTAACTACGGGTGTGTTATGAGAGCCGCATCTGACATAGATGTCACTTTTTCGGGCTGGGCCACATGTGCCATAAAATGTAATGCCAGGTACCGGAGATAGAAACTGTATAAAGGACAGCAGCTGGTAATCTCCACATTGGTGTATCCTTGCTACAAGGCCCCATGGGCTAGGAGGGGGTGCAGAGGAAAATCCCACATAGGTGGACAGGAGAGGGAGTGCTGGACAGATGCCCCCACAGTGCTTGACTGCTGCAGATGAGGTTGTTCTGCCGTGCTGAAGCCACAACAGAGTGGCCTCCCCCCAACTCCCCCCAGCACTCCCTCTCTTGCATCAATTGCTTGCAAGTTGCATGGGAGCCCTGGACGGACCTGTTCTGCCCCTCAGGCCTTATGTTTGACACCCCTGTTCTAGAGAATACCTGGAATTAAATTCCTCACTTGTTTTCTTGCCTTGTTTCCCCTGCAGGGGCCCATGTCTGTCTCGGAGAGCAGCTGGCGAGAATTGAGACTTTCATCTTTTTCACCACCCTGCTGCGGGCATTCACCTTCCAACTGCCAGAAGGAGTAAAGGCGCTCAGCACTGAGCCTATCGTTGGGATATCATTGTCTCCCCAACTGTATAAACTCTGTGCTCTTCCCCGCTGCAGTGCATCATAAATTATACAGAATGTAGCTCATTTGTTACCGCCAATTTCTCCTTTGTTCTTTTTGCTTCATCCTAATTCTTCTCTCACCTGCTCAGTTCATTCTGTCTTTGGTTTCTCGGTCAGAGCAGGGCAGATGCCTCCTCGGGATGGAATCCAGGCAGATCTGTGATGTTCCTGATTGTTCACCTATTAGTATTACATGGCAAATGTATCAGGAGTTGTGGTTAATATAGCAGAGGCCAGTCACAGGAGTGTGATATTGCACACAGTAAAATAAATCTCCCGAGAAGTATATTGCCAAAGTAAAACTTACTTCAATTAGATTCTGTCCACATTCAGGTCGCAGTCAAAAGCATCAGAAGGGAGTAAGGGCAATTTCACATTGGCTTTCCCCTTTGTTGTTTGTAGGTTCTGTTTTTTCATAACTTTCCCCATCTGATCAGTTATTCCTTTGATATATGGCAAAAGCACTCCATCTCTCTGTGTTATACCTCTGAGGATGCCAGTCACAGCTGCTGGTGAAATGTCAGGTTCTACAATGCCAAGACCACAGCCATACAGCCTGGAAAATCTACAACAGCTAACGAACTCTGGCTGTGAAAGCCTTCGACACATATCTTACTTAAGAGACTTTGTCTGTTAAGGAGTTTTTGAACTTAGGGGGGAGGGGTGTTATATATTGAGCCTAAGTCATTCCTCAGGTGTTCTAGGAATGGGTTGAGCTTGCCACTGTAGAACAATAACAAGCCAGGATCCTGGAACAAACCAATGGATTAGTGTTGTAATGTAAACAGCCTATCACTGGGAGTGTGTGTGTTTGTTGGGTGTGGTGTGTGCATGCTTTATAAGCAGGGCTCAAGACCTGCTAGAGTGTCTTGTAGTTTGCTGAAGTCTCTTGATAAACTAGTGCTGATCACTACAATGTGTCTAGAACCCAGTAATTAACAGTTTGGATACCTGGAATGTCCCTTTCTAATCCCCTGTGGCACCTTCACATGAACAGGATTTGGGAGGTCTTGTCCCAGTCATTCTCTCTCAGGCAGCCAGGCTTACTATTATGAAGAAGAGGAGGAGGAGGAGGAGATTGGCTTTATACCCCACCCTTCACTTCCTGACAGAGTCTCAGAGTGGTTTACAATCTCCTTTCCCTTCCCCTCCCCACAACAGACACCTGTGAGGTCGGTGGACCTGAGAGAGCTCTTTCGAGGACTGTTCGTGAGAGAACAGCTCTGAAATAACTTGTAGCTAACCCAAGATCACAACAGCAGTGGAATGCGGAGATATGATACAGGTGTGGAAAAGGGGTATATGACAACCTAAGCTTCTTGGAAGAAGAAAAGGATGAAATACATTAGAGAGACCATGCTTTAGTTCATCATTATCATTATCATTAACATTATCATTATCATTATCATTATGTGTTCCGGCCCGGGACGGGATGGCGAGTCTTGTGGTGGCGCGGCTGCCCAGGCCCCCCCCCCCGGGACCCAGAAACCTACCGGAGGCCCCTCTCCGTGATCCCGGGAGAGGGACAGAAGAAACTGCCAGCCAGAAGCCGGCGGCGGGTAAAGTTGGGGAGCCGGGGGAGAAGCGGCGACAAGTGGGGCAAGCGTGGCCCAGCTCGCGTGGTGCCCGGACGCCCGGCGCAGCATCCTCAGTCCAGGGGCAGGGCACGGGAAGTGAGTGGCTTCCACCCACGGGGAGGGCCTCGGGCAAGCAGACGAGGGAGGAGGCCGCAGGCCCGGCATCTCCGGTTTTAGGCGGGGGCGGGGCTAAGGAGAAGGAGAGGCCCAGGGGCTGGTGGGGGTAATAAAAGGAGGAGAAGCCCAGGAGCTGGGGAGAAGGTAAACTGGGCTGGCTGGGGTTGGCAGAGGGAGAGAGACGGAAGACCCCAGAGTGAAGTGAAAGCTGAGTCAGAGGCCAGATCCAGGGAAGGAAGGGGGGGTGAAGAAACTTCCCCTGCATCCCTTGCCATCTGAGGCTGCCCGGGTAACGCCTCCAAGGCCCGGTCCAGAACCCCTGGGCTCCTGAATTCCCCCCTCCTAGGACTGGTGCCCAAGTGACCTTGCTCCCACGGTGATGGCCACGGGTGGCGGGGCACCCACAGGACATGGGAGACGCCACATTATTATTAGTAGTAGTATTACTATTACTATTATTATTAAAATTTCTATCCTGCCCTTCCTGCAGGGTGGACTCAGGGTGGCTCACATTCATATAAAACATATAAATACATAAAAATGAGATAAAACAATCACATATTATATAATTAAAGTGCTCACGATGATGGTCAGTCCTTCAGTCAGTTAGAGCTGGCAGGCTGTAAGGTGTAAGGCTAAGTCCCGATTCAGCAGTGTCCGGTCTCACATGATGCTGTATCTCATTCACCAAAAAGGGCCGGCCTATTACCATGATGTTAATAGTGATAATAGTTGGTGGTAGTTGTTGGATTTGTCTAGGATTTGATTTGGACAGCTGAGAGGACTGACAAGTAAAATAAGCCTATAAACTTTCTTAATGATATTTAGAAATCAGAGTGCTCCCCAGGAAAAGAGGCAGAGACAAGGGGGGGGGGAAGGGAGGAATCGGAGAGAAAGGAAATGGGGCAGAGAAGAAAGCTGCATATGGCCAGGAGCGAAAGATGAGTGAACTGCAGGTGTTAATACTCAAACAAACTCACTGAATTCATGTAACATTTTCTCTTGTCTCTTTTGACACAAGTGGCAGCTGGCCAAACGACACGGAAACATTTACATGCTGTGGCTGGGACCTAAACCTGTAGTTGTGCTGTCGGGGTACGAAGCAGTGAAAGAAGGGCTGATAAACCATTCAGGTGACTTTGCTGATCGGCCAGTGGCTCCTTTCCTGAAAGCCACAGGAAAGGAATGGGGTAAGTTTATGGGAAATGTAGGAACTGGGGAAAGGAGAAGATTGCCTCTGCAGGTACGAGGTACAAGAGAGAGCAAAGGAAGAAGGAGAGAAGAAAAGATTGGATTTATACTCCACACATCTTTCAGAATCTCAGAGTGGCCTACAGGCTCCTTTCCTGTCTGTTGTGCCTCAGTCATCTGAGTATCCTATCCCCCTGCAATGTATCCATCTCCAACCACATGCAAGGCGAGGTTCCCACACCGTCATACAAAGCGCCCGAGCGGATCCTAGCCCAAGCCACTCAGCGGGCTAGGCTCCTGGTCGTGGCCTATAGGACTCTCAGCCACTGGGTAGAGCCTATCATGAGTATTGGGTGTGTCTGGGTGTGGGGTTTATTGCATATATAAACCGCCCTGCAAGCCGGGAAGTTTGTCTTGTTCTGCACTGGAAATAAAGTATGAGAGCTGAAATCACTAGTAAGTCTCAGTACTCTTCACTGGCGACGAAGGTGGGATTCTGCCTCCCATGAACAACGACCAGGAAGAAGATTCAAGCATCACATTGAGCATGAGCACCAAGGGCACTGCACACCACACAGTGTAGTGACCGGCTTTGCCGGTCACTGCTCGCCACCCCACTGACTCCGAGCACGGCAACGCACCGCACCACACTCCAGCAACTTCTGACACCGCTCCCAAGCTACAACCGCCACGTGGAGTTGCTAAGATGGCTGTTCCACAGGAAAGCATCGCTGCTTTCAACATCTCCCGCCCCGCACAGTGGGAGACGTGGCTTGAGATTCTGGAAAGCTACTTCTCCTGCCATGACATCGTGTACCCGGGTAAGAAGAAGGCCCACCTCCTCTGGGCCTGTGCAATGGATACCATTCTTCTGCTAAAGGACCTGATTGCACCTAAGCAGACCAAGAACGAGACCTATGGGGAGCTGGTGAAGGCACTTTCTGACCACCTCTCACCAAAGCCCACAAAGTTTGCCGAGCTCATGGACTTCTTTGTGTGCATCCAGGGTCCGGATGAAATGGCTTCTGAATTCTTTGCCGGACTCCGATAAGTGGCCACAAGGTGTTCTTTTCCTGACCTTGTGGATGCTTTGATCAACCAATTTCTCTTGGGTCTCTGGGAGCCCAAACTTTGGAGGAAATTGGTTAGCCAGGATGACCTGGACCTGGATAAGGCACTCCAGGAGGCTGCGGGCTACAAAAAGGCGCATCAAGACCGCTGTGGAGGTGGTCCATCGCACTCATAGTGTTGTGTTGGATGACTTGGAAGCCGAAGAAGTGCTATAGATACGCTGTCACACCCCCCAACAGCAGCAATGATCAGCGGGCTGTTCCTCACCTAAGACACCATTGTTGTCCCTCTCAAGGCAGCCATGGAGGAACCCCTTCACCACTTGCTTAACAAGAACGCCCCTTGGGCCTGGGGACCAGAGCACTTGGCCACATTCCAGGCCGTGGAGGACCTCCTGGTTTTGAACTCCGTCCTCTTGCACTTTGACGAGGATCTGCTGGTGATCCTCACCTGTGATGCATCTCCATATGGGGTTGGGGCAGTCCTAAACCATCAGCTTCTGGACATCCGGGAGGTCCTGGTTGCCTATTATTCAAGGACCTTGTCAGCTGTGGAGCGCAACTACATGCAGATTGACAAGGAGGCGCTGGCTATAGTGGCGGGGGTGAAAAAATTTCACCATTATCTGTATGGCAGGCCCTTTACAATCCTTACCAACCATAAACTGCTTCTCGGACTCCTGGCCCCTAACCGCCAGACCCCACAGATGATGTCGCCCTGGGTGCTTCGGTGGTCTGTTTTCTTGGCAGGGTACATGTATTCGCTCATCTACCGGCCCGGGAAAGTGATGGGCCACACTGATGCCTTGAGCTGTCTCCCACTGCCAGCTTCGGATCCAGACCCGGCGCCGACCCATCAGGTTGCACTTCTGGAAGCACTCCCCAGTCAGCCCGTCCATGTTCAGGAGGTGGTGCGACACACAGCCAAGAACAAGATCCTATGCTGCATCTTGGACTGGGTGAGAAGGGGGTGGCCCTCAGGGTGGGGTGGGGGGCAGACTTCACAGCGTTCACCTCTCACAAAGACAAGCTGCCAGCCCACAAAGGCTGGTTGATGTGGGGAGGCAGGGTGGTAACCCCAACCCCCTTGAGGGAGCGGGTTCTCGTGGATCTCCATGAGACCCATCTGGGGCTGGTCTGGATGAAAGCACCAGCTATGTCTGGTGGCAGGGCTTAGATCGGGACATCGAGGACGTGGTCAAGAGATGCCAGCCCTACAACACATCCAGACCCAAACTTCCCAGGGCCCCTGCCTGGGCCTGGGAGTCATCCCACAGACCCTGGTCCAGGCTACACTTGAATTTCACAGACCCGTTCCAGGGTCAGCTGTTCTTCATCCTGGTGGACGCATACAGCAAGTGGCTGGAAGTGGTCGCAGTGCTGAGGGGTGACATGATCAAGGTTTATAAGATTATGCATGGGGCTGAGCCAGTTGAGAAAGAAGTCCTTTTCACCCTTTCTCACAATACAAGAACTTGTGAGCACTCCATGAAATTGCTGAGTAGTCGGGTTAGAACAGATAATAGGAATTACTTCTTCACCCAAAGAGTGAATAACACATGGGATTCACTGCCACAGGAGGCGGTGGCAGCTACAAGCATGGACAGTTTCAAGAGGGAATTCTTGGTGATGGGGGGCAGCAGTGAGAGGGCTTCTAGTGTCCTGGCCCCACTGCTGGACCTCCTGATGGCACCTGGTATATTTGGCCACTGTGTGACAGAGTGTTGGACTAGATGGGCCATTGGCCTGATTCAACATTGGCTTCTCTTATGTTCTTATGTTGATATGTTGAATGCCCCACGTGCGCAGGAAAATCTCCCTGACCTCAGGTGCCCCTGATGTGCATATTTAGATATTCGCACACAGGGGGCAACTTGGGAATTAGAAATATAGATAACGGTACTAACATAGGTGAAACTGAGGGCAATGAAGAGAGCTTATTAGCATCCTTTTGTGCCTTCCAACTCAGAGATCAGAACATCATGTTCCAGAGATTACAAAGGTTGATTATGAGCTTGCCAATAAAGAGCCAATGGCAGCATTGGCGGGCGATTCAAACCCTCCAATACGAATGTGGGGCGTCCCCCCCCCTTACTGTATATAGTGGCCTCCGGCCATTACTGTTTGTCTTTGTCTTGTGTGAAGTACGAATAAATGCGTCTTCTCTTATGTTGTCGTATGAGTCATGAGGCACGAAACCCAGTACTTTACAGTGGCAACGAAGGTGGGATCTCAATGCCTTCCCTGACTCCATGAGCGACGACGAGGACAACAAGGCCACTCCCGAGCACCGCATTGCTGACCCCGAGAGCAGCACTGCACCACTCGCCGAGCATCGCATCACTGACCCCGAGAGCAGCACTGCACCGCCCACACCGACGCCCGCCTCCCCAGACGTAGCTATGGCCGCCATGCACGGAATACTCGAGCGCTTCGATCCGTCCTGGCCAGAAAACTGGGACACATCGGTCGACTATCTCATATGCTACATGGACCTCAACGAGATTCGCGACCCCGAGAAAAAACGGTCGCTCCTGCTGAGCTCATGCGGAACCGACACGGTCTGCCTCGCAAAGAGTCTCTTGGCGCCACGCACGGCCCTGGAGAGCTCGTTTGCGGCGATCCTTGATGTCCTCAACCAAGGGCATAGACTTTCCAATTTCCCGGGGGGGCTGGGCCTGGGCCAGAGGCATTGCTAAGTCATTAAAAGAACTGGGACCCAATGACATCATAGGGAGGAGCCAGTGGTATCACAGGCCATTGTCACTACCGATGGAGGTGGAGCTATGTGGCATTTAGGGAGGGGCTCCCCAGAAAATTAGGGGAGCCAGGAACCCCTGGGAACCCCCCTCGCAATGCCCCTGGGCTTGGCTGGGCCAGGCTAACCCAGCCTTCTTAGCACACTGCTTAGAAACTCCACCTTAAAATGCAGGCATTCAAAATAAATCATTAATAAAAATCACATAATTAAATTTATGGGAAATGACTGCATTCCTGTGCATTAATTTCTGCTCTTCAGGGTCAACTTGCAAAACACATTTGGATTCAACAAATGATCTTCAGACAGCTGAAAAACAACTTTAACTTTTAATTAACAATGTAAACTGTTTCTTTACATTTTTAAAAAATTGCCATAAAATACAGATTGCCTCATCTAAGTACAACCCACTTGTTGATACAACAATTAATTCAGAAAGCTCAGAACCTAAATGACACTGAATGTGTTTCTTCTTATTGATGTTCTTTGAATGAATTCATTCGCTACAACATCAAGATCAATCTCCTGAGAGATCTCTTTATGTCCATGAAGAAGAGCCACATGATTGAGCCTTGCCTGTCCCATGCTTGACCATAGAAAGGTCTTTATTCTACGAAGGCATAAGAATGACCTTTCTGAGCTGCAGGAGGAAACAGGAATGGTAAGGCCTATTTTGAAGAAGTTTGGCTAATTCTGGCAGTAATTGATGCAGACTTCTCCCTTGTTCTCCACTGAACACATCAATTACATCACGAAGACCGAAAAGTTTAATGTTTCACTGCCTTGCAATATCCAAAAACATATACCGATGAAGCTTTAGTCGGTCAGCATCAAAGTCAGCTTTGTAAAAATTTAGTATGTATGTACTATCATCTTCTCCTATAGCAAACTTTTCGATTTTGCTCATGTGTTGGGATACATCTGAGGAAAAGCAATTGTTTAAACTGTTGTAGGTGTTATCAGTGATTTCATAAAAGATTTTCCTGTAGAAATCCTCAGGAGACTGAAACTGGTGAGGATCACACCCAGCATCAACACGTCATGCAGGCTTTCTGTATCTAGGAACAGTAGGACTTTCTAAATCTAAGTCTTTCGCAGTCATGACTGTTTGTGACCAGAACTGTTCAAAGTTGTTCCTCAGTTGCTTGATACTCTCCTTTGCAGAAGCAAGAAGAATTTCTGCCTGATGGAACTGTAAATTACGTTTTTGAAGAGCTGTGTTTAATGTGTCCAAACGACCAAACACAATCAGCAATAACTATAGCATGAAGTAAGAAGTAAATCTCAACAAGCTTCGTGCATATCCATCTGCTTTTGCCCCAGGATCTCCTCTCTCCTCAGAAGACACATTCTCAAAAAACTGAATCAACTCCCCATAATTTGAAGCCACTGACTGTAAGGAGGCTGCTCTAACAGTCCACCTAGTGGGGCAAAATTGTTTCAGATTTGTGCTCTCTGCCTGCTGAAAGTGTTCAAACAAAGCAAGATGTTTCGGTTAAGTTTTTACAAAGGAGATCATGTCAGATAATTCACTCAGAAAATTTCTGCACATAACAACCTTTTCTAACACATCTTGTACGACCAAGTTCACAACATGTGCGAAACAATGAACATATAGTGCTCTTGGCTCCTCAGTCTTTACTAGGGCCTGTACTCCACTAAGATGTCCAGCAACATTTGATGCTCCGTCATAGCACTGGCCACGACATCTGTCAAGAGGCAGATCAAAGCGACAGAGTACATCCTTCAAAACAGAAAAGAGAGTTTAAGCAGTGGTGGATTCAGTTTTGTAAAAGCCAAAAAATAATTCCTCCACAAACATATCCTCTGTAGCAATGCGGATGCAAAATGAGACTTGTTCTTGTGTGGTGATATCTGTTGTTTCATCAGCAATTACACTGTAATAATCAGCTGCTTTAATCTCTCTCACTAGTGTATGTAGAACGTTGTGAGTCATGATCTCAATCATTTCATTCACACTGTCAGGTGAAATCCATTTGTAGCTTGTGCGATTCAACCATGATTTCAGCTGTGGAACATCTTCAGCATGTAGCAGCAAGAGCTGTTTCAGGTTTGAATCTTCATCCTCATGGCCACGTATTGCACTGCCCTGACAGGCAAGGTACCTTAGTGATGACAAAATTATCAGCAGTGCTTTTCTAGCATCTTGCATCTGCTTCTGATGGCCTTCTGAAAGCTGGCTATGAACATTTACCCCTGCTTTAATAGAGGCTATTGCTTGGACAGCTGCACGGTGTACGTTAGAATTCTGATGTGTCTGAAATCTGTGCAGTGCCTTCTTCCAGTTTGAGAAGCCATTTCGAATAAAAGTGCCATGTGAATCCTTGTCTCTTGATGTGTTTGGAAGAGGAACGTTCATGTCATTTGCTGCTGTGCGACAGATGTTGCAATATGCTTTCTCTGTAGCCACATCATAAGAGAGCCATTCGTAGGTTCTTTTCCAACTCTCTTGGAATTGTCCTGGCTTTCGCTTCACATTAGGAGCGCTCTGCTCTGAAGAGTCTGCCTCCTCCATGGCTACATTCCTTGTCAAGGAAAGCATGGTGGGGATTCTTCCAGGCCTCTCATTCTGGCCTATACTGCAGGGACCTTCCGCTTTCTGGTTACAGATCTATCCATGGCAAATGGAATGGTGGTCTGAAAACAATTCAAAAGAAAATATCAGGATTCTGAAGGAGAAATTACAAATAATAAAATAGGAGAGGTAGCCATGTTAATAATGTAATCCTTGCAGCTTCTAAATTTGCAGAGTGGAATGACAGCCCCAGGGAATAGGCTCAGTTCTTGGCGACTGGAATGACAGCCCCTGGGAGTAGCAGAAGTCTTCTGGGACTGGAATGACAAACTGCAGAGTGGAGTGATGGTCCCAGAATGCTTCTGCAACACTCAGGGGATGTCATTCCACTCTGACCTATCATTCCAGTCCAGAGTGCAGATTCTGTTGCTAGGGACTGTTTTTCCACTCTGGGAACTGTCATTACAGTCCTAGAGTAGCCTATCTGGGCCCAAAAACCTTATTGGAAAAACCATTCTGCATTTTCTTTGCAACCTTTTTTTGGCTGCAGTGTATTTCAGCAGAGCCCATGCAAGTCAGTTGGCATTCCTGGCTCCCATTATCTCCAATGGGCTTTCAAGCCTCTGTCATTATTTCCAATGGGCAATCCTGTCATTCCTTTTAGTATATCCAAGTTGGTTGCCCCTTTGAAACTACCACACCATTTTAAGTAACATTAAAAAACAAAGAGCATGAACATAGAGTTCACGTCCCTTACCAATGTTCTGCCCAGTGCACACAGATCACAAGGAAATTTTAAAAGACCTCTGATCTGCATGCACCCCCAGTTCATTCATGCAGATGGGCTTACCATTTAAAAATGAAATAGAGATTGAAATAGGAGCTTAGGAGTGGCTGAAGCAGACCCCCCCCCAGGAAAAAAAACAACCGTTCTCAATCAAGGATATATAGACCCAAATATAAAACACCCCTCCCCTCTTACACCTGGTTGTTGTGCATCCTACATGAAGCAGGGTGATTCAGCAGATGCAAGCCAATGCCAGAGGTCTGCATCCACCAACTCATCAACCAGAAGTGAGAGCCCTGGGCTTTTTGGGCAGGGACCTGGCAATTATCCCCAGGCTGATGAACTTACCTTTCTTCCAGGGGTCAAGTCACGAAATCAAACTTCAAGACTTGCAAACTTGCAATCAATCAAGCTTTTTGCAGTCTGTGGTGCCTTGAGCTTCCTGGCACTAACCAAAATGCAAGAAATTGAAAATTACTTGAAATAAATCCCTCTGCATATTATATCCAGGAGTTTGGGGGAGAGTTGGTCTTGAATGTGTGCATTTAAACTCTTCCTGGTTTCACAGGACCTCCTTCTCTCCGCCCCGGCAGCAGCTGTGTGTGTGATTGCAGCAAATTCAGTGTTTAAAGGAAACCAGCTCTCTCACCCACCTCCCCGCATGGCTACTCAGTTCAGGGCAAGCTCTGCAGGGCGGGGAGGGGGGCAAAACAACAACAGCAGCACAAGGCAGAGCCCACAGCAACCCCTGGCCAGCTCTCCTCCAGGGAGGCTGGTTTTCCTCCCCCCCCCACCTCCCCACATGGCTCCAGGTTCACAGGGGGAGGGAACACAAAACAACAAGGGGAGCAGGAGGAAGAGCCCCCAGGAACCTCTGGCCTCCTCTCCTCCAGGGAGGCTGGTTTTCTTCTCCCCCCCAGCCCCCCCAACCTCCCCACATGGCTCCAGGTTCACGGGGGGAGGGAACACAAAAAAACAACTGGAGCAGGAGGAAGAGCCCCCAGGAACCTCTGGCCTCCTCTCCTCCAGGGAGGCTGGTTTTCCCTCTCCCCCCAGCCCCCCCCCAACCTCCCCACATGGCTCCAGGTTCACAGGGGGGAGAGAACACAAAACAACAACTGGAGCAGGAGGACGAGCCCCCAGGAACCTCTGGCCTCCTCTCCTCCAGGGAGGCTGGTTTTCCTCTTCCCTCCAGCCCCCCCAACCTCCTCACATGGCTCCAGGTTCACAGGGGGGAGGGGAACACAAAACAACAACAGGAGGAAACACTAGGAAGAGCCTCCAGCAACCACTGGCCAGCTCTCCTCCACCGAAAACAACAACAACAGAATCACCAGCACTCAAGCAGCATCACAACCCCCCACCCCCCGCATGGTTGGCTGCCTGAGCCCAGGCCAGCTGCTTACCTTTCCTGAAGAGAAAGAACTGAAACTGAAAGTCTTTGCAGCTGGGTTGGAGCTGGCATGGTTTTTTTTTTTTTTTTTTTGTAATGTGAGCCTGATAGCCCGGGGGGGGGCTGAGTTCCCCCCGGGGAATTTTGGAGGTACCCTGCACCCAGAGCCCCCCTGGAGTTGATGCCCATGTCCTCAATGCATACTTCAGCCCCCGGCCTACCTTCCTGGCAAAAAGGATGGAGTTCCAGAGGCGCGTCCAGGCCCAAGGGGAATCCGCTGCCGCCTTCCTGGCCATGCTGAGGGCGCTCGCGGTGGACTGCGTGTTCCCAAAGGTGAAAGACAACTTGCTAACGCAGCTTGTGTGGGGCCTGACAGACTCCAAGCAGCGGTGCAAGTTGATTGGAAACCGGCGGCTCACCCTGGATGAGGCCATCGACACCGCAACCGCACACGAGGCCACCGAAGGGGAATGCCTGGCTGCAGATGCCCATGGGGTTGGAAGGGGTCCCAGACCCAGAAGCTCAGATACCGAAGAGGTCTACTCCCTCAGACCCCAACACCACCAGCTGGTGCAGGCTCGGCAGGCCGACAGGGAGCCAGCCAAGCCTCCTGGCAACCGGACCGTGTGCGCCAGCTGCAGGTAAGGCCATGGGAGGACCTGTAAGTTCCGGGACGCTGTCTGCCACGGTTGTGGAAAGCAGGGACACCTCACACGGGTCTGCCGGTCCAAGGCCCCCGGAACTCGAGATAGTCGGCCCACCGCCCACAAGATGACAGAAGAGGTCGCCGAGCTGTACCACCTCACGGATCAACTGCTACAGGTACTACGCCTCCCCAACCTCAATCTCTCCTCCACCCCGAAGATCCAAGTAAACATGCGGATTGAGGGGTCCCCCTGCTGCATGGAGGTGGACTCGGGATCGGCGGCATCCATCATTTCCATGGACACCTTAAAAAAGCTTTGCCCGTTAGGGGGACCCCATCTACGTCCATCGCCGCTAAGCTTGGTGGACTTTCAAAAGAACCCTGTCCCCATCCGGGGAGTTGGCACTTTCCAAGTGCAATACCAAGACTTTGAGGGGGACTTGGACTTGGTGGTGGTAGAGGGAAATCTTGTGAGTCTCCTGGGGCGAGCGTGGTTCGAGGCCCTAGGCATTACGATTGGGGGAGTGAATAAATGTGGGACGAGGGACTGGGGGATGATATGCCGGGAGTTCCCCGAGGTCTTTGATGGGGAGCTGGAATGTTATAAAGGGGCCCCAGTGTCGCTTCACTTAGACCCGATGGTGACGCCCATCCGGCGGCGCTTCTGCACCTTGCCCCTGGCCCTCCGCCCTAAAATAGAGGCGGAACTGGACCGGTTGGTAGCCCAGGCAGTCCTAGAACCCGTCCCTAATGCCCATTGGGAAACCCCGATTGTGACCCCAGTGAAATGGGGAAATCCGCATCTGCGCAGATTACAAGTGCACTATTAACCAGGCACTCCAGGTGCACGCATACCCCGTGCCAGTAGTAAGCCATGTCTTAGCCACACTGGTGGGGGCGCGCATATTTGGAAAGCTGGATCCTGCACAGGCATACCAGCAACTCCCCGTGGACGAGGCCACGGCTGAGGCACAAACTATAGTGACACATCGGGGGGCCTTCAGGGTAAGGCGGCTGCAGTTCGGGGTTAGTGTGGCCCCAGGGATCTTCCAAAATCTAATGTATGATTTGTTAAAAAAGATCCCTGGTGTGACGCCGTTCTTCAACGACGTCCTCATTGCCACAGCCACCCCAGAGAGCTTCGCCGCCCGCCTACGAACTGTCCTGGGACGCTTCCAAGCCGCGGGGCTAAAGGTGAAATGGGAAAAGTGCCTCCTCGGGGTGCCGGAGGTGGAGTTCTTGGGGTACCGGGTCAACACAACGGGCCTGCATCTGGCGAGGGACAAGGTGAAGGCCATCATGGAGGCCCCTGCCCCGAAGTCCAAGGCGGAGCTCCAGGCGTTCTTAGGCCTCCTAAACTTTTATCACGCCTTTCTCCCACACAAAGCCGCCGTGGCGGAACCCCTACACAGACTGCTGGATAAGGCGACACCTTGGGCATGGGGATCGAGGGAGGAGGCGGCGTTCCGGGGGGTTAAGACGCTATTGATCTCGAATGCTGTACTCGCCCACTTTGACGAAAAGCTCCCAGTGATCCTCGCATGTGATGCATCACCGTACGGGGTCGGGGTGGTCTTGGGCTACAAACTACCGGATGGGAGGGAAGTTTCGGTGGCTTACTACTCCCGCATGCTGTCCCCCACGGAGCGAAATTATGCACAAATAGACCGGGAGGGCTTGGCCCTGGTGGCGGGGGTAAAAAAATTCCATAACTTTGTGTATGGGCAGCCCTTCACGCTTGTCAATGATCATAAGCCGCTCCTGGGGCTGTTCGCAGCGGACAAACAAACGCCGCAGGTACTGTCACCCCGGGTGTTGCGTTGGTCCTTGTTTTTAGCGTGCTATCAGTACCAGTTGGAGCATCGGCCAGGCAAGGCGCTGGGGCATGCCGACGCCCTTAGCTGCCTGCTGCTGCCGCACACGGGAGAGGGCCCGGCCCCCGCTCCCGCGGTATTGTTGATGGAGGAACTTCCGAACCCCCCCTTCAGGCTGCAGATGTGGCTGCCCGCTTGTCTTGGGATCCCATTCTCTCCCGGGTCCTAAACTGGGTGGTGAGGGGATGGCCAGTGGAACTGGCCAGGCCAGAGTTCACGGCATATAAAGCCAGGAGGGAAGAGTTATCTGCCTTGAAAGGGTGTTTACTATGGGGGGACAGGGTGGCCATCCCGGGGCCCATGAGACAAGGGGTCCTAGAAATGCTTCACGAGGCCCACCCGGGCATTGTACGAATGAAAGCTCTGGCAAGGAGCTATGTGTGGTGGCTTGGGATAGGTTCGGAAATTGAAACCTCGGTCCAGGGGTGCACACGGTGCCAGGAGGTCCGCCCCAATGCCCCGAGCGTGCTGACACAAAGCTGGGAGTCCACCCACAAGCCATGGTCATGCTTACACGTCGACTTTGCCGGGCTGTTCCAAGGTCTCCAGTTCTTGGCAACGGTAGACTCCTACTCAACGTGGGTAGAAATAAGTCCGGTGTCTACCACCTCAGCCAAAGCGGCAATAAGGGCCCTATGCAAGATATTCGCTATGCATGGCTTGCCAGACACGCTCGTGTCAGACAACGGGGCCGCGTTCACCTCGGCCGAGTTCCAAGCGTTCCTCACAAGGAACTTAATCAAGCACATATGCTCTGCGCCCTTCCACCCGGCAACGAATGGCCAGGCGGAGAGAACGGTCCGCACTGCCAAAGAAGCCTTGAGCCGCATAACTGAGGGTAAGTGGGAGTTCCGACTGGCCTGCTTCCTCCTCACACAGCGCACCACCCCGAACCCTATCTCTGGGCGTTGCTCAGCAGAACTGTTGATGGGCCACCGCCCCATGACCCTATTAGACAGACTCCACCCGGACCAAGCCCCAGAGAGAAAGCTGGTTGAAACCCGGGAGGCGCCCAGTAGCTTCCTCCCGGGGGAACCTGTCTACTTTAGAAACTACAGGGCGGGTCCTCAATGGCTGACCGGTCACATTCTCAGACCCACAGGGCCAGTTTCGTATGAGGTCCTGGCAGACGGGGACCGGGTCCTCCGTAAACACATGGACCAACTCTGGAGGCGGCAAGACCCCGACAGAGGTATCATGGCCCCGCCACCAGAACGCATAGAGGCCGCCCCTGCACCCGAACGGCCACCGGCACCAATAGCGGATCAAGTGCCAGAACGGCCACGGGGCGCTGAGGGGGTCTCAGAGCAAGCTGAGCCACCTCCGCCATCTACGCCTCCAGAAACTCAAGCTCCTAGTGTGGTAGGACCACCAGAAGGGGGCCCCGCTAGCCCAGTGCCGGCCCCCCGAAGATCGTTAAGAGAATGGAGGCCATCAGCCTACCTAAAAGACTACGTCACCGGATAGGAGATGAACTATGGAGGGAGGGGTGTCATGTCCTAGGATCAGGAGCCTGAGCTGGCAAAATGCAGCTGAGCTCCGCTCTCTGAGAACAATAGGGACTAGGCTCTAGAGCTTGCCAATAAAGAGCCAATGGCAGCATTGGCGGGCGATTCAAACCCGCCAATACGAATGTGGGGCGTCCCCCCCCCCTTACTGTATATAGTGGCCTCCGGCTGTTACTGTTTGTCTTTGTCTTGTGTGAAGTACGAATAAACGCGTCTTCTCTTATGTCGTCATACGAGTCATGACGCACAAAACCCAGTACTTTACAATGGCATTAAAACACAAGCTGCCAATCAAACAGATGAACAGGCCTGCTTAGTGAAGATGCCATTAAACAGCTGTCATTGAATGAGAAACCAGCTCTGCCCTTGAGTCCTTTCAGTCACAGGTTTTTGGATCGTTTAGCTGGGGAACCAACCTCTAACAGACTGACTGAGAATATTATCCTTGAACATGACCGAGTGGGCTGTTAGAATGAGGTCAAGCAACATTAAAGAATTAGTTGCTGTAGATTTTCCAGGATGTGTGGCATTGTAGGTTTTCCAGGTTGTGTGGTCTTGTCATTGTAGGACCTGAAGTTTCACCAGTAACTGTGACTGCCATCCTCTGAGGACTAACACAGAAAGATGGAGTACTCTCTGTGTCAATGTGAGAAGAAAAATGGTAGACAAGTAATTTATATCTATTCTAGAAGGGGGGGGTAGGCCTGAGTCATATCTTGTAAGAGTTCCCCAGGCTATATTAAAGAATTCCTGAGTGAATTTGACCTAATACTGCTTCAGGAAACATGGATCAAAAATAAAATTTATCTCTCTGGCTTCACCCCATATTTTTTACCTGCAGCTGATACCGGGAAAAGTGGATGATGTTCTGGAGGGTTGATTTGTCTGATCTCAGTAATCCTCAAAGGCAGGGTTACTGAGTTACCTAATTGTCCTCCGTATGTGATGGCATTATTTCTGAAGTTTATAGAGTTTTCTATAATTCTGATTAACATCTATCTCCCACCATATATCCATAAATTTAAAATATCCCAGTGCTGGACCCAGTTAGAGGACTAGTTGGAATCTTTGTCTGGGATTCATCCTACAACCATAGTACTTATGGCTGGAGATTTTAATGCAAGAGTCGGAGAGACAAATGAGGACCTTCTTCTTCTTTTTTTAAAAAAGCTATAAAACTCAGATAAAGGACATTTTGCATCCTTATTACTAAAGAATGATCCGATAATATTAAATGGATGCACACTGTTTGATGGAAAAGGAGATTTTACTTGTATAAATCATTTCGCAAGTGCAGTAGACTATTTTGTTGCTTCTGCTGACTTACTCAGTGGCCAAAAGCCAGGTGTCATCAGGAGGTCCACCAGTGGGGCCAGAACTTCAGAAGCCCTCCCACTGTGGCCCCCCAAGCAGCAAGAATACAGAACATCACTGCCCCAGACACAGTGTTCCATCTATACCTTATGGCTAATAGCCCTTTTTCCCATAGTTAGTTGAATCGCCGTAACAGGATTAAACATGTTAATAACTTAGTACATGCCTTGGATGAGCTCATTCTGAAACTAATTAGCTAGGTGCCACGAGACTTCCTGTTTACCTACTTTTAACAGCAGAGTATTTAAAAGGATGTCACTCGGTAACTGAGACAAGTGGAACTATCTGGAAGGAAAGAAAGGCCACCACAGGAAGAAAATTCAGCGTATCCAGGTGACAGGAACAAAGACAGAGAAAAAGAAACAAGGATAATGTTGGCCATGTTGATTACCTTGCTGCTGTGCCTCCTGATTCTAGGCTTTCTGAAACAGCATCGGTTACGCAGGTCCTACCCTCCTGGGCCTTTTGAGCTACCCCTCATTGGAAGTATTTGGCGATTAGTCTACAAGTTTTCTAAAGATATTCTCCGTAAGGTATGTCATTCTATTTGGCAAAGTTTCTCATGATATCCCTGAGGATAAGCTGGTTAAGTGTGGGGTGGATGGTACAACCGTTGGATGGATTCATGGTTGGTTGAAAAATCATAGCCAACAAGTGCTCGTAAACGGCTCTGCATCTATGTGGAGGGAAGTCTCAAGTGGAGTGCCACAGGGCTCAGTCCTCAGCTCAGTGTTTTTCAATGTTTTTATAAATGACCTGGAGAAAGACATAGAGGGGATGCTTATCAAATTTGCACATGACATGAAGCTGGATGGGATTGCTAATTCTGAAGAAGACAGAGTTGGGATTCAAATTGATCTAGATAGGCTGGAACAGTGGGCTGAGACAAATAAAATGAATTTCAATAGAGATAAGTGCAAAGTCCTACACTTTGGTACAAAAAAATCAAAGGTGCAGATATAGAATTGGATGGATTTGGCTTGACAGCAGCACTTGTGAAGGGGATCTGGGTGTTCTAGTTGGTCACAAACTAAATGTGAGCCTGTGGTGTGATGTAGCTTTAACAGAAGCATTGTGTCCAGATCACGGGAGATGAGAGTTCCACTCTATTCTGCTATGGTCAGGCCTCACCTGCAGTACTGTGTCCAGTTTGGGGCACCACATTTAAGGAAGGATGTTGACAAGCTTGAGCGTGTCCAGAAGAGGGCAACCAGGATGGTGAGAGGGTTGGAATCCAAGTCTTACGAGGAAAGGCTAGAAGAGTTGGGTATGTTTAGCTTGGGAAAGAGAAGGCTTAGAGGGGACATGTTTGCAGTCTTCCAGTAGCTGAAGGGCTGTCTTGTAGAAGATGGAGCAGATCTATTCTCTCTTGCTCCGGATTGCAAGACTAGATCTAATGGGTGGAAATTACAAGGGAGTCAATACTGGCTAAATATCAGGAGAAACTTCCTAACTGTAAAAGCAGCGGAACAGACTGCCTCGGGAGGTGGTGGATGCTCCTTCGATGGACATTTTTAAGCGGAGGGTGGACGACCATCTTTCGGGTGTGTTGTAGGGCTATCTTTTGGCTACACTCCTGCAGAGTGCAGGGGGTTGGACTAGATGACCTGCAGGATCCCTTCCAACTCTAACATTCTATGAAGTAGTTTTAAGATATTTTAAGCTGCCTTTTTTTTAAGCTCTTCTGTGTTTTACTAGATGATTTCAAGGACTTGGCATTTTTATTATTTCTATTTACTAATGAGGAGTCGATTGTTTGCAGTTTAATCAAGGCTATTACCTAGTCAGGTGAAACTGACTAACTTACAATTGCCCTTGAGGACCGTGAGTCTGTCTATGTTGTTAAGTAACTTTCTATATGAGGAGTTTTCCTCGTATAGAGAATTTGGGAAGATTGCCAACTTGCAAAAGCCTTGGATCTTCCTGTGCTGCTTATCCTCTTTGGAGAAGGAGTTTTGGAGCCAAGACTATTTTTGTATGTATCATCCCAATTAAATTAGCTCAATTTTTTTTAGGAGTCCCAAGCATTGACTCCTAAGTCCTTGCTTGAGCGTTGTTTTATTTTGGCTCCTTTTCTTGTTATTCTTGCTGACAGCGGGATTCAAAAGGACATATCCATTTGTGGAGGACACCATTACTCCCTTGCTTTAGCAACCTAAGCTCGAGGACTTTTGCACAACAGTTCCACTGTTGGAGGCAGATGTTGAGGGTGATAGACACCCTATTCAACAAACTACTGTAGGCGGTGAACAAACCTCATTTCCTAGCAGCAAACAAACTGCCAGATCTTGGAAGGAGCTGGAGTTACTTGCTCAACAAACAGTCTTGGTGGTGGATTTTGGCTCTGCTTCATGAACAGAGTAGTGCCTTTCCCCTCAAGAAGTCAAGTAACAGTTCAGATAACAGGGAGTTTCCAATTATATATCTTCATCCAGCCAAAACCAACAGCAACAAGGTGGCTAATGTGGAAGCCTCCTCTTCATTAGTTTACAATCCTTATGCCATGGTTATCAATGTGTTCCCATGGAAGGGGAGATATATAGAATGGAATTTGAAGAGGAAGGCAATGGGTCACTTCGTCGACATTACCTGGCTCCCCTTTGAAGATATTGACCCCCTTAGGATGGAGACACTAAGTGACCCAATTAGGTTTAAACGTTACCTCTTGCACTTTCACTCCAAGAGAATCCCTTCCTACTTCTTTGCTCATAGCCACCAAGTTAACTTCCCTGAGCATTCAGCTGCAGAGACATTTCAAAACTTCTACAATTTATGGGTTAGTCCCAGAATTTGGAGTGAAGAAATGTGGAAGAACCATCAAAATCCCAAATGTAAAGGTTTGGGGGCCCAGAAACCAATTCTTGATTTACCTAGGCCACCAAATGAGAAGGGAGCATTCACTGGAGAAGACCCTGATGCTGGGAAAGATTGAAGGTCAAAGAAGAAGGGGACGGCAAAGGATGAGATGGTTAGACAGTGTCATCGATGCAACGAACATGAAATTGAGCAAACTTCAGCAGACAGCGGAAGACGGGAGGGCCTGGCGTAAACTGGTCCATGGGGTCGCGAAGAGTCGGATTCGACTGTGCGACTGAACAACAACAACAACAACAACCAATCTACCCCAACCACCGAAACTCAAACTGAGGCCACTTGGAGCTTTTAGTATCCACCCTGAACAGCATTAGGTGGTCTCCTGCAGACAACCAGAAGTTAACGGATCCGTCTGCTAACGTTACTAGTTCTCTTGTGCCAGTGCCAGTAAGTAGTCATCCATTGGAACCAATTGTAACAGTTAAAAAAGGGAGCAACCACACCAATTTTATTATTCCCTTGGGCGACCCAGTCTTGTGCACAATAACAGGAGAACCATCTGGAGCTGTGGAAAATACTACTCCCACTTACCATGTTGAAGCCTACAAAGCATGACTGTTAACCCAGCGTAAGCCACAGAAACCAAGCCTTCTCACCATTGTTTTCTGGAACATGACTGGCTGAGCTCATCTAAGGAATCTGTTAGCCGGACTGCTTATCTATGCAGTGGCTGACTAACTTATTGAGGTCTTTTTGCCAGTGTATACAGAGAAAGCAAGTTTCGTACCAGAGAAGCCTATTTCTTCAAAAGAATGATGCTTGACAAAGGTTTCTTAATTTGAATCAAGATTCGCTTTACTGAATGTTCTTATCATTTACAGTCATACAAAACAGGTTCACACACACATACATTCAAGTTCCTTTTAGTTACAGTAGAAATGGAAAACAATATTGGGATTTAAGCTAAAGGTATGTCTTTAGGAGGGGGAAAGCATATACTTATCTGCTCCAGTAGATCCGGTCTTCCAGTGTTCAGGAACAAGGATTATTTCTAACTAAGGATATCCTTACTTTTGCTACACACAGTTAGAGCCAGCTAACATGTGTGAGGATTACTTGGTCGCGACTCCAAGTAAACACAATAAGTTATCTTAGCTATCTTGTTCGTATGATGAAGAAGGAGCAGCGGCTGCAGAAGCAACAACCCAAGAACAAAAGGTTGCACCCCGTTTTATCAGCTAGTCTGGGGGCTGGCTTGGGGTGTTTCTAGGTCCATCCCATCCCTATATCATTGGCTAAAGGATGTGGGGGTTCCCTCCTACTAAGGTGGGGCAATGCTGAAAATCTACACCTTACTACAAGGGAGGTTTGGTCGAAGTGTCAAGATGGGTTGGCATGGAAACCTTTAAGTATGCAGATGGACCTGGCCATGCACAAGTGACGGACTTCACACCTGTGGCATTAAACATCCTGTGGGTTACGTGGAGGTAGAGATTCTCTCAATGGTGGAAAGCTGTTGTTTTTACATTCTGTTGAAGGGGCTGTAATGGAGATGCTAATATGGAGCCTTCTTGTTCCCAAGGGCTCCAGGGTAAGTGTGCAAGTTGTATCTGTGACCTCATTTGCATGGAAATACAGACTGTGTGGTACCTCCTCTTACACAGAGAGTCACATTAACTCAAGCATACATTCTCCCAAAGCAAAGACACTTGCTGTCACCATTCCTGGTGTGCATGCAGGTCATAAAATAACAAATAAAAGCATTTTCAAAGTTCACCTCCTAACAAATCTAAATGATTCACTTTTCTGCAAAAGGTACGATATTCTACTCCTCTAGGAGACATGGAAGGCCAGTTAACTCCTTATGGATGGTTATTATACCTTCACCAACAAGGCTATCCCTGGTGAAGGCTCTGGAAGGCTGAAAAGGGGCCTAGCCCTTCTAATTTCTACAGCCCTTGAAGTGCGTACATCTGAAGGACACAAACCTGCATGCGTTGGCAGTCCTCCTCCATTTTTATACAGAGACTATTTTATTAATTAATGTTTATCTCCCCCTCACCAGAAACAATCTGATATACCAGCAATCTGGAATGAATTAGAATCCCTTATCGAGGATCACCTGAATGATATCCCGGTTGACATGATTCTATTGGGAGGGGACTTCAATGCCAGAGAAGGTCCAAATGATGAGATTTTCATCCAAAAGTTTGGATTCGTTATTTGAACCAATGAGGTAAAATGTAACTACTTTCACCACCAACACCTCTTGAAGGATCCTAAGGCAAATTTTGCTGGTGCCTGCTTAGCAAGGATTGCAAGAAAGTTTGATTTTTCCATACTAAACAACTCTACAGCAGGTGACCACCCCAGCAAAATTACCTTCTTGGCAGGATCTAGATGTAGCACCATCAATTACTTTTTGGCCAGCTCCAGATTACTTCCCAGTGTTGTATGGCTACAGGTTCTACTCGATCTCATGAGTGACCATCTTCCACTTCTACTTACCTTGGCTTCCTTGGTCACCCAGACCCCCTATAATTCTGTATCCTGTCCCCACTTAGTACCAGCTCATCGAGTGGGCTGTTGCGCCAAGTGGTCAGTCCACTTAGCCCAAGGAGTGAAGGGAAGATTAGGTTGCTTATACAAGAAGAGCTGCAATTATGGACAATTCTTATGAACAGAACCCATTGATCCCCTTCGATCATCTGCTCCCACTCTTGAGACCACTGCTAGCCCAAGATGCTAGCTCAAAATGACTATCTGAGAGTCACTCCAAGCCCTGATTCAACAAAGATTGACAGAGAGCAAAAAGAGAGCTAGTTGTCACCTACCAAGATTATAGGAACTCTGTAGGCCTAGACACCCCATCTGCACAAAATCGTCTTCTATTTTTAAAGAAGAAATACAAAAAGCTGGTGGCAATGAAGAAACGTAAGGATATGAAGATACTTTGCAACAAGATAATACAGTCATCTAAAAAGAGGAGCTTGACTCAGTTCTGGAAACTGATTGCAAGCCAATCCTTCAAAGACTTTTCTCCTATTGACTCATTTGTCTCTCATGAGAACTGGGAGGTACTTTTTTGGGAACTTTACCGTGATACTCATTATTTACCAGTTTCTCAGATCTGCAAGTCTCCACTGGATTTGCCAGCTTCGCCCTCAATATCCGTTGATGAGGTTGAATCTTTAAATGGTAAACTTAAGTTAGGCAAAGCACCAGACCCGGATCTCACACCCCCGGAGTTACTGAAAAACAATCTAGATTGGTGGGCTCCTCTTCTGGTCTCACTGTTTACCTATATAGATTTAACAGGGGACATTCCTGAGGCCTGGAGAGAAGCTACTATTGTCTCCTTCTTCAAAGCTGGGCGGAGGGAGGATCCAGCTAATTATAGGCCGATTAGCCTTTTGAGTACCTTAGGCAAAATATATGCAAGTCACCTCTTAGAAAAACTACAGAGTTGGTTCCTTCAGGAAAATTTCCTGCTTGTCAAATAAGCTGGCTTTAGGGAAGGATGATTCACCTTGGGACATAATTTGATACTATCCCATTTGGTTGACAAATATGCGACCAAGAAAACAGTGTCCCTTTACACAGTCTTCATCGACTTAAAATCTGCCTTTGATTCCATACCCAGAGAGAACCTCTGGGGAAAACTTTGTGCCACCACAACTGATAGGAGACTTTTATCCTTGATCCAGGCACTTCATACCAACACCATCGTCAGAGTCAGATGCAATAAACAAGGGCTCCTAACTAATTCTATTTCATCAACAAAAGGAGTCAAACAAGGCTGCATCCTGGCCCCTTCCCTTTTTGCCATTTATATCAATGATTTGATTAGTAAACTTGGCCTAGTTGATACCCAGCCTCCCTCTCTGGTGGACCATCACCTAACAGCCCTTCTCTTTGCAGATGATACAGTCCTGTTATCCTGGACACCAATAGGCCTTAGGAGGGCACTAAAGCAATTTGGCCTTTATTATGACCTTAACCACCTGGAGATTAACTACCAAAAAAAAAAAAAAGAATGGCCTTTGGCCCCAAACCTAAAATAAGGGAATGGAGTATAAATGGCCTTAGACTACAACAGGTGGCAGCTTACAAAAATCTGGAGGTTATGATCCAGTCCTCAGGGATGAAAAAGGCTCATATTGAATATGCCTCAAATTCGGTTTGCAAATCAGCTGAATACATTATTCCATTTTTCTTCACAAAAGGGGGACAATTTATACCAGTGGCCATCAAATTATATCTCTCTAAGATGGTACCACAACTTATGTATGGGACCTTGCTGGGCTCACCCCCATCCAATTTTGCCCCCCTCGGGGAAATCCAATCCAAATTTTTAAGAGCCATTTTTCGATTTCCAAAAAGCATTTCTAATGCTATGCTACGGCTGGAAACTGGATTGTTAAGAATGGAGGCTAAAATAAGCCTTGCCTCAATCAACACTTGGCTTAAGCTTAGCCATTGTCCCTCAGATATCACCTCATTAATTCTAAAGGATAGGTATTGTTCTGCCTGGCTTAGGGCCATTCATCAGAAGGTGTCTATGCTCAGCTTTTCACCTGAGTCTTTACAGATAATGGCCCTAGACCAAGCAAGGACCCTAGTCAAGCAGAGAATGCTAGGCACTAAGAGACAGAATGATATTTCCAAGGTCTCAGTATTTTATGTTCCTCTCCAGAAGAGATATGTAGCTTCCCCAGCCCCCTATCTATCGAATCTGTCAATTTCATCCTATAGAAGGGCCTTTTCTATGGTCCGATGTAACACTTTCCCTTCTGCAGTTATAGAGGGTCATTACACAAGGTGCCTATGGCTTAACGTGCTTGGCCATGTGGCACGGGGAAAGTAGAAATGAACAAACATACTTTGCTTAGGTGTAGTCTCTACAAAGAAATACGAGCCAAATTTATTCAACCTGCACTGGTGAAATGTATGGGTCTCCCGGACTCTGAATTAAGGAATATACTTTTGGTGGATTCTAACCCTCAAGTTATGCTTGCTTGCTCCAGATTTTGACTGCAGCCTTTAGAATCTGCAAAGATTACATAAAGGAGTGATATAAATGCCCCCTAGGTTTTGCATTCTTCCCCAAGGATATTATAAGTTCCCTTCTTCTTTTAAACACTTCTTTCTTAAGTCTTTGACTTGTACATTTTACTATCATAGTCCCATGCAAATGGTTGTGCACTTTCTGTATTTTATGTAAACTAGTTTGTTTTGATCTATGCTCTTAGTGTTTCGATGGGGGGGAGCTTGTCGGCTTCACTCTCCTCAGACACCCTGGCCAAGTCTCAATACTTCCTAGGGATGGAGTATAGCTCCTCTTGTGCTAGGCACATCATTTTTTTGGCCGGTTTAGGTGGCTCTCCCCACCCAGGATCACACTTGTGTTGAATGCACCAGGTGGGTGAGAAATGGATGGTCCCCTGGCTCCATGAAATGTCTGGGTCATGGTCCCGGAGCCAAGTGTTCCCCAGCACCAAGGAGAAATGGGCTGTGGGGGTGATTATGAATGTTCATGTTTCCCAATGAGAGCCGGTGCCTAAAACCACAGGCATAGTCTGATGCTTGCACAGCTCTCCCGTAGGGGACCTATCCATCTGCCTGAACATCAGGGGCTCTGCCAGTCTCTTTATGGCTAGCCCCAGTCCCGTGACTACAGAGGGGTTAATAATGTCTCGAGCACACCCCGAGTCTATTAGGGCCCACACTCGCACCTCGGTGCCCATCACGGGGTTAACTAATGTTACAGTCACAAACAGTAAGGGGGGAGGGTTGCTTACCACATTTGGCACCATCTTGGGGTGGACCTGCTTGTTTGCGCCGTTCACAGCAGGTCCCAGCCATTTCCCACCAGCTGGGGGGCTTCTTTTTTTATTTTAAAACAAATTTTTATTAGGATATACAATACTTCACAATTTAGCTAAAATAATATAAATCATATCCCTTTCTTCAAACTCCCCTTCCCCCCCTGTTGGCTCCCAGCATTGTTTCCACCATTTTATCAATGCATAATACATATTAATTCACTGTTATCATATAAATTCTACAGGTAACACAGTTTACTTATTTGCAACTACTACTAGTACTTATTGTTTGTATACATTTGTTACATCACTAGTAGTTTTCCAAGCTAAATATGCTATCCTTTATTTCCCAATGTTTCTGTATATATTCTTTAAAGTCATTCCAGTCTACGAAAAAGGTTTCTGCTTCTAAGTTGTTAAGTTTTCTTGTCCATTTGTCCATTTCTGCCATAAATAGTAGTTTTCTTAACCAGTCCCAGAGATCAGGAATCTTTTCATTTTTCCAATTTTGAGCATAGATCATTCTAGCAGTTGTTACCATGTACCATATCAGTGTTCTTTTACTCACGTTTATTTCTTCTAGTTTAAGACCTAAAAGAAACATTTCAGGTTCTTTCTTGAAGGTACATTTCAATTTTTTTTCCATCTCTGTATGTATTGCAGTCCAAAATATTTTTGCTTTATCACAAGTCCACCACATATGATAAAAGGAACCTTCGGCATGTTTACATTTCCAACATTTGTTAGATAGATTTTTACCTATATTAGCTATATTTTTTGGTATCATATACCATCTATACATCATTTTAAAACAGTTTTCTTTAAGGTTGGTACATATTGATATTTTCATAGCATTTTCCCATAAGAATTCCCAAGATGACATAGATATTTCCTTATTCATATTAATTGCCCATTTAATCATTTGCTCTTTAACTACTTCATCTTCTGTATACCATTTTAATAAAATTTTATACATTTTCGATATCATTTTCTTCCCTCCCTCCAGCCATAAATTTTCAATTTCATTATGGTTTCCCCTGAACCCAACCATTTTTATCAGTTTTATACAAATCATAAATCTGTCTATAACGCAACCAATCATATTTAAAGTCTAATTGGCTTTCTTCTTTTAACATATAAGATTTCCCTTCAGGCTTTCCAGTGGTTCCTTAAACTGTTTTCTAAAAGTCTCTTCCTTAATTCTCTTAGTCGTGAACTGAACTATCACATCCCTTGGTAAATTTTTCTTCTGGGCATAGACTGAGTTGACTCTATAAATCAGATCAATGTTGTATTTTATTTCTTGTTCTTCCATTTTCAGATAAGCTGTCAATGCTTCAATGATCACATTATAGATATCCTCATTCAAATTTTCTTCAGTGCCTCTTAGTCTAAGGTGTGTCTCCATTCCCCTGTATTCCATCATTGTATCAATTCTGTGGGTTTCTTTTGTCACTGTTTGGACATTCTTTTCTATTTCTTGCATCTTGTTCTCCATATCAGTAGATTTTTGTGTAAGATTCCTGTAATTCTCTTTAATTCCTGAAATCTCATTTTTAAGTTCAGCAGCCACTTTGTCTAAGTTCAAGGTTTGGACTTCTTCCAACTTCTCCATTTGTTTCCCCAACCCTTGTATCGCCTCCATCATTCTTTTTTCCATCGCCTCCATTGCTATTTGCCATTCTTTGTCTTTTTTCTGTGTCATCCTTGGTGAGGACCACGAGCCCACTCTCTGACTTGGTCTTAGATACGTTTTTAGTGTTTCAATCAAACAGTTTGACAAGCCTTGTTTACTGTAGTTTAATCAAATATTAAGGCTTGAGAAGCTTAACATCAATGTTCTTGTTCTTTAGCCCTTTATGCGCTTGACCAAATCACCTGCTTTTTGCCTCACCAAACTTGCGGATTATTTGGCAGTTTTAAATTAAAGTTTTAAAATTTTGACCTTCTCAAAATGGCGGGCGTCTTTTCTCTATGCTATAAGGTCGGAGTCCACCACTTCCTGTTGCTTCTTCCTGTCCATCTCTTCTCTTGTCCTCTTTACATTTCCGGGTTGTCCCCTCCTCTTTTAGAGTAGTCCTCCCCGAGCCTGTCTGTTACAGTCCTCTTGTCTCCTCTGGCTGCAGTCATCAAATCTGGTTATACAATCCATCAATCGGGGCTGCCCAGCTAGAAAGTCTCGCATTGAAATACATAGTTTCCAGCCCCTTACCTCTCTGCTAGCTGCAGGAATGGTAAACAATCTGTCCTTTTTGGTTCTTTTAGCTTTAAATCTTGACTTTTTTCATGGGAAAATACACAGTTACTATTATTATGCTGCAAATGCTTCTCCGGATGATTTTACCAATTGTTCCTTACTGGTCCCGGTAAGCAAATCGGTTTTTGTTACCTTTGCTGCTTCTTCTGAGGTGTACACAATGCTTCTTCTTTTATACTCTTTCTTCTTGTCTCAAGAAATCGGGGGGTGGCAGTTTTAAGCTGCATTCCCAGCCTGGCTCAGTCCTCTAGTGATGATCGCAATGTCCACTTCGAGAGAGGGGATCAAAGCGAGAAACAAGTCTCCTCCAAGGCTTATCTCTCACCAATCTCAACTCTCTCTTGGGTCTTCAGTGCTTGCTGATCTTCCCCTTGCCTGGGAAAAGCTGCGTTGGGTGCAGAATTTGCCCAAACTGTCGAAAAGGACGACCGTCCACCCTGAGCAATTACTGGATGCGTCAAATCGTCATCTTACCCCAACTGGAAGCCCCACCAGCTGGGGGGCTTCTGCTTCACTAGATGAAGACTCAGTTGAGGCCATGCCCACTTGCAGTGCTCATTGTTGTTTGAGACGCCCACTCCCTCCCTTCTTTGAGTCCCCCCCAGTGGATTTCTTCTTGGCCCCCTTTGGCCCACCTCGCCGGGATATTGTGGGACAGGATGCGGCATAGTGGCCTGATCCTCCGCAGTGGAAGCACAATCCCATTCGCCTCCAGTGATCTCGTGCTGGCTCTGTGTCAAGTTCTCCAGAAAGTCAGTCAAACACCAGGCTTCATAAAGAAGATAGTGTTTATTGAAAGCTGTTCATAGAGATACATTAGCAATTAGTCAGTGATGCCAAGAGCTTCCTGACACCTCCAGTTATACTAAGTTCAAAATGCCCCCCCAGCCTACCCATCAATAGCTATTAAGCATGCAGGCGGCAAAAAGCAGTTTCATCCGTAAATAATAGTTGGCCAGAATATCCCAGACAGAGCTGGGGACCCAAGGCCATCTGCTGAGATAACATTCTCCCTAGTTATAGTAAATCTGGGGCTCCCAGACAACCTGTAACACTCCCCACATTCCAGAAGGCAAGAAATGCCAGACCTTCCCTCCCTCCTTCCCCTTCATCCATCTTATGGCAGGATTACCTGGCACTCCGGTGGTTTGGGATGAGACATTTGGAGGGGGTCCCAGTAGCCTTCCCCACACCAGGGACACCAAGCGCTTGCATCATTTGGAATCTGGTCTCGGTGTCTTCTGCTTCAAGCACCCAGGTAGCGAGGGTGGGGGTGCGTATTCCGAAGTACTGCTTCCAGGATTTGGCTGTTGAGCCCAATTCAGTATCGCTCCACCAGCACTGACTCTGGCCACCCTTGCACCTTGGAGGTGTACCATTTAAACTCTTCTGAGTACTCCCTCTCAGATTGGCCACTTTGCTTCAGGGTCCTCAGCTTATTTCAACCCCCTTCAGGTCTTCATACTGCTCTCAGCAAGGAGTGGTGCAATGACCTCTCTTCTCAAATATTCTCTACACAGTTGCTTCATGATCACCACATTGAGTGCCCAAATGTAAGGAAGGGTACTTGCAAGGAACTGTAATTCTCAGCATCCCGTTATAGGCTTATCTTACATGTCAGACCTCCCAGCTGTCCAAGTCAACTTCTAGATAAATGTGTTGTACTAAAGCATGGTTTATGTTTCTAGTTCATTTTATCCTTTTTCTTCTTCCAAGAAGCTTTGGGTGTCATAAACCATTTTCCCCCACCTGCATCGTATCTTTATAACAACCCCATAGAGGAGGTCAGGCTGAGAGAGAGTGACTGGACCAAGATCATCCAGTGGGCATCCTGGCAGATGGGGAATTGGAAACTTTCTCTGAAAAACTCAGCTACTGTTGATACAACTGGGATGTGGTCTACCGGATTTTCCCCCAATGTCTTTTAACTCTGCTTCTGCAGCGGAACAGAACGGGTTGCTGATGGCTGAGGGGTGCTTCCCAGATGTTGTTGTCTGATCATACCCTTTAAATCTGCCCAGCATTCATGCCTATGTCGGGTCTAATTGTGCGTATGATCGCAGCCCTGGAACAAGTAAAGTTACAAGCAGCATGGGATTCTTTTCCTCCCCATCCCCATTGGTACAATAAAGAACTCTTTAGATTCATAGAATCATAGAATGTGAAAAGTACTGAGGTCAGAGACTCAGCATAGTGAATCAGCTCTTGTTTATTGGATCACATCAGGAACGAAGGATACATGGACCAGGGAGTGCCTGGCTTATATTCATGCCCCGCACCCCCCCCACACACACACGCACATCACCCGTGATTGGCCTTATTTACACATCTACAATTCAATAGGTCTACTTTCGGATCTGGGCAAGCCCATAGGTGCACCTACGTATCTGAAGTGGCTATTGTCTTTGGAGCAAAGCTCTGAGGTTTGTGGACTGCATGGTCAGGCCATGCGGTGGTGGCGATCTTATTCCAGTTATTACACAACACCCCTCCCCCACAGTTCAGGCATTCCTGCAAGCATAGTCCTTCAAATACTCGGGCTCCGTCACTCCCGAGTCGACCTGTGCAGTTCTGGAAGAGGATGGTTGATTACGCACTGGGCCAGCTTTGGAGCAACTGGTGGCTCGGGGCCACTGGAGGCAGAGCGTTGTTGGGCATCTGGGCACAGGAGGTGCCCCAGTAGGGGGAACCTCTGCTGGCTCACTGCTTGGTGCGCTGACTTCAGGTTCGGCCTCCCCATCTCCTGGTTCCTCTAGGGGCAGTAGCCAGCAGCAGAGCTGGTCTACATGTCTCCGCAGTAGCTGTCCATCTTCTGTGGAGACCTCGTAAGATTGGGGTCTCGTCACTCGTAAGATAGGGGTCACTCCTGCAGGGATCCAAGGCTGCCCGTGTGCATAATTATGGGCATACACCGGGTCCTCTGGGAAGAAACCCAGTGGGGCCGTCTGTACTTCCACTCCTGGGGTGTGGTCTGGTGCCCCATCCAGGTGCAGGTGGTCCAGCCTGAAGAAGATGAAGAGGAGGAGGAGGAGGAGGAGATTGGATTTATACCCCACCCTTCACTTGGAGTCTCAGAGCGGCTTACAAACTCCTTTCCCTTCCCCTCCCCACAACAGATACTCTGTTAGGTAGGTGGGGCTGAGAGAATTCTAGTACAAACTGCTCTTTCAGGAACAGCTGTGTCAGAGCTTGTGCCTGACCCAAGGTCACATCAGCAGGTGCAAGTGGAGGAGTAGGGAATCAAACCCAGTTCTCCCAGATTAGAGTCCGCACACTTAACCACTACCCCAAACTGGCTCTCCAGGTCCAGGTCACAGCTAGGAAGAGGGAGGCAGCCTGGCCATCAAGCGCCTGCCCATGAGCATTTCCATGGGAGAGTGGCCGGTGGCAGTGTGGGGGGGTTGTCCTCTGTCCAAACAGGAAAGCGGCAAGCCAGTAGTCCCAGTCCCCCTGGATGATCCACCGCAGTGCCTCTTTCATGGTTCTCACCATCTGCTCTGCCTGGCCATTCATGGCTGGGTGAAAGGGGGCAGAGCAGATGTGCCAGATCCCGTAATACTTTATGAAATCCCCAAACTTGGCTGACACAAATGTCGCCCCGTTATCAGAGACCAGCGTGTCTGGGATGCCATTGGTACTGAACACCTTCCACAGTGACGTGATCATAGCCCGGGACAACATGGAGGTGACTGGGATGACCTCAAGCCACTTGGAAAAGGCGACAACTAAAATAAAGAAGATTTGCCCCTGCAAAGGGCCAGCGGTCCAGGTGTAAGCAAGCCCAGGGCTTGCTGGAGGACTCCAATGCACTGGGGCACCGGGGGTGGGGCTAGCCGGGTCTCTTGGCAAGTCTGGCAGTGATTGACTAGGTCCTCTATCTCCCTGTCAAAACCTGGCCACCAGACATAGCTCCACGCGAGAGCCTTCATTTGCATGATTCCTGGGTGGGTCTCGTGTAGCAATGCGAGTGTGCAGTTGCTTAGGGGAGTGGGGCTCACTACCCTACTACCCCACAAGAGACACCCTTTGTGGGTGGATATCTCATCCCAGCAGGATGAGAAGGCTACGAAGTCCAGGCCCACTTTCCCTGTAGGCCAGCCCCTCCCTGCCCACTCCAGCACCCGGAAGAGGATGCGGTCCTTACTGGTATGCTTGGCCACTTCATGTACCTGGATCAGTCAGTCTGGGAGGTTATCAAGCAGCAGGATCTGGTGAGCCAGCACCAGGTCCAGGTCACAGCTAGGAAGAGGGAGGCAGCTCAGGGCGTCTGCGTGGCCCATGGACTTTCCCATCCGGTGCATCACAAGCCGGCCAGGACGATCGACCAGTGAAGCACCCGCGGTGACATCATCTGGGGTGTCTGACAATCCGGGGCCAGAAAGCCCAAGAGAGGCTTGTGGTCAGTGAGTACAGTGAAAGGGTGGCCATAGAGGTAATGATGGAATTTTTTTACCCCTGCTACAATGGCCAGTGCCTCCTTATAAATTTGCGTGTAGTTGCGCTCGGCCGGTGATAGGGTCTGGGAATAATAAGACACTGGCACCTCACACCCATCAGGGAGCTGGTGGCCCAGCATGGCCCCCACCCCGTAAGATGAGGCATTGCATGTGAGGACCACAGGGAGGGACTCATTGAAGTGAGACAAGACGGAGTTCAAGACAAGGAGGTCCTTGACCGCTTTGAAAGCCGTGGCATGCCATGGGCTCCAAGCCCATTGAGCCTTTTTATCCAACAGGTGGTGGAGGGGCTCAGCCATGGCCGCCTTGTGTGGAAGGAATGAATGGTAAAAATTAAGAAGGCCTGCAGTTCCCTCTTAGAGGTCAGAGTTGGGTCATCCACAATAGCCTTTATTTTGTCTTGGGTTGGGTGGATGCCGCATGCGTCGACCTGGAACACAAGGAAGTCCACATGAGGCACCCTGAGGATGCATTTTTCATGCTTCACCTTTAGCCCTGCCACAGAAAGTGGTGGCAGCTACAAGCATGGACAGTTTCAAGAAGGAATTGGATAAACATATGGAGCAGAAGTCCATCATGTTAGCCCCGACGCCATTATGGGGCTTTGCTATGGACTGTTTGCTGTTGCCACATGGTCTGTCTAGACTGTAAAATGGATGCCAAGGTAGAAGCCCATAGAGAAAGGAAAAAGCTGTCTTTTTACTCTGAGGGACTCCATTACATACCTGCTGCATGTCACATACACGGATTAAGGGCCATACAGCAGACAAAGGACTTTCCCTCTGCCAGTCGTTTGCATGAAGGGATTATTACCCAATTAAGCATTCAAATTGTTAACGACCCTTCCTGATGCTAATCAGGGACAATCAGGGAAGTCTCCCACCTTTTGTTTACCTGGCCAGCAAGTCCCTATAATCCATTCAACTAGCCACCCAACACCTGGCTTCTATTGTTTAATCCAGACCCTGCCTCTCTGGAACCTGATTGGCCATACCTAAGGTCTGCCTCTACTGACATCACACACCCCTGGGACTCATCATTGGTCCAGGAAATCTTTTGTTCTCACCTGAGACCAGCCCCCTGGGCCACCCATTGGGCTGCATTGTCTTACAGTGGGTATATCCCAACACACAGATGGCCTTAGTGTGTGTGTCTCTGCCATGAGCCAAAATGGCAGCCCACCCCTGAACCCTCTGGGTTTAGGCCACAATCCTTCTTCATGGACTTCTGCACATCTGACAGGTAGTATCACCTTTCCATAAGCCATCAATCCCCTCTGCTTTCTTAGTTCTATTTTATGTGTGTGAATGCTTGAATACTGTTTGTGTGTTTGTGAATGAATAAATAAGGATTATATTCAGTAAAATAATATTTTATTAATTATACCTGGTCTCTGTGTCTTTTACTGGGAACCATTACAGACTAGCAGCATTCTCTGTATATACAGGCGAGAATCCAATAATAATAATAATAAACCAATTGCTGTATTTAAAATAGAGCAATTTGGCTAACAATCAGTGGCTATTAGCCACAAGGTATAGATAGGAACTCTCAGGCTGGGGCAGGTGATGCACTCTATTCTTGGTGCTGGGGGGGGCAGCAGTGGGAGGGCGTCTAGTGTCCTGGCCCCACTGCTGGACCTCCTGATGGTACCTGGTATTTTTGGCCACTGTGTGACAGAGTGTTGGACTAGATGGGACATTGGCCTGATTCAGCACTGGCTTCTCTTATGTTCTTACGTTCTTAGCCCTGCTTTGCTGAAATGGTGTAGCCCTGCCCACAAGCAATCTGCAAAGACGTCTGCTGATGGCACCAAGATCAGAACATCATAGAAGAAGGGCTGTACTCCAGGAATTCCTTTGAGCAAAGTGTCCATTAGATTTTGGAATATACCTGGTGCCACACTCACCCCAAATTGCAATCTCCGCACCTTAAAAGCCCCCCTGTGAGTTACAATTGTCTGCGCTTCGGCCGTGGCATTGTCCACCGGCAACTGCTGGTAAGCCTGTGCCAGATCCAGCTTACCAAAAATTTTGGCCCCAGCCAGGGACACGAGCACATGACTGACCACTGGCACAGGATACGTGTGGTCTTACAGCACTTTGTTAATTGTGCATTTATAATCTGCACAGATTCTGATGTCCCCCTTTGGCTTGACCAGAGTGATGATTGGTGTTTCCCACCTCTCATGTAGGACTGGTTCCAGGACCCCCTGGCTGACCAGGCAATCTAGCTCTGCCTCGATTTTCAGATGGAGAGCCAACAGGGGTGTCAACTTTTTAGGTGGATGTGGCACACCGCTGGGTCGAGCTCCAGGGTGACTGGAGGCCCAGAGTACTTTCTGAGTGCACCGTCTTATACTGTGGGAAATTCTTGGCACACATGACTATAGTCCCCATAGTCTACATGGTTTATCCCCATTACCGCCAGTCCTAGAGCATAGAACCAGGCGAGGCCCAGTAGGCTGGTGAGAGGGGCTTATACCATAACCACTTCCAGAAGACCCTTGAACACTCTGTATTTCACCCTGAACTGGCCCACCCCCTTAACCGCTACAGGGTTTCTCTGAAAGTCTCTTAACTTGAGGCTAGTAGCCTCTAGCAGAGGACCCCCATGTGGGCATAGCTGCCTAAGGGTCTCCTCTGAGATAATGGACAGGGACGATCCTGTGTCTATCTCCATTTCACAGGGGGTGCCCTCTAACAGTACATTTACAGTCAATTTCTGGGCGGACCCCTGGGGCAAGTAATATACCTGGTTCTGATGAATGGTGAAGCGGTCCACAGTCCCTTGATGTGTGGAGGTGCCCTTGGTGTTCCGTGAACGGCTGGCATGGGTGATGAGCTCCTGCTTCCCACACATCCAGCAGATTGTCTCTTGAAACCTGCAAGTCTTCCTCTCATGCAGATTCCCACAGCTTGCGCAGAGCGTGGACCCGGGTCCCTTGGCGCCATCCTGGGAAGCGGTGTGGATGGCTGAGCAGCTTTTGCATGTGCTGGGCTGTGTGTGATGCTTTACCTGGCGAGCTTCCTCGTCCAAGATGTCAGATTCCGATGCCGGCCGGGTCTGGTATACAGAGTGGGCCTGTCGGTCCCTTTGCGACTTCCCGAAGGCGGTCGCTGTTTGGAGTGTGGTGTCCAGTTTTAGGTCAGCCTGGGCTGTGAGCTTCTGCCTCAGCTTCGGATCGCTGACTCCCCATAGGAACTGGGTCAGTAGCATGTCCTCGAGGGAGGGGAACTCACATTCGCTGGTGAGGTGGTGGAGGTCAGTGAGGAATTCTGCTGTCAACTCACCTATCTTCTGTGTTCACCCCATGAAGTCCATCTGGACAGCCCACTTCGAGGGTTTTGGGGTGTAATAGTTGGTCAGGGCAGTGATCAGCTCCTCGTAAGTCACGGTTTCCAGCGTCTTTGGCACGACAAGGTTCTGTGCCAGCTGGAAGGTGGTGACGCCGCACGTGCTCAGCAGCCACGACTTCTTGAGTTCCGCATCAGTTAATCCCTGGATGTTTAGGAAGTGTTTCAGCTAGGCGACCCAGGCCCCCCAGTACTCAGGATGGGTAGGGTCGAATGTTGAGAGGTGCTGTCCTGGAGCAGAAGCCATGACGTGCTGCGGTAGCAGTGGTGCACGAGCCGGTTGCAATGACGAAGTGGCTGGGGTCTGCGGCATGCTGGTGAGAGCAGTGCGTGGTGGGGAGTCCTCAGCCTCCATGGTGGTCACCATTGCAGTGCTCGTGGTTGCAGTGGAGTCGGGTTTGCTCAACGGGATCCCACATTCGTCGCCACTGAAAAGTACTGAGGTCAGAGACTCAGCATATTGAATCAGCTCTTGTTTATTGGATCACATCAGGAACAAAGGATACATGGGCCAGGGAGTGCCTGGCTTATATTTGTACCCTGCACCACACACACACACACATCACCTGTGATTGGCCTTATTTACACATCTACAATTCAATAGGTCTACTTTCGGATCCGGGTGAGCCCTTAGGTGCGCCTAGGTATCTGAAGTGGCTATTGTCTTTGGAGCGAAGCTCTGAGGTTTGTGGACTGCATGGTAAGGCCATGTGGTGGTGGCCATCTTATTCCAGTTAATATACAACAGAATGTTAGAGTTGGAAGGGACCTTGCAGGTCATCTAGTCCAACCCCCTGCACTCTGCAGGAGCATAGCCAAAAGATAGCCCTACAACATACCTGAAAGATAGTCATCCAGCCTGCACTTGAAAACGTCCAGTGAAGGAACATCAACCACCTCCCGAGGCAGTCTGTTCCTCTGCTCAACCACTCTTACAGTTAGGAAGTTTCTCCTGATATTTAGCCGGTATCGACTCCCTAGAATTACCACCCATTAGATCTAGACTTGCAATCCGGAGCAAGAGAGAATAGATCTGCTCCATCTTCTACATGACAGCGCTTCAAAGGAGTCTCAGAGTGGCTTACTATCTCCTTTCTCTTCCCCTTCCCACAACAGGCACCCTGTGAGCAGGCCCATAGCCAGGATTTTATCATTTAAATAAGTCAAGGGGCACTGACATCACAAAATGAAATAAAATAATAAATTTGTAAAACTCATTTTCGCAGTGTTTGTACTCTGCCTGCTTACGCAGGGAAGCAAGCCATGCTCAGGGAAGGGGAGGCAGTGGGGAGTCCACTGGGTGGCTTAGAGAGTTGGTAGTCCTCCAGGTGGCCCAGAGAGCCAAGGGGATGAGGGCTCGATGGAAGTTGGGAGCCTTGGCAGGAAGTCAGGGGGCCAGGCCCCAAAATGCCACACTGTAACTACGGGCCTGCCTGTGAGGTAGGTAGGCCTGAGAGAGCTCTTTTGAGGACTGCTCATGAGAAAACAGCTCTGAAAGAACTTGTAACTGACCCAAGGTCACACCAGCAACCACATCTGGAGATATGATACAGGTGAGGAAAAGTGGTATATGACACCCCAAGCTTCTTAGAAGAAGAAAAGGATAAAATATATTAACTAAGCCATGCTTTAGTATGACATATTAGTCTAGGATTTGACTTGGACAGCTGGGAGGACAGACAAGTAAAATAAGCATATAAACTTTCTTAATGATATTGAGAAATCAGAGCGCTCCCCAGGAAGAGAGGCAGAGACAAGGTGGGGAAAGGGAAGAATCGAAGAGAAAGGAAAAGGGGCAAAGAAGAAAGCTGTATATGGCCAGGAGCGAAAGATGAGTGAACTGCAGGTGTTAATACTCAAACAAACTCACTGAATTAACGTAATGTTTTCTCTTGTCTCTTTTGACACAAATGGCAGCTGGCCAAACAACACGGAAACATTTACACGGTGTGGCTGGGACTTAAACCTATAGTTGTGCTGTCTGGGTATGAAGCAGTGAAAGAAGGGCTGATCAACCATTCAGACGACTTTGCTGATCGGCCAGTGACCTTTTTCATAACAGCTATGATAAAGGAACGGGGTAAGTTGTTGGCCGGAGACACCTTTCCCAAAAGCTGTAGCAAAAGGACGGGGTAAGTTGTTGGGGAAAGTAGGAACTGGGGAAAGGAGAAGATTGCCTCTGCAAATACAAGGTACAACAGAGAGAGCAAAGGAAGAAGAAGAAGAGAAGAGATTAAATTTATACCCCACACATCTCTTGGCATCTCAGAGTGGCCTACAGTCTCCTTTCCCTTTCCCTTGCCACAAAAGACAACCTGTGAGGTAGGTGGGGCTGAGAGAGCTCTCTCAAGGACTGCATTTGAGAGAATAGCTCTGTGAGAACTTGCAACTGACCAAGGTCACCCCAGCAGCTGCATATGGAGGAGTGGGGACTCAAACCCGGTTTTCCAAGATTAGAGTGTGCACTTTTAACCACTACACCAAACTGGCTCTGAATGTTCCAGTTACTTTTAGGTTTCTCTGTCTGGTGAAAAACAGAAACAAAAATTGTTCTGCATTTACTAGCTTAGGGCAATTCTGCACTGGCTTTTCCCTCTATCATTTTACAAAACCCAAGTTGGAAGAGAAATTCCCCTCTGCATTGCATGCTGCTTTCACTGTCTTTGATCATCGGATCTTATGGTACCCTCTACACTGCATGCTGCTTTCACTTTGTTTGATCATTGGATTTTATGGTACCTTCTGTGTAGTTTTATGGCCATTCAGGGGTGACTTTGCAGTCAGTTAGGGATTGCCCTGAGGTATTTGAACGTGGTTTTGAGCTGCGCTTTTTCTTCCCAGTTTAGAGAATGCGGACCGTATGCTAGATGCAGAATTGCCCTTTGTCATTTGGCGCTGCCACATAACTGGTTGTTACTATTTTAGGGATGCCAAAACCGGTACCCACCATTCTGTGTTCTTTTTAATCAGCTCTGGGAGAATTAAGACCCGGTGCTTTACCAGGCTTCAGGGTGTCAATAAGCTGTGATCCACTGGGGGCCAGTTTGGGAGATTGTCCATTTCCCATTACTTCATTATTTCAGGGCTCTTTTTGTAGCAGGATCTCCTTTGCATATTGGGCGACACCCCACTTAATGCAGCCAATCCTCCAAGAGCTTACAGAGCTCTTCTTATAGGAGCTGTAAGCTCATGGGGGATTGGCTACATTAGGGGTGTGTCGCCTAATATGCAAAGGAGTTCCTGCTACAAAAAGAGCCCTGCTTATAGAGATTCCTAAAGTGAATTTCCCAGGTCCCAGAAGAGATAGGATTGCCCAAAATACTTACAGGCCTGTCCGAAAGACCAGAGACCAGTCTCCAAAACCATGCTGAGTTCTTTTCCTTTACTGCCTTACTAAGTTCCTCCCAAGACAGTCTAACATCTTCCTGTTTTTTTCTTTTTGATAACAGCCTTATACTGGGCTTTTAGATGTTTTAATGTTGTTAAGAGATACTGCCTCTGGACTGCATCTATATCTTGCATAGTCTGTGTTAAGAAGTTTCTTTGCATTCCTGCATTCTTTATCGAACCATGGTTTATGAAAATCTGGCCTAGAACTTAAGTGCCTCGTATTGGAGCCTTTCAGAATGAGAGTAATAAACCATATCATGGTCTTGTAAGAGGTAGTCCAATATCTCTTCTTATCCTGTCCTATTAAATAAAAGGGTAGTGGTCTCTTTGGGTGAAGAAGTATTTCCTTTTATCTGTTCTAACCCGACTGCTCAGCAATTTCATTGAGGGCTCATGTGTACTGTGTACTGTGAGAAAAGGAGAAAAGTACTTCTTTCTCAACCTGCTCAATGCCATGCATAATCTTATAAACCTCGATCATGTCACCCCTCTGCTGTTGTTTCTCCAAGCTAAAGAGCCCCAAGCATTTTAACCTTTCTTCATAGGGAAAGTGTTCCAACCCTTTTATCATTCTAGTTGCCCTTCTCTGCACTTTTTCCAATGCTATAATATCCTTTTTAAGATGTGGCGACCAGAACTGTACACAGTACTCCAAATGAGGTCGTACCGAGGATTTATACAGGGGCATTATGATACTGGCTGACAAAAGATAAAGTAAGACAAAGAGCAAGGACATGGTAGGCCCATTGCGGGGACAGGAAAATGAAACTGTAACAGGTGATGAAGAGAGGGCAGAACTGCTCAATTCCTACTTTCCTCAGTCTTCTCTTGTGGGGGAAACAGTGCTCAATACGGTAACAACAGAACACATGATGAGGGAAGGGAGTTGCAGCCTAGGGCTGTGATCACACGTGCCTTTAGATTTGACATAGGTACGAACCCCTGATGGATCTAAAGGGGACGATCAGACAGCAGCATCTAGGAAGCACCCCACAGTCATCAGCAACCCGTGCTACTCAGCCACAGAAGCAGAGTTAAAAGACACCAGGGAAAGTCCAGTTCTAAACAGGTTCTGATGGGCCATGGATGGACTCTCCCCTTTCTGATCGCGCAAGCACATACTCATGCCATCGGGATGGTCTTATCAGGCCATCCTAACTCGATGTTGGGTTCCCCCCCCTTCACAGTATACGCATAATCGTATAAGCCTTGGGGAACCCTCAATGTTAAGGTGTGATTCCTCGTTTATGCACATGGGAAACAAATGGCAAAAAAAAAGACCCACCCGTGGTGCATCTAATCACACAGTGACAGGCTGCGCCCGCAGCACAAAGGGGATGTGCCATCTTGCAACTGTGGGTCAAATTCCTCTGGCCTCAGTGAGCAAATGCCAGCCAATTTAATGTAGGCCTTTTGCCTCATAAAAATTTTGGACTGGTTGCTACGACTAGAAATTTTGTAATTGGCTTGCTCCTATTCAAGTACTTGCAATGGAACTGAAAGTAAGTTTAAAAGTATTCTAGCTAAAAATTATAACAAATACTATTCCATCCAGCTTCATGTCTTTTCCCACTCCTTATAACTATGCTTTTTCTAGGAGAGATTGAATAAAGAAGAAAACAAATAAGAATCTATACTGTTTTAAAAAGACACTAAGCTGAATCAAGAGGTTGACACCTTCCAACTTGATAAGACTACTCATGAGGAAGATTGGTGAAATGAGTGCAAAAACCGGTGTGCTCATCGAGGATACGATGATGTTGTACTTTGCTTTGTTAATATCAGATTAATAGCTTCACAAATTTATGCTCATAGAATTACTAAGTGTGTCGTTAATTTCATCACAGTGGTTCTTTGTTTGTTGGCATGAATCTGCACACTATGATCCTTTCTCTGGCTTTCTTGACACAACGTAGGATCGGCATAAGGGGTAGTACATAAACCCCTAGTTTCTTCAGATGAAACTAAGTCCTCAGGGCCAGATTAACTGCATCCAAGGGTATTAAAAGAACTCATGGATGTGATTTCTGAGCCTCTGTCCATTTTTTTGAGAATTCTTGGAGAACAGGTAAGGTGCCAGAAGCTTGGAGGCGGGCAATTGTTTTCCCCATCTTCAAGAGGGGGAAAAATCTACCCCTTCTGCAGGAGGAGGAGTCTGACTGCTAACAACAAGGGAGGGGTTTTCCCCTAAGAAAGCAGTTATTAGTCCATGTAGACCATGATATCCCAAGCCCTAACATAGGGCACGTCAGAGGCTGACTATGCAGGAGCAAAGGAGGAGTGCCAGGTTGCAGCTCCTGCAAAGGCAACGGGAAGAGTTGTAAGCCTTTGCAGACTCAACTCCCAGGGGAGGGAGGGAGGATCTGTTTACAAGCTCTTGGTGCACCTGCTTCAGCGTGGCAGTAACTCTGCCAAATCAGACCTGCTTCTGAGTGTGCAGCAGTCACTCCTTACCCTTGGAAATCTGCAATCTTGAAACAACTTCTCGGCTATCCGCCCTTTGGCTTTGTTACTGACCTAGATTCTGGCTCGTGTCTTCCAGCTTCTAGTGTATTTTTTGGTAAATACAATTTATTGTTGGATATATTTTCCATGAGCATACAAATTAAACAAGTAAATACATATCCATTTCTTTTCACCCACTCCCCCCCAAACAAGGCTTCCCGCAGTGCTCCAACCCCACTGATATCTCTTATTCAGTTACATTTAGCTAAACTTACTTTGTCTTACTAATGGTAACAATTTAAAAGACTAGTCCCTTTCAATTTCTCCTTAGTAGTTGTCAAAGCAAATCAAACCATGTTTTACATCCCAGTTTTTCAACAAATATTCTTGAAAGTCTTTCCAATCTTCGAAAAAGTTTTCATCTTCTTCGTTGTTTAATTTTCTTGTTAATTTGTCCATTTCTGCCATAAACAACATCTTCTTAATCCATTCCCATGTTTCAGGTGTTTTTTCTTGCTTCCAACATTGTGCAAAAGTCATTCTGGCTGCTGTAACCCAGCTTCTAGTGTATTGTTTCAGTGGCCACCAGTCAAGACAGCACAAAAGGCTTGAATGTAAGTGCACGACCACCAACAGTGAATGCAGTTAGCATGAGTGCCAAAGTGTGCTTCGTGAGAAGATGAGAGGGTGCTGTCTGTAGATATTTTAAGGACACATTTCAAGACTACTCTATTTGCTAGGGCTTTTAATGGGGCATAGGTTGTACAAACTGGGTGGTGGTGGTTATGTGGGGTTTCATTGAAGTGTGTATGCTTTTAGATTTTGCATATGTAAACTGTCTAGAGTTATGGGAAAGATGGGGTAGGCATATTTTCAAGAAATAATGCACAATAACATTGGGGGGAGGGGTTTTCAGGCTCAAAATATTTTGTTTGTTCATTTCCTGCACTTGAAGTACTCTTTGATTATATGTTTGGCCTGAGATTCTTTGTTATAGTCTTTTACGAACACAAAACTGCAGCCTACAACTTTGCAGGGTGTCCCTTCTCTGTCAACCTTGCAAAGACCTACCCACTCTCCCAATTTCTTGTTATCATCAGCCTTTAGAGGTGTGGTGATTAGGAGCATGGACTCTGATCTGGGAGAACCGGGTTTGATTCCCCACACCTCCACATGCAGCTGCTGGTGTGACCTTGGGTCAGTCACAAGTTATTTCAGAGCTGTTCTCTCAAGGGCAGTACTCAAAAGAGCTCTCTCAGCCCCACCTACCTCACTGGTTGTCCATTGTGTGGAGGGGAAGAGAAAGGGATTGTAAGCCGCTCTGAGACTCCTTCAGGTAGTGAAGGGTGGGGTATAAATCCAATCTCTTCATTGTCTTCTTTATCAGATCGATCTGGTGTTCAGAACAAAGTGCTTCAATAAGCTTGACATGCATGGGCTTGTCACAGTTGGATGCAAGAACACAAAGTGGAACTTGGTGTTAGTCTAAGGCTTTGGCAGCATCACGAATCCCATGGGCTAAATCATCATGGCTCTTGAAGAGCAGCAATGCCTTCCTCGACCATGGTTGGTGCTGATGCTCCTTCCTGGGGTTGCCAACAGCTTCCATGAGCCAACACTGGAAAGCATGCACAGTAACATTTCAACTGTCTGTTTGCAATGAAAGTTGCAGTTCAAGAAGCTACGAGACCATGGCAGTAGATCCCTTTAGCATTATTTCACATTTTGCACAATAGCAATTGGTGATATTTGGACAAACCCAAGAAAGCATGTGGGTGCTACAGGAGGAAACGGTGCCTACAGGAGGGCTGAAGCAAGGAAAACACAGGGGAAATTGCTATATGGAAGCTCCATTGTTTCTGTGAATGTCTCTGCATGGAGCTACAAAGCAACAGCTCTCCCCGCAGATGCACTCATAGACAGCCAAATAAATTGCAAATCATTATCCATCAGTCATGAATAAATGCAGTATTGGGGGGAAGGGGAATCCTACAGTCGAGAGCCAGTTTGGTGTCATGGTTAGGAGTGCAGACTCTAATCTGGGAGAACCAGGTTTGATTCTCCCTTCCTCCTCACATGCAGCTGCTGGTGTGACCTTGGGTCAGTCACAAGTTCTCTCTGAGCTGTTCGCTCAAGACCAGTCCTCAAAAGAGCTCTCTCAGCCCCATCTATCTCAAAGGGTGTCTGTTGTGGGGAGAGGATGGTAAGGAGATTGTAAGCCAGTCTGAGACTCCTTACAGAGCCTTACAGAGCTTACAGAGCTCTTCTTACAGGGGCTACTGTAAATTCTTGGAGGATTCGCTACATTAGGGGTGTGTCACCTAATACGCAAGGGAATTCCTGCTATGAAATGAGCCCTGGATAAATATATGGAGCAGAGGTCCATCAGTGGCTTTTAGCCACAAGGTATAGATAGGAACTCTCAGTCCGGGGCAAGTGATGCTCCATATGCTTGGTGCTTGGGAGGAGCAACAGTGGAAGGGCTTCTAGTGTCCTGGCCCCACTGGTGGACCTCCTGATGACACCTGGTATTTTTGGCCACTGGGTGACCCAGAGAGTTGTACTGGATGGGCCACTGGAATGCGATTTCTTTGAGGACTAATTTCACATCGATTCTTCATGGCCTTAGGCATTGCATTGGCAAACGGTCACACCTGGAAGCAACAGAGGAAGTTTGGACTAGCCACCATGAGGAAGCTGGGGCTTGGGAAGAAAGGCATGGAGCACCAAATCCAAGAGGAGGCCAATCAGCTTGTCGAGACTTTTGCACGTGCAAAGGGTATGTGATATCAGGAAATTAGGGCTAGCCCATGGTTCTACCTATGTTTGGTGCTTGGGGGGGCAACAGTGGGAGGGCTTCTAGTGTCCTGGCCCCACTGGTGGACCTCCTGGTGGCACCTAGTACCTTTGGCCAGTTTGTGACAGAGTGTTGGACTGGATGGGCAATTGGGCCAATCCAACATTGGCTTCTCTTATGGTCGTATGTTCTTAATTACAAGATGGAATCTATTGGAAATAAGTTCTTCCGAGCATAACGGGGTGGCGAATGCAGGGAGAGCAGCCAGCAGCTCTCCCTCTACAGCAGAAGTCCTGGCTCTCCTATCAGGCCCTTCCATTGCCAGCCAGGCTCTTCTGCTTGAAAAATATTAAGCTATTAACTGTGCAATTTAGTATTTTATTGTAATTTCTAAAACGACTTTCCTTCGCCCCTTTAAGAAGACATTTGACCACAAAAAGCACCATATACATGCTATAAATCAATAAATGAATGGTTCAGAGCATGACTATACCTAATTCAACATAGCAGATTGTCTAATCCGATCTAATTTATTATAGCAAGAGCCAGTAAAACAGTACAATTCCGATATAAGAGAGATTAAAACAGTAATAGCACAGCAATAGTATAAAAAACATTAACAAGAGAAAATTAATAAAATTAAGAAAATAAAAGAATAAGAATAAGAGAATCATATAATTTTTTCCCAGCTAAAATAAGTTAATGTTTCCTAATAGCTAAGAAACAAAATTGTGCCACCACGTAAGTCATTGAACTCTGAACGTCTTCTAGGAGGAATTTGCGTAGGACTTCTGGCCTAAAATCAAGATAAGACCTCAGAGGGTTAAATCTAGACAGAAGGGGTAGTATAAGATGATCTTGGTCCTCCTGATAGGATGTGCAGAACAGGTGGACATGAGTAATGAATTTTTAGCCAGAGTGTTATAGCAAATTGCCTGGTTAGAAAGATGGGGAATGGACCCCAAGTTTACTTTGAAGCAAAGTCAATGTATTTATTTATTTTAATCTACTTGAAAGACTATTTCTGTATGTTGTACAAAAGTCAACCATTCTCCATCAGATACCCAATAATTCTCCACCCACCCACAGACATACATGCATACAGAAAGCAGAAGCCCTCAGGCACTCTCTCGAGCTCTTCTCATGGATAAAAACACAGATGACCTCTCATCCAACAAGTGCACAGCAGAATTCTTCAGGAAGTGAGAGAATTTCTCACAAAGATTAAGCAATGAAGGACACTCTTTACGTAAGGACATAAGAAGAGCCCTGCTGGTGTTGGAAAATTTGGTAAAAATCGTTAGATATTCAAAGTTTGCTATGGATCTTTCTTCACTGGAGAGGAGGCATTTTCTTTCTATGTAAAATTCTTTATGTCTAAAGGGAAGGGTACACAGGAAATCTACAGAACAACAAACACAAGACTACATCCTTACTGTTTGAAGTACAACTACAGACAGACAGACCACACAGTTGGTAATGGCGGTTCTTCTTTCTTCTTGACCCTAGAAGGAAATCACCTGAATATATTAACCAATGATTGTCAGTAAATAGACTCCAGTTTCCTGGGCTTTTCCTCCATTGGCTTTCTGCTGGATTCCCTTCCAGGTCAATCTAAACAATAGCACACAAGGTAAACACATTAACCCTATAATGACTGAATTTAGACCTTGCAACACACATATTTGCAATAGCTGGATCAAACCAGTGGTCCATCTAGTCCAGCATCCTGTCTCACACAGTGGCCAATTAGTTCCTCTGGAGGGCCAACAACAGAGCATAGAGGCAGTGGTCTCCATAAGAACATCGGAAGAGCCCTGCTGGACCAAACCAGTGGTCCATCTAGTCTAGCATCCAGTCTCACATAGTTGCCAACCAGTTCTTCTGGAGGGCCAACAGACAGGGCACAGAGGTGGATGCCTTCCCCTGATGTTGCCTCCTGACACTGGGATTTAAAGGTTTACATTCCTTCAGTCACCATGGCTAGTAGTCACCTATCCTGCATGAATCTGTCCAATCACTTTTTAAAAGCTATTTGTGCTACATCTTAAGGACCACTGTCTACATTATAGTCAGACAGAGTCTAACATTAATCAGTGGTGTTTCGATAGGGATTGCATGGTTCCATTTTTGGAGACTGCCATTTATGGGGGGGAGGAAGAAAATGTAATTGCATGCCCCACTCACAAGCACCAGTATGATTAGCTTTTGCAAGGAGTAGTACCCAGAGCAAGCCACCAATGTAGGGATGCCAGGTCACGGACTGGCACCCTGGGAGGATTTGGGGTGGGGTGGGCACAGGCACACTGGCAAGATGCCGACACACAGTATCACTTCCAGTATTGGGGAAGGAATGCTCTGGGATTCACACAAACTCCATGGTTAATGATGAAGTGTTTGATAAATTCCTGAGTGATGCCTTCATCATAACATCACTCTGGTGCCATGCTAGCCCCAGTTTTCCTTCCGCCAGCTTTTAATTTCCTGGCATCCTCCACACCAGCTAGCCTTTTCATAACAATAATATCAGTTCTTGATAAAAAATTCCCCATATCGAGAGATAGAAGTAAGCGTTAACTACATTATATATACATTATAATCCAGCTGTGTTAGCCGGATTGCTCATTTTTATTATCAATTATGAGGGGAAATATGTGTATTTATTAATAGGCAATCGGCTGCGGGAGTGAACACCAGTGTATACAGAGGTCCCGCCCCTCCAGAGAGTATCAGTCACAGACACAGAGACTTTTTTTTTGTTCAGTCGCACAGTCGAGTCCGAATCTTCGCGACCCCATGCACCAGTTTACGCCAGGCCCTCCTGTCTTCCGCCGTCCTCTGAAGTCTGCTCAATTTCATGTTCGTTGCATCAATGACACTGTCTAACCATCTCATCCTTTGCCGTCCCCTTCTTCTTTGACCTTCAATCTTTCCCAGCATCAGGGTCTTCTCCAGTGAGTGCTCCCTTCTCATTTGGTGGCCAAAGTATTTGAGCTTCAGCTTCAGGATCTGGCCTTCCAGGGAACAGTCAGGGTTGATTTCTTTTAGGATTGACTGATTTGATCTCCTTGCAGTCCAAGGGACTCTCAAGAGTCTTCTCCAGCACCATAGTTCAAAAGAATCTATTCTTCGGCGCTCGGCCTTCCTTATAGTCCAACTCTCGCAGCCATACATTACTACGGGGAATACCATTGCTTTGACCATGCGGACTTTTGTTGGCAGGGTGATGTCTCTGCTTTTTATCATGCTGTTTAGGTTTGCTCCCAAGGAGCAGGCATCTTTTAATTTCATGGCTGCAGTCACCATCTGCAGTGATCTGGGATCCTAGGAACGTGAAGTCTGTCACTACTTCTACGACTTCCCCTTCTATTTGCCAAGGAGTGATGGGGCCAGATGCCATGATCTTAGTTTTTTTGATGTTGAGCTTCAAGCCCACTTTTGTGCTCTCCTCTTTCACCCTAAGCAAGAAGCTCTTTAGGTCCTCTTCACTTTCTGCCATCAGAGTGGTGTCGTCTGCATATCTGACGTTATTGATCTTTTCCCCAGCAATCTTAACTCCGGCTTGTGATTCATCCAGGCCAGCATTTCGCATGATGTACTCTGCATATAAGTTAAATAAGCAAGGTGACAATATACATCCTTGTCGTACTCCTTTTCCTATGCTAAACCAATCAATTGTTCCATATCCGGCTCTAACTGTTGCTTCTTGACCCTTATGCAGGTTTCTCAGGAGACATGTGAGGTGGTCCGGTACTCCCATCTCTTTAAGAACCTGCCATAATTTATTGTGATCCACACAATCAAAGGCTTTAGCATAGTCAATGAAGCAGAAGTAGATGTTTTTCTGGTACTCTCTTGCTTTCTCCATAATCCAGCGAATGTTGGCAATTTGATCTCTAGTTCCTCTACCTCTTCGAAACCCAGCTTGTACTTCTGGCAGTTCTCTATCCACGTACTGTTGGAGCCTAGCTTGTAGGATCTTGAGCATGACCTTGCTAGCGTGTGAAATGAGTGCAATTGTGCGATAGTTTGAACACTCCTTGACATTGCCCTTCTTTGGGATTGGAATGTACACTGACCTTTTCCAATCCTGTGGCCACTGTTGTGTTTTCCAAATTTCTTGGCAAATTGAGTGCAGTACTTTAACAGCATCTTCTTTTAAGACTTTGAATAACTCAGCTGGGATACCATCACCTCCACTAGCTTTGTTGTTAGTAATGCTTTCTAAGGCCCATTTAACTTCGCTTTCCAGGATGTTTGGCTCGAGGTCAGTGATTATACCATCGTGGTTGTCAAGGACATTGAGGTCCTTCTTGTATAGTTCTTCTGTGTATTCTTGTCATCTTTTCCTAATCTCTTCTGCTTCTGTTAGATCCCTACCGTTTTTGTCCTTTATCATGGCCAGCTTTGCATGGAACGTTCCCTTGATTTCTCCAATTTTCTTGAAGAGATCTCTAGTCCTTCCCAATCTATTGTTTTCCTCTATTGCTTTGCATTGTTCATTCAGGAAAGCCTCCTTATCTCTCCTTACTGTTCTCTGGAAATCTGCATTCAGTTGGGCAAATCTTTCCTTTTCACCGTTGCCTTTAGCTTTCCTTCTTTCCTCTGCTATGTGTAAAGCCTCATCAGACAGCCACTTTGCTTTCTTGCATTTCTTTTTCTTTGGGATGACGGTGAGTGCTGCCTCCTTTACAATGTCACGGACCTCTGTCCATAGTTCTTCAGGCACTCTATCTATCAAATCTAGTCCCTTAAACCTATTCTTCACCTCTACTGTATATTCATTGGGGATGCGATCTAGGTCAAATCTGAATGGCCTTGTGTTTTTCCCAACTTTCTTCAATTTAAGTCTGAATTTTGCAATGAGTAGCTCATGATCTGAGCCACAGTCAGCTCCAGGTCTCGTTTTTACTGACTGGATAGAGCTTCTCCATCTTTGACTGCAAATTATATAATCAATCTGATTTTGGTGTTGCCCATCTGGTGATGTCCATGTGTAGAGACGCCTCTTAGGTTGTTGGTGTTTGCTATGACCAGCGTGTTCTCTTGACAAAACTCTGTTAGCCTTTGCCCTGCTTCATTTTGTTCTCCAAGGCCAAACTTGTCTGTTATTCCGGTTACCTTTTGATTTCTTACTTTAGCATTCCAGTCCCCTATGATGATGAGGACATCATTTTTTGGTGTTAGTTCTATGAGCTGTTGTAGGTCTTCATAGAACTGGTCCACTTCAGCCTCTTCTGCAGCAGTGGTTGGGGCATAGACTTGGATTACTGTGATATTGAATGGTTTGCCTTGGATTCGGACCGAGATCGTTCTGTCATTTTTGAGATTGTATCCCAATACTTTACTATGACGTAGAAAATAAAGTATTTTACTGGTAATCTTCACAAGCAAACAATACACAGTCTCACACACAATTACTCAAGTCTAGGAAAAATAAAGAAAGATTCACAGCACAAGATGAATGAAGAGGAAGTCGTTGGTGGGTGATATTTGCCTGTCCCACTGTGTAGAGCGTTCCTCTGAGAAAATGGAGGGGAAGAATGGAAGAAATGGGACTACATGGCCTGAACCAGCAGATAACATGTGGAAACTCAGGCTGCAGACCTAGAGTTTAAAGATGGAGGCAGGGAGTTGGGATAGCAAGCTGGACATAAGAGGGTCAAAGATTCGATAGGGGTCATAGAGTAGAGAGAGAGTCCCAGTGGTCAGGCATCCCCTTATATGCAGGAGGGTGGGGGCTGGTCATAACCCCTGGTCACACCTCCTGTTTAGTCCATCTCTGAAAATACCCTATTGGCTGGAAGGTCTAGGTGAGGGGGAGCTGAGGAGTGGTCAATATTGAGGGCTATAATCTTAACTCATGTCTGGCACCAGGGAGCAGGCAGGATGAGTCACCGAGCCGAGTTCATTGTTCTCCTGATGACATTAGCCAGGTTCCTGATGGCGAGCAATTGGTTGCCAAGCAACAATGAATAGTCTCTCCCTGGTTTACGTGAAGTCTGGTAGGTGAGGGGGAGGGAAAGAGGTTGCCTGTATGTGATGGAGGGAACTCCTAATGGCAGTTTTGGAGTTCTTTGTCTTCATGCTCTATCATAGCATGTTCTTGTGCTTGGTGCATACTGGGGGCTGGTCCCTTCTTCAGAGGAAACAGGTTGGTAACCTTGGCTGATCACTGGAGCTGCTTGGAAAGGTCAGGAGGGTGTGTCTTGCCTAAGGTGCAGTCTCATCTGGCATCATATTGGGTCACCTTGCCAGGACAGGACTTTTAATTTTAATTGACTTAGAGTTCTCCTTTGTTCCAACAAGTAAATACCAGGATTGTTGCCAGAAATCCCCCACCCCCATCAAGATTATCTTCGGGAACAATTTGAGAATAGTTTCTTTTTCTATTTTATCTGTTTAAACAATAAGCCAAGTTACAAACTATCCTGTTGAAATGGAAAAGGCTGCGTGACCCAGATGAAAACAGGGACTGAACGTGTCTTCCAGCCAACAAACAAACTAAAATAGAAGATTTCTTCTCATCAGACGGTTCTATTATATACAATTTACCAGTCTCAAATTACTTTGACCCTCTGGCTCCTTTGTTAGATTGTGTTGCTATAGACTGTGAGAGTACAGCGGAGGTGATTAAAGCAACAGATGATCACATAGTTAGTTGAGACACTGGAAACTCTGAGATGAACAACTCTTTACAGAGCAAGCTTCAACATAACACTTCTAAAAATAAGATTATGGAAACTGCTGAAATGTTAACTTCAGTCTCCAGAACAGTTAATTGCATCTTTAATGGATTAAAACTTACTGAGGGAAAGCTTGAGGAGATCCTCAGTTTTGTCTTCACAGCCAGAGACAATGAGAACCAGCTGAATAGACAACTTCCTTGTAGCTCCCCACTGAGTAAGAGCTCATCAGAACCAGCAGTTCTCACAAAGAATTATCCTCCTCAGACTTCAATACTACAAAATACCAAAATTTGCTTAATTGCACATCCTTATAGAGGCCAACTACCAAACTGGAATTCAAAACATAAAGCCATTGCTCATCTTAGATCTTTACTTAAGAGATGCATCACTTACATAGACCTGACTTCAATTGAGACCCTTTACAGCTCTAATCAGACCCAGAAGGTATTACTTGCCTTTAAATCATCTGCTATTCCAACGTTATTGCTTATGAAAAAGACAAAACTACGACAAAAAGGGATCTTTCTGTCCAGCGTTTTCCTGAAGACCACAATTTCACCCTTTTTTGTCAACCTACCAAAAACTTCTACTAGTTCAAAAAATGAAAAGTCTCATAGAGGGAAGTTAACAGAGACATCAGAAACCACTCAACAAGATCCATCTATTCATGATAAAAAGGTAAAGGTAAAGGTTCCCTTGCTCGAAAGCCAGTTGAATCCGACTCTAGGGTTGCGGTGCTCATCTCCGTTTCAAAGCCGAAGAGCCAGCACTGTCCAAAGATGTTTCTGTGGTCATGTGGCCAGCATGACTAAACACCAAGGTGCATGGAACGCTGTTATTCGTGATACCCAGCCCAAAATAGCCTATCCCAACAGACTTGATTTAGATAACTCTGTTGAAGAAGATTTACTGCACTCTTTCTCCAGGCTGCCAAAGGATGATCAACATCATATTATTAAAAGATTAGAGGATCTTAAGAACCATCTTGTTAGCCCAGCCGCCTTTATTGGGCTATTTCTGGACTGTTTTACGCTATTATGAACCTGAGAGTGTTCCAGCTAAGAGACTGTATAATAAAGCGCCATGGGGAAAAGCCCAGAGAAGGAACAGAGGCCAGGCCAGGACTATGAGATGCTGGCTAAAATCACTTCAGAGGGTCCCCATAGTCTGCTTGCTGTATGTCATGTCTCATAATCACGGGTTTGCATTCAAACAAAAGACTCTCGCATACAGCCCAGACTCGTTGTCTCCATTATAAAGGGATTAACCCTCCTATGTGCCAAAGCACACGGTTCTCATGGAGGATCCAACTGAAGAGCCATTCTTCTTTATTCCAACTTCCTCCTTTCCAGCACCCAGGTGACCACTGGTCAAGAAAGCCACTAGCATTTGAAATTGCTTCGGGTGTAGGCCGCCTGGCCTTCCACGCCCATCGCTCGAGAGGTTTTAAAAACACACACACACACTTCTCAGAGCTCGCTCTGCCTCACCTACCCCCCCCACCAACAACCTCTCTCTATACCTGCTTTACCTCTTACGTCCAGCTTCCTGTAACCAACCCCTACCTTGCTTCAGGGCTCCAGTCTGCAGCTGGAGTAACGCACGTGTGCTTAGCCGGCCTAATATGCGTGCTCCCCATTTTCTTTCCATACTCTTCCCCCCCCTTTTTACCTCCTGCTGGAAGATTCTAGGAGCTGCACATCAGAGGTAATTATTGCCATCATCAATACCTGCTCATGCGAATGTGCCATTTATTTCTTGCCTGCTTTTATTTAGTCTCTTGTATGCCAGTGTGTGTGTGATTGTATGTGTTCTGCTGAATATTATTACACAGTAAACAAAAGATTTATTTTACTCCTGTCTCTTGCCTCTTTACTGGGAAATAGTGTGGCAGCCCATCCTTCGTATACACAGACCAAAGAATCCCAATATTAAAAAACTGTCCCAAATGCTCTATTAATTATAGATCAGAGCATTTCGGCTAACAACCTGTTGCAATCTCTTCTTCTCCCTCCTAGCTCACAAGAAGGTATTAAGACTATTTTGAATTTGTCTTCTTCTTCTGCTAATAACACTCAATCTACTACAACTCATAATGAATGCTCTTCCAGGAAGTCTGACCATCTGAATCCACCTAGAGATGAGGTTATCCATAACACCATTCAAAAGCAAACTCTGAATGGAAGATCTAGTTTGAATGAATGCAGAATAATGAATGGATGTATCCTTAATGATACCTCAGGGAAATTGGAACTAATTACATCAGACTGACTACCTGGAACACTACAGATTATCTCGTGGAACATTGCTGGTTGGAAGAAGAAATCTAATGACCCCAATTTTATAAACAATTTAAAAAAGATTTGATTATATTTTTTTTACAAGAAACTTGGTCTTCATCTGAGTTAACACTCAATGATTTTACTTCCTTTAATCTCCCCACATATAAACTATTCTCAAAGGGTCATAAGAAGGCATGTCTCACTTCACTATTCAAATCTAACCTTTCAGTAAATCAAATAGGCTCTTTACCCCCTTTTACTCAAGCTTTTGTCCTCCATGATTTGGCTTTTGAGTTAATTATAGTAAATACCTATCTGCCACCTGCTTCTAATTGAATAGTACCAGCAAGATGGGATGACCTTTCCAAATTTCTAACTTCCCTTCAAACAAAGTACCCAGCTTCTCATTTTATTTTATTGGGAGATTTGAATGCTCGAATTGGGAACCTAAACCATTCCATGATTAGACAATTGGGCTTTACTGATACTCAAAAATATCTACCCTCAGGTTTACTTCATCCGCAAAGGTTGAAAGGGCCTTTGACTAACAAAACAGGATCTGACTTGCTTGAATTTTGTATTTTTCATAACATGATTATTTTAAATGGTATTTCTTCATTTCCTGCTTCAAATGAATTTACACATATCTCTTCAAGAGGTTGTAGTGTTGTAAAAGAAAAGCAGTGGAACTGCAAGAAAAAGTTCAATGTGAAGTGGTGAAAAAAACCAGATATTTAGGAATTGAGCTTACAATGAAAAACATAGATCTTTTTAAGAACAATTATGAGAAGACCTGGTGTAAAATTCAACAGGATATAAAAAAATGGGATACCTTGAATCTGTCACTAATGGGCAGAATTTCGGTAGTCAAGATGAACATTTTACCTCGTTTGTTATTTTTATTTCAGACGATTCCGATTGTAAAAGATTGTAAAATGTTGAATTTATGGCAGAAAAAGATTTCAAAATTTGTCTGATCAGGAAGGAAACCGAGGATTAAAATGAAGATTCTATGTGATGCAAAGGAAAGGGGAGGATTTCCACTCCCCAATTTCAAATTGTATCATGATGTGATGTGTCTGGCTTGGCTTGAACAATGGATTAATTTGGACAATAGAAAAATGTTGGCGTTGGAAGGGCATGACCGTAAGTTCAGATGGCACGCCTATTTATGGTATGAGAAACCCAAAGTGGACAATTTTTTCAAACACCACTTTATAAGAAGATCACTGTTCATGACCTGGATGAGATATAAAAGATGTTTTTCAAAGCAAGACCTTTATGGATAGTTCCGGCAGAGGTAATTAAACCACTTTCAAAGCATAAAGGAGAAGATTGGATACCTTACAGAGACATTCTGAAGGTTGAGGGGAGTAGTTTCGTGATGAGAGCTAGGGAGGAACTGGAATTTGAATATGACTGGTTAAATTACAGACAGATCTATGACTTATTTAAGACGGACAAAATGAGGTATGGTTTCAGGAAAGAGAATAATGAAATTGAAATGGTATGGGCAGAAAAAGGTAAAAAAATGATTTCAAAAATTTATAAGGTTTTGTTAAAATGGCATACAGAGGATGAGATTGTAAAAGACCAGATGGTGAAATGGGCTATAAATATAAATAGAGAAATAGATATGTCATCATGGGAGTGTTTGTGGAAAAAGTTGATCAAAATTTCAACATGTGTTAATGTGAAAGAAAATTGTTACAAAATGATGTATAGATGGTATATGACACCAAAAAAAATTGCTAATATGAATAAGAACATGTCTAACAAATGTTGGAAATGTAAAAAAAAAGAAGGCTCATTTTATCATATGTGGTGGACGTGTGAAAAAGCAGTAGCTTATTGGACTGAGATCCATAATGAAATTCAGAAGATCCTGAAATGTACTTTGAAAAAAGAGCCAGAAATGTTACTTTCAGGTCTTAAAATGGAAGAAATTAACATGACAAAGAGAACATTGGTATGGTATTTGATTACAACTACAAGAATGACATTTGCTCAATTTTGGAAACAAGAAAAGATACCGGAAAAATGGGATTGGATAAAGAAGATGCTTTTTATGGTAGAAATGGAAAATTGACAAAAAAAACTTAACGGAAAAGAAGATGAAGAATTTTTAGCGGATTGGAAAGATTTTAAAGATTACTTAGAACTGAACTGGGATGTTAAAAATAAGTTACTGTGCTTTGATAATTATTAAGATTAGAAGACTAGAAAGTAATGGATTTTATTCAGAATGTTACCTAAGAATGAAATATAGAAAATGAAAATGTTAGAAATGAAGAATTGTTTATTGGCTAAGTGTGTATTGTTAGAAAATATTGACTGAAACAATAATGGGGGTAGAGCATCGTTGGAAGTCAGGGGAGGGGGGAAGGGTAAAGTAAAAAAGGATGTATCAAGTATTATTATGAATTATGAAACGTGTTAATATATCCTGTTAATAATTTTTTTAAAAAAAGGTTGTAGTGTCGTAGATTATTGCATTTGTTCAACTTTAATTTTCCCAGCTATCCCAAATTTTTACACTGGTGCCAAAACTGAAAGTGACCATCTTCCTCTTATAATCTTTTTAGACTGTAAAAACAACTTTGGTTTTAATGATACCACCAACTAACTGTGTTATGTATTCTTCTCTTTGTTTAGAATTAGACCAACCTTTTATAAATACTAAATGTTGGTTATTAACTTTTAAATTTTGGTTGAAAATACACCAGATCGTTACCAAATTCTTTAATCTCACATTTTAAAAATGAAGCTTATAGCGCATCCTGGTTGGCATATATTGAGAAGAAAATTAGTCAAACTGGCTTTTCCTTAGAGTATTTCTATTAACTGGATGAAGTTTCTATTTTCCAGATTATAAAATGGAGACTGCTTGACCTAGAACTCCAAATCTTACATCCTGTACAATTTCACATATTTTCTGAGGCTCAGCTGAATCTCCCAATTCAATATAGCCAGATGGCCCACTATCTTCACAACTTAGTCCAGCCTTCGCACTGTAGAGTCTTTACACTAGCCCGAGTAAATGTGTTCCCTTCAAAAGAGCTCTCACATCAGTTTAATAAAATTCCTTTTCATGAAAGGTTATGTTCTTGACCTTTAAAATCCATGGACTCAATATATCATATTATTTTTCCCCATTTTTATTTTCATTTTTTAACATACACAACCTTCCAGTGTCGCATTTTACATATAACATGAAGTCTTATACACCTGTTAAATTTTCTATCCAATTATACACTCTTAACCATCTTTTCTTATGTACCTTTTCATTTTTGTTTTGTAGCATCAAACTCAAATCATCCAACTGCGCTAGTTCCAACACCTTAAGTGTTAGTTCCTCTTTTGAGGGTATTATATCTATTTTCCAATTTTTAGCCAGTAATAAACGAGCAGCGGTTGCAATATAAGATAATAAGTACTTTTCCTGTTGACTAAAGCTATCTGGTACCATATTTAACAAAAATATTTCCGGTCTCAAGTCTACACTCTTATCTAAAATATCTTGTACCATTCTCTGCACCATTCTCCAGAATCCTTGTATCCTATGACATTTCCACCATAGGTGGTAGAAGGTCCCCACATTAGCTTTGCATTTCCAACATTGGTTGGAATAGCCAGGAAAACATTTCGCCAATTTATCCGGGGACCAGTACCACCTATAAAACATCTTATATACATTCTCTTTATAACCAATAGCCCGCATATACTTCACTGATTTCCAAATCACATTCCATTGATCAGTCTCCACTTTTCCACCTAAGTCCATCATCCAAGATATCATTGCTGCTTTTATTACCTCATCCTGTTCATAATCATCTAACAAGAAACCATATAGCTTCTGTATCATTTTGTCGTTTGACGATAGCCATATCCTGTCCAATTGATTATTTTGGTCTTCAAATCCCCTTATCATATCTTTTTGGAATCTATCTCGTAGCATTATCTGTTCCCCCCAAGATAAGTTATTTTCATTTACCAATTTTTCCTGAGATTTTAATTTGTTATTTCTACTTAATAACAATTGGTAACTTGCTCTCTTACTTATTGTTAATAATGACGGTGCTATAAAGGCTTCCAGAGGAGAGACCCATCTAGGTGTTTTCTTATACCATCTCTCTTTTATAGTGCTCCATATTTTATTTAATGCATCTCTTAACAAATGCCTACTAAAATTTGAGTGAATTTTATCTTTCCCATACCAAATATACGCGTGCCATCCCATATACAAGTCATGGCCTTCCAACGTCAGAATCCTACTATTTTCCAACATAAGCCATTCCTTTATCCATACCATGGCGGCCGCTTGATAATATATATACCAGTTGGGAATACTCATTCCCCCCCTTTCTTTCTTATCCTGTAATGCTTTCCAACTTATTCTTGCTCTTTTTCTCTGCCATATAAATTTTCTGGTAACCTTATTCAATTCTTCAAAAATTTTTCGATTTTTTAGTATTGGTATAGTTTGGGCTAAAAATAGAAATCTAGGTAATATATTCATTTTAACCAATGCGATTCTGCCCATAAATGATAGAGGGATCTTTTCCCATTTCAGCAAGTCTTTTTTAATTTCTTCTAGAAGCTTATTATAATTGTCTTCTATCAGTGAACTGCACTTACTTGTAAGGTTAATTCCTAAATATTTTACCTTCTTCACTATTTCCATGGAGGAAATTTCTTGTATCTTTTGTATCGTTCTTGGCAAACAATTCTTGTGTAACAATTTAGATTTTTTATAATTTATCTTAAGTCCAGCCACCTGCCCATACCTTTTGATAGTATCGATTAAATGTATAATTGATGTCTCTGGTTCTTCCACTATAAACACAAGATCATCAGCAAACGCCAATAACTTATACTCTTCCCCCTTACTTTCAAACCCTGTATTAGTGAATTTTCCCTTATATCATCATTTAAAGATTCTAGCGCAACCCTGCCTAGAACCCTTCTGAATTTCTAAATTATTTGTCACATCACCATTTACTATTACCTTTGCATATTGTGTATTGTAAACAGCACTAATCATAGAGAGAAAATATTGACCACACTCTGCCTTATTCAATTTTTCCAATATAAATTTCCACGATAGATTATCAAACGCTTTTTCTGCGTCTAGGAACATTAATACTAGTTCTTTATCTGGATGCTCCTCATAATACTCTAGCACATCCATTATTATCCTTAAGTTATTTTTCATCTGTCTCCTTGGTAAGAACCCCACCTGATCTTGATGTATAATTTGCGATAATACTTTTTAAAATCTATCCGCCAAAATGCTTGCAAAGATTTTATAATCTGCATTTAACAGTGATATAGGTCTATAATTCTTAATATCTCCATGATCTGCATTAGGTTTCGGGATCAATGTAATTAATGCATGATTCCATGATTCTGGGCCTTTCCCTTGTCTACCTACTCTCTGAAATACATTTTTTAAATGGATACCAATCTGCTCTTCGAAAATTTTATAAAACTCTGCTGGTATACCATCCGGCCCAGGTGTTTTCTTCGCTTTCTGCTTTTTAATCGCCTCCAATACCTCACATATTGTTATTGGGTCATTTAGAAGTTTTTTATGTTGTTCTTTAAATTCTTTCCCCTTCCTTTCCAGATAATTTACAATTAATTCCTCCTCTTGTTCATTTCTTTGGTATAATTTTTTATAAAACTTTTCAACTATATCCTTAAGCTCCTGCAGTTCACTCTTCATCTCACCTTTGTCATTTCTTAATTGAAATATCATACGTTTTTCTCTTTCTTTTCTCACCTTATACGCTAACCACCTATTTGGTTTATTTACGTTCTCGAAATAATATTGCCTGGTAAACTCCAATTTCTTCTCTATTTCATAATTTAACATTAAGTTCATCTTATGCTGTAACAAGTTTAATTTAGTTTGGGCTGATGTAGAACCGCTACTATTTTTCAAAATAGATTCTTGCACACTAATTTTCTGTACTAACTGTTCGTATTTCTTTTTTTCTCTTTTGCTTTCCATGCACTCTGATTGATAAAACAGCCTCTCATATATGCCTTAAAGGCATCCCAAACTATTTCACTAGGGGTTTCAGAATTGCTATTTACCTGAAAAAACTCTGCTATCTCTTTTTTACATTTCTCCACAAATTTCTCATCTCTTAATAACCTTAAGTTCATAAACCATCTATTTTTCTTATATCCATCCTTTAATTCCAACAAAACGGGGTTATGATCCGCAAAGGTATTCGGTAATATTTCGCATTCTACCGTATCCTTTAACATATTAGTGGTCATCCAAATCATATCGATCCTAGACCAAGAGTTGTGTCTAGCTGAATAATAGGTATAATCTCTTTTGTGTATATTCCTGACTCTCCAAACATCAATTAAGCTGTACTCTTCAACTATTTGCATGAAGTTATTCGAAATCAGCTTTCCCTTTTTCCTTCTTTTCCTTCTTGTCTTTCTATCTATACACGGTTCTACTACCGAATTAAAATCTCCAACAATACAAACATTATTCACATCTGCTAAGCTTAATTCTGCTTGAATTTCTTGGAAGAATACTTTTTGGTTTTGAGTTAGATTAGGGGCATATATATTTATTAACAGCAATTTTTCCCCATTTCTTGTCACTGTTATCCCCACCGCTCTTCCATCTTCTGTTTTAAAAATTAATTCTGGATTCAATTCTTCTTTTGCATATATCACCACCCCTTTTTTCTTTTCATCTGCTGCCGCTATAAACTCTTTGCCTAATTTTTTGCACTCTAGATATTTTATATCTTCTCGTTTAATGTGCGTTTCCTGCAAACACACTATATCTACTTTCATTTTTTGCAGTTGATGAAATGTTTTCCGTCTTTTTTGTGGACTGTTTAAACCATTTATATTTATCGTTACAATCTTAAATTTTTTAACAAATCTCATCCTGCTGTTTAGTGTCTTTTTCCTTTGTTTTTATACTTAAACCTCGTCAAAATTTGGTATGTTGGTTTACTGAGTTTACTTTTACTTCTTCTTGCTGTCTTCTCTTTTCTGTTTCTCGATTCTTGCACACTACTTTCTTCTTCCACTTCTTCTTCTCCCAAGTCCTCTTCCTTTTCAGCTTCTTCTTCCTCTACATCTTCCCTTTGTAACCCTAGATCCTCTCCAAATTTATTCAGAAAGTATTCTGCCTTGAACACCGAGTCTATCCTATGTCTTTGACTGTTATATGTAAACAACACTCCTTCCGGTATCAGCCATCTAAATAAAATTCCATTATTTTTCAAGAGATTTGTTAATGCTGAGTATGCCAATCTTCTTTCCCTAACTCTCCACGGCACCTCCTTTAGAAAAGTTATCTCTTCTCCTTGTATCATTACTTTAGTTTGATTAGATGCTCTCATAATTCTCTCCTTTAATTCTCTTTTATAGAACTTAACGTGTACTTCTCTTGGCTTCTTATGTCTTTTGGCATAGGCTGAATTTCTCCTGTAAATTGCCTCTATTCCTTCCTCTAGTTCTTCAGATGTACTTACTTTTAGGTGTTCCACTAGGCTCTTCACAACTTCTTCTTTAAGGTTCTTATCTATTGTTTCCGGAATGTTTTGACATCTTATAATAAGTGCTGCTTTATCCATTTCCAGATTTATAAGCGTTTCCTCAATTTTCTCGTTTTTACTTCTGATCTCTTGAACATCTAAGCCTAAATCTCGAACTTTTCCTTTAATTTCCCCTGATTGGACGACATTTTTATAATTTCCTGTTTATTATCTTGGATTTGTTTTTTAATTTCCTCAGTTTCCTGTTTTATTTGTGTTGTTAACTCTTCCATCTTTAACCTTATGGGCTCTATCTCCCTTTTAATTAATGCTGGCAGAGTGTTTTCTACTGTTGTTTTCACTGCCTGAGAGACTGCCTGAGATACCGCAAGTGCCACACTCTCCTGAATCATTTTGTTAAGATCTTTCACAGACACTTGCGAGGAACTCATGATAGGGATCTTCAGTTGTCCCACTCCTCCAGTCTGTCCTGGTGATGCTATTGACAATTTTCTACCACCCCCGGTGGCCATAAGAGTCACTTCTTCTCTTTAATTTATTACCTCCTCTTTTACCAGAATCCCCTTATACTTTAATCTCCCACAATTTATTTTATGCCCTCTGTTTTGATGATTTATCCAACCTCTTTGTTTTGTATTTTAAAGTTTATATATATATTTTATATATATTTATTGTAAATAGATCTACCTCTCAGATCCCTTCACTCACCACCATTTAAATTAAACTACTTTTATTTCTTCTGTTCCTCTAATATTGTAGTCTTCCTACTGCTATTTCTCAATTATTAATATGCTTTTTCACCTCAAATGCTCTTCTATCCTCTGTTATATCTGTTTTCTCAAGCCCCTTTCCACTCTCCCCACAACTCTTTTAAAGTCCTCAATTCCTCCTCTAACGCTGCTACAGACTCCGCCTTTCTTCTCCTATGCTCTTCTTCTCCGCAGCCCCACCTCTCTCCACACTTCTTTCGTCGCTTGCTTCCTGTCTTGTCTCTCCTTCACGTTCCCACTCCCAATCTCCTTGCTTTTCAGCTCTGTTGTCACGTCTCCGATGTTCTGCTTTGATGGAATTTCATTGATTTGAGTTGTCTCCTCCGATCCTGTCGCAATCGCCGCTTCCTTTTCTCCTCTGATCTGCTCCTCTCCTCCTTGGCCCCGCCCATCTCCACTCTCCTCTCGTCGCTCGATCTCCGTCACAGCTCTGTCGTGCCTGCACCTCCGTTCTTCTGCTTAGTCATGCTCTGACATTCTTAAAGAGGTATGTAGCCGATTATCCTAAGAATATGAAACAAAAAAGAAAACCAACAAAACTTTTTGCAGCATCTACTTCTACCCGCTTTTGTCTTTCTCTCCTTCCCTTTAAACCTAACCCTTTACAAGTGCACCTCCCCTTTCTCTAGCCGCTTCTTCCCACTTTTGTGCCTCTACTCTTTCGGGATCTCCCTCTCAGGACTGGCTTTCAAACCTTCGAGAGACTTCTCCCTCTTTTCAATTTGTCTCCAAGCTCTTTTAATTTTTAAGGTACTTAACTCTCAAATAATCCTTCCTTCTTCTCTCCTCTGCTTCTTCTGACTTCGTTGGTCTCCCGCAGCTCGTCTGGTGCTCGGCGTGACTCGTAGCTTGAAGCTTGTAGTCCCGTTGTGGCTCCCATCGGTTTAGTTGGGCATTTCTTGCTTCAGGGCAGCTAGCGATAAACCGAGGGGTCGCCACCCCATACAGCCTATCCTAGAAAAAGCCCCCTGCCAGTTCCTTCATCCCTGGAAGGAAACTGAGATGTTGATATCGTCTAAGAAAGTCCCTGGGCAGGAGAGCATGAACTTCACGCTCCCACTGTTGACAAGCCCGACGCCATCTTCTCAATATATCATATTATTTTTGACTGTCAATTCCACTCAGTCTTACGCAAAGAATTGTTGTCATCTTTATTTCCTCCTAATTTTGGTTCTAATAGGGAAAAAGCTATTCAGTGTCTACTAAAGGATGCCAATCCTAATATTACAGCTCTACTGGCCAAGTTTCTTGCCTAAGCAGTCAAAGTTAGATCTATTCTAGTAAAGGATTGATTCATATTGTTTATTATGCTTTTATCTCCATACCATGTTATTGTACATCTATGTATCTTACTGCTACACCATTAAAGATATTTGACTTTATAGTTGAATGGATGTAGTCTAAGAATATGCATTACATTGTTCTCAAGAAATTTCACTGGAAGCGTGGCTCTAGAATGCAAAAAAATCTTTTCCTAGCACAGAAGTCATGATTTCAAAGGTTCTTGAGGAAGAAATAAAGACCTTGAAGCTCTGGAAGCCCTCTCAGAATGACCTTTATTAAAACTGCTGAGATTGGACATGAGGGGATATTTGTACATGTTGTACATTTTGGAAAACATCTTGGTACATTTTAAATATTTTCTAATGCATAAACAGCTTCTAAGATTGCAAAGTTTGTGCTCTCTCTCTCTCTTTCTCAATCTCCCTCCCTCCCTCCCTCCCTCCCTCCCTCCTCTCTCTACTATGAAACCCACTGAGTATTCACAGAAGGGGGAATATTAATATTTCACAATCAACTTTATTTGCAGGGCAGCCATTTGACCCATCAGGGCCCATCACTAATTCTGCCTCCAATGTGATCTCTGCTGTGACTTTTGGACACCGGTTTTCTGCTGAAGACAAAGAATTCCATAAGCTGCTAGATGCTCTTCAGTATATCTTCACATTTATAGGTAGCTTCATTTATGCTGTAAGTGTATTTCATTTCTCTTGTTTTCCTATTGGATCAGGCAGGTATCTCCTAGATTTCCTTCCCTTCCAGCTTTAATGTGAACACTTGACTAGAGATGCAGAAGAATTTCACATATTCATGGGTTAACTCAAACTTGATCATTTGAAGAGGGTTCTATTGACACTTCAGTCATGAAAGAGTTAAACTTTTTATGCTAATTCTCAGCTAGTTAGCTTGGAACCAATTAGGTGTTAGGTACATATTTCCCACCAGAGAAAAGGAGGTGTTATTCCTAATGAGATAAGTTTGGGAGCTACTATTGACTGATCAGTATATTGAGGATGCTATATGTTGTTCTTCATGAAGATAAAAGTTGGGGGCTTTGGGGTAAACTTTCTCTCCCTTTGTTCCAACACACACACACACACACGAGTTTTAGCAAACAAACAAGCAAGGTGTAGAACTAGGAACCTCATCAGGATTTTTTTATTCTTTTTAACTTCATGTAACCCATCCCTATTTTCTAGTAAACCTTTCTTAAAGCTAATTACATCCATCTGCTGCATTGCTTTTATTCCACTAAGCATATTTACTCTGCAAAAAGTATCCAACAAAGGGTTAGGGGCACCAGCATGCTTCTCCTGAATAGCTATATGTGTGTATTAGCTTGTTAGCATCAGAGAGCAGAAAGATTATTTGAGAAGAATCAACTTTTTGGTTTTGCGGATATTATCTTTCCAAACCTGTTGGATTACAAACAAAGAGATCTAATGCTAGAGCTGCAGAAATGTGAACCGCTGAGAGATTTTCTCCTTTTGTCTGCAGTCTGACAAGGAAGGAGAGCGCCAAGTGCGTCCGCTGATACAAGAACCTTCAAACTGTCTCATGTATGCCAGAGGCCATGACTACAAATAGAAATGATGCACTCAAAATGGAACATCTCCCCAGTCAGGATCACAATCCATAAGTGAACAATCGAACCCCTCCCTCTCACACATTCCAAAATCAAATGCCCACAATTACCTAATATGGAAGTTAAGAGTGGGATGTGCTTTGGGAATTCAGGAAGGTATGCATGCCATTGAGAATGATCCTCCCACAAGCGCAGGAGAGCAAGAAAAAAAAATTAAAAGGATGATATAAAAGCACATTTCATAATTCTAAATTTTATTTCTATACAATATATTTCATTAATTTTCAAATAGAACAAGATAAAGTTAAACAGTAAAACATCAAGTGATTACAAGATGCCAACGTCATCATATTACAGAAACTACTAAGTATTAAACAGCAAGGTATAGGTTAAAGAGCCTTATTGAGAACAGAAAATAAATTTTCACCAAGTTGTACCATTATTTAAGTCATCTGCATTGGTTCCAAGGAAGAAATATCATTTACATAAGTCTTTGAAAATCAGTGTCCTGAACAAATAATCTAATTACCATAGCCATAGAGTATCCATCACTTTAGGGTAATCTGTGTGATTAGTTAAGTAATCTAGGAGAGGTAACCAGGTTGCTACAAAAGATGAGGGAGCAGGTATTTTATCAAATCTTGTAAGATTATCCAAGAGTTTTGCCATAATATATAAATCCCACAGTTTATTATGCCATTTTGTAAGAGTGGGTGTCATTGTCGTTTTCCAGTGTGTGGCAATGACCGTCTTTGCTGCAAAAAGCATTAAGGAGACCCGTTTAGTAGTTGCAGCGGCAGAGCCATGAACTGCCCATCTGTTCAAAAATAAGTGTTCTGGCGTGGGAAGGATATTTATGTCATTAACAGCTTTAATTTCTTGTATTACTGCCTCCCAGAAAGGTAGTATTTTTGTGCATTCCACCCAACAGTGCATATAATTGCCTAGGTTCCCACAATTTTCCCAACAGTTTGGGTTGTAGTTTGAAGATATAAGCGATAGTTTGTGAGGAGTGAGATACCAATGAGACAGTATCTTAAATGATTGGAGTTTCATTGAGATGATGTTAGTTTTAAAGGGAGGTGAAGACCATATGTTTTCCCACTCTATGTCTGTCAGAGTTATGTTACATTTTGTATGCCAGATTTTTTGGAAGGATAGGAGACCAACATAGTCTAGAGATAATATTTTGTAAAGTTTGGAAACTATTCCCCTTTGTTGTACACAAGCATAGCTGATAATCGATTCTAAGGCTGTGAGAGGTTGTTGTAATATAGAATTGAGTTTGATGTGTGAGCACATATGTGTTATCTGGAAATATTGAAACCAGGGTATTGTGTGTTTTATTTTAGCTTCCAGGTTAGCTTTTGGCATGAGCATACGATGTAAACTAAGATCCTGTACTGTGGTTATATTAGCTGTTTTCCAAAAGTCAAACTCTGGGTTGTTAAGACCAGGGAGAAACCAGGGTTGGTTAATGAAGGTTTGATATCTTGAGATTGGGGGTAATAATTTGGGTCGTAGTTTATCCCATGTGACTAGCAAGGTAGAGAGCAGTGGGTTAGATCTTAGTGGTTTTGGTCTGCAAGAAGGCGCTTGCCAAATGATCTCCTTTACCTCAAATGGTGTAGAATAATGGTTAGCCATACACACTTGGTCTGAAGAAATGGGAGAGTGTAGTAGTTTAATTATATGTGATAGGTGAATGGCTCTGTAGTATAGTTGTAGATTGGGGAAGTTTATACCACCCCTGTCTGATGTCCTGAACAGTGTAGTACTTTTGATTCTCGGGTGTTTGTAAGCCCAACAGAACTGCAACAACAATTTCTGCCAATGTTTTAATTGGGAGGACGTGATTGCTAGAGGAATTATCCGAAAAAGAAATATAAATTTAGGAAGTATAAAAGATTTAATCAGATTCAGTCTATCCATCCATGATAAATTTAGTTGATGCCAGCGTTGCAAGTCTTTACATATATTTTGTTTTAACAAAGCATGATTGAGCTTATATATTTCAGAAAATTTTAGTGGTAGATTTATACCTAAATATGGTAGGTGATCCTTTGCCCAAGAGAAAGGGTAGGAGGCTTTAATAGCTTGTATTGTCTGGAAATCTAAGTTGAATGGAATTATATGTGATTTAGTTACATTTAATTTCAGGTCAGATATTCTGCTGAACTCTGAAAGGTGTTGGTGGATATGTTTTAGTGTTTCAAGAGGGTTAGTTATGAATAGCAACATGTCATCAGCGAAGAGGGAGACTTTAAAAGATTTATGATTCATTTCTATACCTTTTATCAAGTTATCATTTCTGATCAAAGCAGCAAGGGGTTCAATACACAAAGCAAAGAGGAGGGGAGAAAGAGGACAGCCTTGTCGCGTTCTTCTTTTCAATTGAAAAGAATCAGTAATGCCTTGGTTTATTCTAATGCGTGCTGTAGGATTTCTGTATATGACTGAAATAGCTGTTAAGAATTTATCTCCAAAGCCCATCTTCCTTAGGAGGGTTTGTAAATAAGAAACTTCCACTGAATCAAAGGCTTTCTCTAAGTCTAATGACAAGAAATCTGTGGGAATTTTAGAGTTGGTGCAGTGATTCAGAAGTGTAAGGGCCTTATGGGTATTTTCAGTGATGTCTCTTTTGGGTATAAATCCGACTTGGTCGGGGTGTATATATTGGGAGATAAAAGTATTGAGTCTATGTGCAAGTAACAAAGTAAATATCTTAAAGTCTGTATTTAATAAAGAAATGGGATGATAAGACGCCGGTTGCACAGGGTCTTTTGCTTGTTTGGGGATGACTATGATATCTGCACTACTCCAGGAGAGGGGCATAGTACCTGATGTCAATATGAAGTTGCACATTTTAGATAGAGGGCCAGCTAGTAAAGGTGCAAACTGTTTATAAAATTCTGGTGTAAAACTGTCTGGCCCAGGTGCTTTGGCCGATTTCAGTCTTTTGATAGTTTGCAAAACCTCTTCCTCTGTGATTGGATTGTCTAAGTGGTCTTTATGTGATTGTGACAAGATGTTTGATAAAGGGGTTTTTGTAAAGAATTTTTCTAGAAGGTTTGGTTCATCTGTTTTCGAGTCATATAATTTTTTATAATTGTCTAAAAAGATTTGAGATATAGAGCTGGAGTCATAGTATGTTTTACCATGGGAGTTTTTCAAGGCTGTTATTAATCTAGATTATTGCTGTTTCTTGACCATTTTGGATAAAAATTTTAGAGATCTAGGAGTGAATGCCCATCCCCTTTTTTTTTTTTTTTTTTTAATAGGTTTATTTTTTTGAATTTTCTACATATTACACAATATCTTTTGTCTCCTTACTTTACTTAACTCAATAAGTTCCCCCTCCCTCCCTCTACCCCTTGTTTGTTGATCTTTTATTCACAGCCACGGGCACAAAGTCTGAATCTTCCACCGAATGTCCTGTCTTCCTTCCACTGTTATCCACTTTAGATAGATCTTCCACCTCGCTTTAATTTCTTCGGCTTTATCCTCCCATGTGGTCTTCTGGCGCAATTTCTCAATGATGTCCGACTGCACAAAATCAAACAAATAAGTGTGCCAGGTATCTAGTGTCCATTTGCTCTTATCTTTTCCAGCCCAGAGCTATCACTGCCTTGCCTGCTAACACCATAGCTTTGAGTATAGCCTGGGTTTCCTTATTGACTGCCTTATTTCCTAATATACCCATTAACATTAGTTTAAAGTCTACATTCAATGAAATTCTACATATTTTCTTTATAATTTGTATTATTTTTGACCAAAAGACTCTCACCTCTGGACATTCCCACCACATATGAGAGAACCAGCCCTTAAATTGTTTACAGTGCCAACACATAGAACTCGATCCCGGAAACATGTTTGCTATCTGCGCTGGTGTTTTATACCACTTTGTGAAAAATTTATGTTCCAATTCATTAAATTTAATAATTTTGGTTTCTTCTATTCCCTTCATTATTCTATTTGCATCGTTTTCCGATATCTGGCCTTCCTTACACCATGTTTTCTGTAAATAAAGTATTGCCCTATCTTTATTGGATAACATTTTCTTGTAAATATATCCTGCTAATCCTTGTTTAAATTTTTGCATCCTATTATGTATTTCTTCAATTGGTTCTTCTGTCCAAATATTTCCTTTTTCATTAACTTCCTTAATCATTCTATAAAGGCCTGTAATTTTTAACCAATATTGCTTGCCTATCTCCTCGATTAATTCCTGTGCTGGTTTTAGAGTGCCTCCTCTAAATAAGTCTCTTAGCCTATAATATCCCTTTGATCTCAGGAGTTCGCACCATTTATTTTCTTCTGTTTCGTTATAGAGGGACTTTAGTGGTGCCCATTTTGAGGTTCTTTTAAGCCATGAGGGCTGCCACTTGTTCCACACTGTTAGTGTTGAATACCTAGGTCCCTTAACTTGTATAAGATCTTTATTTGTCGTTTTGGAGAATACCCCAAAACTCCCTATGTTATTATTGATTTCGTTCTCAAAACTCACCCATTTTAGTCCCTCTCCGTCGCCTATCTCCAGTATCGATTTTATTTGGAAGGCTTCGTAATAGCTAATCAGGTCAGGGACTCCCCATCCCAACTCTGATCTGTGGCTATAAATTATCTTTCTCTGTATTCTGCATTTTTTACTACCGAAAATCCATTCCTTAATCACTCTGTTCCATTGGTCTAGTTTTTTGGTATACATTCCTAGCGGTATTGTCTGAAAGAGGTATATTAATCTTGGCAGCCAAAACATTTTAACACTTTTTATTCTAGTAGATATATTCATTATTTTATTTTTCCACTTTTTCATATCTTTTTCTATTTTCTTCCAGACCTTGTTATAATTGTTCTCTGCTATTTTATCGATATTCTTCTGTAGTACAATGCCTAAATATCTGAATTTTTTGGTGCCCATTCCAATATTAGTAATCCCATGTATTTGTTCCCTTTCCTCTTTAGTCACATTAAGGTACATAATTTCTGATTTAGCCATGTTCACCTTCAGTCCTGAACATTTTTCGAAGTCCTCTAATATAACTTTTATTTCTTTTACTGCCTCTTTGGGGTTTGTCATAGCGATTATAATGTCGTCGGCAAATAAATTGATTTTCATTTCTTCCTTCTTTACCCTGTATCCTTCCACCCTTGCAGAATTTCTTATTCTTTCAGCTAGCTGTTCTATTGCTAGTATAAATAGGAGGGGCGAGAGCGGGCATCCTTGCCGGACTCCTCTTTGAATCTTGAGGGGTTGTGAGTGTTCTTCATTAACTCTCACCACTGCTGTCCCTTCTCTGTACATTTCTTGGATTGCTTTTATATATGGCTCCCCATCTCGTATTTAGTCATTACCTGCCACAGAAAATCCTGGGAGAGTGTATCAAATGCTTTGTAGACATCTAATTTCAAGAGGCCTAGCTTTTTTTTGTGGCCATGTTGTAATACATTTATAATATTCCTTATGGGGTGGGCTATATTCCTGTCTTTTACAAATCCATATTGGTCCTCCTTTATTATGCTAGGTATGATCTTCTTTAATCTATTTGCCAGTATTTTTGCAAAGATTTTATAATCCTGATTTAGTAAACTAATAGGTCTATATGAGCCCACTTCCTCTGGGTCTTTATGTGGCTTAGGGATTACCACTATTTCTGATTGCCTCCACGAATCTGGGGCTTTTTTCCCTTTCAATATTCCATTAAATACCTCTTGGAGCTCTGGGGCCAATATGTCTACCATCTCCTTATAGAATTCACTTGTGAAACCGTCTAGGCCTGGGGATTTGCCCTTTTTCAATTCTTTAATTACCACCTTTATCTCCTGTAGTGTTATTTCCTCCTTTAACATAATTTTATCATTTTCTTTGAGTGTTGTTCTTATATCTTCCTCATATATGACTATGTCCTTTTTTTTATACAGCTCCTTATAAAAGGTCTCGAAGGCTTTTACTATATCTTTTGAGTTGCCAGTTCTTTGGCCATTCACTTTTATATTTTCTATCTTTTGCCTTACCTTCCTGTTTTTCAAATAGTTAGCTAACCTTCTGGCCGAATTAATACTATTTCTATGGAAGTCATTTCTTACCATTGCTTCTCTCTTCCATAATGTAACTGAGTCCAACTCGTCTAATTGTTTTTTAATTGTTGTTATCTGACTCTGTACTTTTAAATCATGATTGTTGATTTGTTCCTTTTGCAACCTCTCCAGTTCCTGAATTTTAGATTGTCTTTTTAGATAGCGTTCTCTTTTGATGTACTTTTCCTTATTTATGCAGTGTCCCCTTATCACCGCCTTTCGCGGCATCCCACAGGGTATTAGTTGGGACAGTCCCTCTATTCTCCTCAAAATATAATCTTATCTGCTCCATCATATAGCTCCTATCTTCCTCTTTAGCCATTATTAAATTATTGTACCTCCAAGTTCTATTTTTTGGTTTTTGATTGCCTTCTATTTCTATAGTGATTGGTGCATGATCCGATATCCAGATTGGGTGCGTTGTAATTTTTTTTATAGTCAGGTTGCTGCTTTTTTCTACAATTATGTAATCTATGCATGATGGGGTTTTGTGCCGGCTGGATACATGGGTGGGTTTTGGCTGCTGTCCTATCAATTCATGTGCTTCCCTCAAGCCCCAATCTCCTATTTTAATTGCCTTATTTTTAGTCAGATCCATGTTCAAATCTCCTGTCATAATTAATTCTCCCTCTGCGAATTGCTTAGTTTTTTTAACTAGCCTGGCTAAAAATTTCTTTTGTCCTTTATTGGGTGCATATATATTTACCAATGTAAATTTCTTCCCCTCTAATCTGAATTTAGCCATCACATATCTCCCTTCCTGTCTGTCCTTCTTTCTAGTACCTCTACTCTAAGTTTCTTATGAGTCATTATTGCCACTCCTCTGGCCTTGGTGTGGCTCTCAGCTTCCGCTAACATCATCCAGGTCGAGTCTTTTAGCAAAGGCTTGTTGTCATTTCTTTTCTTATGTGTTTCCTGTAAACACAGAACATCAGTTTTTTGCTCTCTTGCCAACTTGGCTATCCTATATCGTTTAATTTCTGATGTTAAACCATTGACATTCAGTGATAAAATTTTTATTGTTTTATCCATATCCCACATCAATTAAGGCTTTGACATCTCGTGGCTGTGAAAAATCTGAATGGTTAGTTAGTTTACTCTTCCCCTTCCCTTCCCCCCCGTGGTTGAGAGTAAAGGTGGAAAGAAAATCTCTTCCCCTCTCTCCACTGCATGGGGTGCACGCATCCCCCTCCTCCTCCTTCTTGATACTGTAAAAAATGATAATACTATTAATAGTCATTAGCTCAATCAATAAAGGTATACTTCCCTTAATTGGTTATCGGGAGCTGGTCCTGAGGCGTTTCCTCCTCTCTCTGAAGTTCCTTCATCGCCATCTTCAGGAACCCCCGATTCCGCTTCCATTTCTTGCTCTCCCATATCATCTGTGTTTATACCTAATTGTTTAAGTAGTTCCTTTGCTCTCTGTAGTGTTCCTTGCCATCAGTCGCTTTCCTTCCCGAAATATAATTATCGAGGATGGATAGCCCCATGAAAATTTCACGTTATTTGCATAAAGCTTTTGGGCAAAGGGGCGCATGAGGTTTTTTTTCCTTAAGGTCTCTTGACAAAAGTCTTGTCTCACCCAGACTTTTCTTCCTCTAAAAGTCAGGTCTTTCCTCTTCTTTAGTGCTGTATATATTTGCTGTTGAATTTTCTCTCTGGCAAATTTAATTATTACATCTCTAGGGGCCCCGCCCTCCCATTCCTTTGTAGTCGATGCACTCTCTCAACATCCTCTATTTTTATTTCTACTTCGTTTGTCTGCAGCCACTGTATCAGCGATTCCTCCAATTTATTTACAGAAATTTCTTCAGATATCCCTGATAAAATAAGGTTAGCTCTTCTGTTTCTGTCTGACAAGTCATTTATTTGGCGGTTCAGAGCGGTTATTTTTTGCTCATTAGCTTCAGCAAGCTCTTTGGCTGTTGTAGCTGTCTGCTTTATAGAAGCTATTTCTGTGCCTATTTTACTAATTTCTCCACGCAGTGAGATTAACTCACTACTGATTTTCTCTTGAAAGGCAAGGACTGTATTTTGGAGTCCTGAAATTTGTTCAGATAGGTCCTTAATTGTCTTCGCCATATCTGGTTCAAAGCTTTGGGAGCGGCCTTAAGAATCTCAAGGCTTTCCTTTCTAGCACAGCAGTAAATTAGTTTCTTACCACTCTGAAGTTGTTCTAGCCAGCTGCTTCCTGGTTATCAGCCTCTTATCTGGGTTTGCGTAGTATTTACAAACTTTGAGCTATAAATTCTTTAGTTCGAAGGAGGAGCTCGGAGGAAACACAGCCGGCTTGGTTTAACGCATGCGTGCAACCGCTCGAATGCCCATCCCCTTAGCTTTGAGTATAGTATGTTTTTTTGTATTGAAGTCATTTCCAGCAGTTCTAATTTCTTCCACTCTGCTAACAATTGCTTGTAAATTTTCTGACTGCCTGTTTGTTTATGTTGAGATTCTAAGGATGAGATCACGTTTTGTATTTCTAATAGTTTTTCCTGTTTCTGTTTTTTAATGTAGGACACTGAGGAGATTAGATGTCCCTGGATTACTGGTTTCAAAGCTCCCAGCTTATGATTGGGGAAACCTCTCCCATCTTATTTTCTAAGAAATAGTTACTAATATTTTGTTCAGTTTCTGTTACTATGACATCATTCAATAATAAATAACTATTTAGAGTCCATCTTGGTCTCACTTTCTTTTCACAGTTAATATCTATGTTACAGCTTACCCAGCAATGATCTGACCAAAGCTGAGTACCAATGTCCAATATTTGAACTGCATTTACTAAAGAAGAAGTAAGAAGAATGTAATCAGTGCAGGAGTATGAATTATGCCTATTGGAATAGAATGTAAAATCTTTTTCATTAGGGTGCATATGCCTCCAGATGTCCACTAAATCATGGTCAGTTAGAATATCAACCAGTTTGGTTGTAGAATTTTTGGGTTTGCCCATTCTGGGTTGAAAATTTGATTTATCTTTAGAGTGATCTAATATCAAGTTTAGATCCCCACCAATTATGAGTTCACCTAGCTTGAAGGAATCTAATTTCTGAAGTGTTTGTTGCAGAAATGGAATTTGATCCATATTAGGTGCATATATTGATGACAAAGTGATTGGCTTGTTGTTTATTGTACCTTTCGTGAATATAAACCTCCCATTACGGTCAGCCATTGAATCTTGGTTCACAAAGTTAAGATTTTTAGAAATCAATATGGCAGAACCCAGAGATTTTGAGCCTTTGGCCAGGAATTGTTGTTGATTTTTTTTTGTTTTGAACAGAGGGGCTTTGTCATCTTTGATATGTGTCTCCTGAAGGAAAATAATATCCGGATTAAGTTTAGTAATTTGACTCTGGATTCTCTTACATTTGATGATGTTGTTCAACCCTTGCACGTTATAAGAGAAGATTCTTATCATTGAGGTCATGCTGTCACTCATTTTCCAAAGCAACCTATATAGAGAAAGTGATAAAAAAATCCCAGGGGGATGATTAAGTAAAAAGTTGAGTCAGGATTTCCGTTCACAGAGGCAGAACACAAAGACAGTAAACCTATATATCAAAGAGCAGGTTATAAACTGAATTTCCAGAATGTAACCCTTAATACCTAGATTATTTGTGTATTTTGGAAGATCTCTTTAGAATAGGAATATACACAGTAGTATAAATATGGAATAAGGCAGAATCAAAGACAAAAATAGTATAAGTGTTATATGCTAATACAAGGGGTAATTGTCTGTATAGGAAAGAATATGATACAACTTTAACAGATCTGGGTATCAAAGAAGTTTTCACAGCAGACTCTATAAATAAATATCAAAGATAACAAGTTGTATAGTGCAAGCAATTAATTAGTGTAAATAAAAGCTTAGGCAATCAGATGAAATTGATAGTGATTTTTAACTGGAAGTATTGTTAAGGAAATTGATTTGCAAGCACTGGCACTTTAAAAATGTATTAATCAAAGCTATTCAGAACAGCACAGCAATCAATTAGTAAAATAATCACCTTGGATTTTAAAGTTGATAAAAGCTTAGGCAATCAGAAGAAATTGATAGTGATTTTTAACTGGAAGTAGTATTAAGTTGATTGATTGATTTGCAAGCACTGGCACTTTAAAAATGAATTAATCAAAGCTGTTCAGAACATACACAGCAATCAATTAGCAAAATAAACACCTAGGATTTTTAAAGTTGATTAGCTTATTAAACTTGCAACACTTGATGAAACAAAGATGTATATAATTAAAATATTAAACTGGGAGGTCTCTCTGGGCTCCCACCAGCTACGCTGTGCAGGAGGCTAAGACTTGTTAGGAATAACACAGCCTCAGCATGTTTACAGAGAGCCTAATTAAACTAGTAGGACCTAAAGATCCTGTGTCTCCTGACCTCCCCCCCCCACAACACTTTAATACTAAAATCATCAACCATACCAGTGAAAACGCATTTAAAATACTGTTGGAAACATACAAACATTCTATGCCTGTATAGAAATAATGCAGAGTTGAAAGGGAAATGGAGCGATTACCCGAACAGATAAAGGCGCCAAAAACGTAGAACTTCGCGCCTAAAGGAAGATAAATGGTACTATTAGACTTTAAGTGTGGAGTGAGTTAAAGGGGCGATGCAGCTTTGCCTTTGGCAAGAAAAATAACTGATAGGATGCATATGAGTAAATCAAAGCCTCCTGAGAACCTTGCAATCACGGAGGAACCAGTAATGAGAAATGAAGCTGTCTTAGTAGGGACTACTTAGATACATCCATGACTAAGGAAACGAAAGTAAAGGGCGCCAATAAACACCATTTATAGAGTAGAGCAAAAGGGGCACTACAGGGCATTACAGCTACTCGTTTCAGAAGTTCTTAACATGCAAGGATTATTATCTTTCTGTCTGATTGTCCCGATGATCTTGAGACCTTGTAGGAGACGGCACTGAGGAACGATTTTTCCTTTTTAGGGATTGTTTAGAGAGCTCCATAGGAGTAACCAAGTCCAGAGTTCCAAGTATTTTAAAACCTTCTTCTTTGGAGGATATTCTGTGGGTTTTGCCAGCATAAGTGAACTGCAGAATGAGAGGTGAAACCCATGAGTATCTGATGCCTTCTTCTGCGAGACATGCTGAGATCAGTTTTAGTTCATTTCTTTTGAGGAGTGCTTCTTTCGGTAAGTCAGGAAAGATCTCAACTTTTTTAGAGTTGAACAGGAGGTATCCATCTTGTCTGGCTTTTAGTAGAATTTGTTTTTTATAATGAAGATCCAGGAATGACACTATGATATCACGAGAGGGTCTGGATTTTAAGATGGCTGTCAGACCTGCTCTGTAGGCTCTTGTGATGGCAGGAGAGATGTCGTCTGTTGGCGCCACTATAGTCACTAGCCAGTTTTTAATGATGGTGGTGAGATCTTCCTTTTTACCATTTTTTTATCCAGACCTCTAATTTTGAGGTTGTTCTGTCTCAAAGACATGTCTGATTTCAAGGCTTTTTCTGCCAAAATGTCTTCCATTTGCTGTAATTGTTGAATTTCATTTTGGTTTGTAATGCTGGCATTCATCGCACTTTCTGCAATTGTTTTGGTTTCCAACATTGATTTTTGCATGTCTTCCATTTGTGTATAGAGAGGTTTAATTAATGAGGACATGTTGTCTAAGATAGATTTTTCTAGCGAGGTCAGAGCAGTTGTCAAGGCAGCCTGAGTTACCAGTGTTGAAGCAGCAAATTTCTCCTCAGAGCCAGACGCCATTTTACTGGTGTATGTCAGTTTCAGTCCCTGATGTTCCGATACTTGCTGGTAGGCTAGTGTTGCCTGAGTCTTCTTAATTTTATGGCGATTAAGATGCCCTTTTGTAGATAGTTCACCCTCCATATAGTGGGCACCTGATAATTTTGTTAGATCGCAGAAGTGACCTGGAGAGGGTTCGGGGGAGTCGGAGCGACAGAATCAGGCGGCCATGCTGTTTTTGTGCCACCGGAAGACCCTAAATTTTATTTCTGATGAAGAAACCCCTTCTGGTATCCAGCTGTAAAACTGCAAAAGAGATTTGAGCCAAATTGGTACAGAAATACCCACAACACAGAGATGAACATGCAGTTTTTAAGAAGGAAATTGAATAATAGCCTACATGAGGGAGGTTATGGGTGTGCACATTAAGATGGCATTATGCACGTTTCAGAGTTACAAGCTGCAGGAATAGAGATAATGCCATGATTTGGAATAGTTTTCCCAGTTCCTACGCTAATCAAATTGCCATTCTGGACTCAAGAGAAAAGGTAGATGTTTCTTATGCTGAGTTTTCTCAGAGACTAGACTATAGAGAGATTTCTTTCAGAAAATGAAGGAGGGTTGTCTGCTTTGAAATTAAAGCATGAAAAATGAAGTGTTGTATGTTTTAACTGCAAGAAGTGAGGACATGTAGCAAAGTTTTGTAGAATTAAAGTGAGTATGGAACAAAGAAAAAGGAATGCACAGATTTCCACTCACAATGCTGCTTCAAGCAGAAAGACAGAGCAGAGGAAAGGAAAGAGGAAAGCTTCTAAGTGCTTTACATATGCTGTGTCTAGAAAAAAATGAAATGTAAAGGATTTTTGGTTGCTAGAGGCTGGATCCTATGCACATGTCTGCCATGATTAAAGTTGTTTCATGGAATTAAATGAAGGCAGAAGGCAAACTTTAATCCAAGCTGGTGGAAATCCATTGCCTAGTCAAGGAGTTGGAATTGTAAAACTGAGAATTTTCAGTACCGAAAGAGAATTGGTTGAAGTTCTTTTAAAGGATTGTGTTTTTGTACCACAGGCTGATCAGAATTTGCTGTCGATTGATAGGATTGTGAAACAGGGAAACCATTTTCTCATTGAAGACAACGTATGCAGTATTTTTCATCCTGAAGGCAATGTTGAAATACTGGCAGAGAAGAATAGTGGTTTTTACTACTTAAAACCTGATGCTGAAACAGTGTATCATACGAGACCAAAGAAATGTCTCCATACTAATTGTGTGTTAGCATGGCATCAGAGATTGGGGAACAGAAGTCCTAAGTCTGTGGAAAACTTATTGCAGGAGTGTCATATTGAAATGACTGAATGTGACCGAATGCAGGGTCATTGTAAAATGTGCTTTACGGTAAAAGGGAGAGCACCTAACTACAGCTAACAATAGCGTGTGTACAATGAGAGGCTGTTGCAGAAAGTCTATTCAGACCTAATTGGTCCCTTTCAACGGGAGGAAATAAGTACATTTTTTACTTTTTATGGATAGAGTAAGTCATTTTGTATATGTGTATCTGATATGATCCAAGGATAACGTACTGGAGAAGTTTTAAGAACTATATTGCTGCTTTGTGGAAGAGATTTAATAAGGCTCCAGACAATGGAATGAAGCATTGTGTCATTGAGTTCCAAAGGTTCCTGGAAGAGGAAGGGATAGAGCACAACAGAACTATGCCTTATTTTCCACAGCAAATTGGGTCAGTTCAACGGCTTAACCATAGCCTTCTAGAAATGGTGCACTGTCTGCTCTTGCAAGCTACTGACCCCTGCTGTGCAGAAATAGTAAATACTGTCATTTATTTGCACAATGGAATTCCATCAAAGCTCACAAGGGAAACCAGGCCTAATGTACTTAATGTACAAAAAAGGAGAGAACCATGGAACATAGAGACAAAAATAGATACAAAACCATGATAAATTATGACCAGATTACTTCATTGATTCATAATATTCATTCATGAATCATTTCACTTATATACCATATATATCCTTAAAGGTTATGTTTAATCAAGTGTAAAACAGAACATGTTGATTTATTAATATGCACAGCAAAGGTCCCTCAATGAACCTTATGACAAAAACAAAAAGTCTCTTGTCATAGCATTGACATATAGATTTGAAGTCCGTAATCATTCTGTAGATATATAAGAAACACAGAGTGAATAGTGATTGTCCTTGTGTGCATTGTGTGAGATGTGAAGACGAATGTGATGTTTGGACAGTGTGGAGTTCCATCTTTAATAAAGCATCCTTGAAATGGACTCTATCTGCAGAAGTCTGTCAGATGAAACAACCTTATCCAATAAAAGTATTTCAAATGTAAGAGAAAACTATGAGTATCAGGACAGAGGGGAGTAACAGCATTTGGAATCTGCTGCATACCTGCAGTGCTAAAGTATTTGAAGCATTTGGCTGAGAGAGCTCTCCAAGGTCACACCAGCAGCTGCATGTGGAGGAGTGGGGAATCAAACCTGGTTCTCCCAGATTAGAGTCCACACTCCTAACCACTACACCAAACTGGCTTTCCTAGCTCCTCCCATACCCTCCATAAGGAATAAAGGTAGAACTCCCAACCAATCACCTTTGGAGATAAGCTGCAGAGAGCCATAGTTCCCCTTCCCACCTTCCTTTGTGGGTTGGGTCCTTTTCTTCTTTGCTAGTAAGATGGCAGGGGACACCTTTTTCAGGGGCCAGTAGCATTGGACCCATTTATCCAATTGGTTTAAATTTTTAGCATCATGAGATTAGAGGAAGGACTATGTTCTGTGCATGTTTGGTACCATCATCTTTAAAAACAGCTACCCTAGATCCTCCAATTAGTTTCCCATTGGAAATAATGGTCCTGAAAATCTAGAACCCACCCTCCCCAAAAAGATTTTAACTGGAACCAGTAACGTTCTGCCAAAAAATGTCATTGATGGAAGATAAATGTAAGGGCAATATCATCACCCTTTCTCCACTGCTGTGTCCCAACCCACGCAGCTATCACTCAATTCAGGCCCCACAGCCAGAAAAATACAACAGATGCTATGATTGGCAAAAGACAGAAGAGACCCCCTCTCTTCTGCAGGAGTATACTGCATACCATGCAGTTGTGGACAAGTTTACATCGGGACCACACAGCATAGCTTTCAGACAAGAATAAAAGAACATGCAAGACACTGCAGACTTGGCCAACCTGAAAAATCAACAGTGGCTGAACATAGCCTAAGAAGGACCCAAACAAGGAAACAGTATTTTGCTCCAAGACAATGAAAGGCTGGACAACACTTCCAATTACCATGTCAGGTTACACAGGTTCTCTCACTTTATGTACCCCACCTTCCGGAGTAGATAAAAAGTGCCTGCCTACCTTTTTTTTCTCACCTTGACACAGAGAGTACTCCATCTTTCTGTGTGATACCTCTGAGGATGCCAGTCACAGATACTGGTGAAACGTCAGGTCCTACAGTGCCAAGACCACAGACACCCAACCCGGAAAATATACAGCAATTAAGTGTTTATCCAGCCACTGCTTAAAGATTGCTAGTGAGGAGGAGCTCACCACCTCCCTAGGCAGCTGATTCCACTATTGCACAATTCTTACTGAATTTTTTTTTTCCTAATATCCAACCGGTACCCTCCGGCCCTTAATTTAAACCCATTACTGCGAGTCCCTCCTCTGCTGCCAACAAGAGCAGCTCCCTGCCCTCCTCTAAGTGGCAGCCCTTCAAGTACTTCAAGGGAGCCATCCTGTCCCCCCTCAACCTCCTCTCCTCCTCCTCCTCATTACCATTCACCCCAAGCCCATGATACACCCATTTACCTTCAATTCAGAACTTCATTTTATACTCGGAGCTAACCATACCCCAGTGATTTAACACATTACACCAAGGTTGTTTTTGGTTGTTTTTTTTTTAATATCCACGATATTTACTAAGCAGAGGTACATCAGTACTTTGAAGACCAATAAAATTTATTCTAACATCTGATGTTGGGACTCATGAAAGGTTATGCTGGAATATGTCCAAAAAGTGCTGCTAAACACTGTTGATTTTACTGCAACAGAATAACATGACCAGCCCTCTGGAATCACTGCCACTATATTTTATCTTCAGTTTTAGCACCAAGCAGTCAGAAGAACCTACTGATGACTGTGCAAGGCAATTCTGCAGACAGGTGACCATCTCCTGATAATCTAGTACAGAAAAGCACCATAGGAGACTATAGTCATGAGAGGAAAATCCGCCAGAGGCTACTAAACTACCCCAGCCACTTCTGCCATGGGCAACACTCTGTACCACCTGAGGGCAAAGTTAATTGGTGGAATGCAAGCCATGATGTTGATATGAGCTCCCAAACTGTTGTTTTATGGACTGAGCTGTCTTATGGTGCTGATCGGCTTTTGCTTTCATCTTCCCTGTAGCTGTATGAAATTTTCCCATGCTTCATGGAATGGCTCCCAGGGCCTCACAAGAAGGCCTTTGCACAAGGAGAGGCCATGCTTTCATTTTCAAGGAAGGAGATAGAAAAGCATAAGGAATATCAGGCCATGCATGAGCCGCAAGACTTGATTGATTTTTACCTGCTTCAGATGGAGAAAGTAAGTATCCACTTTGTATGTGAAATCAGAAGTGCTCAGTCAAAATGAAAGTAAATGCAAACTATATTCTTTGGAAATTGTGTCTCTAGATTAGATTACGGCAATGCACTCTTTTTTTTTATTGTATATTTTTTATGTACATTACATTCGAACCCATCCCTATTCCCATACATGTTGTGTACTCTGCCCTCCCTCTCCTCTCTACGAAGCTATATATGCTATTTCTATATCTTCGGCAAAGATCCCTTGTGTAAGTCCTCCTTCTGTCCATCTTGCTTCATCTATTTCCTCGTATCCAATTGAGCAGAGTTAGTCTTTAAGTCTTCTTCCTTTTTTAATCCTTCTTAATTTCCTTTTCTTCTTCTTTATGCTCTTTAAAAAGGAAGGTGAACAAAAATGGATTAGAGTTGAGAATGAAGCAAACAAAGGGGTGGGAAGATTTGGAGCATTCACAGGAGACAAATCTAAATATGAACCATTAGAAAGGGGACCGAGAAGAACAGCATTAATGATTTGGAAGAAATGGCAACCGAAATGGTTAAAGGGAATATCTAAGTATGCTCCGTTGGAGGCTTTGGATGAAGAGGAAGAGGATGAGAAATGGTGGTTATTACTCAAACAGAAAGGGTTTACTAGGTTACAAAATATAATACGTGGGCAGACGCTTAAATCATTACCAACATTATACAAGGAAATAGGAGGGAAACGTTGGTTGAAGATTACAGGTCTGTATAACAGACTCAAAAAGATGATTGAAAATAAAACTTTGGGTACAGGGGAGCCAATGGAGGAGCTATTACGATCAATGACAACTGCAAAGAGAGGATTAGCCGGCAGAATATATAGGAAGATGGTCACTAACAAGGATCAAATAAGAACCCTGATTCAGGGAAAATGGAGCGCAGAAACACGTTTAGCGGATCAAACAGTTAATAGAATTATAGACGGTATACAGGAGATAAAAGTACACAAATTTAGGGAACTGGAACTAAAATTTTACACCAAATGGTACAGAACACCGGCTATATTAGCTAATATGTTCCCACAACTAAGTTCAAATTGTTGGCACTGCAGGAATACGAAAGGATGGTACTCCCATATGTGGTGGGAATGCAGAGAAGCTAAAGGGTTTTGGGAGAAAGTGACAGAGCAGCTTCATAAGTTTTTTGCGATAAGACCGAAGATAGACCTGGAACTGATGTTAAGTAGCACCTTAGGAAACCAAGTTATTGGAAAAGAAGGACAGGATCTATTCAAAGCAATGGTGCTAGCTGGCAAAGCAGTAATAGCATTCGGTTGGAAAGATAAAACTAAATGGACAGAGGTAAACTGGCAGAATTATTTATTTGAATATATCCAATCAGACATAATAGCCATCTCTAACCAAGATGAACTATGGGAATTAAGAGTAGGAAAGATTAGGAAAAAATGGCATTTGTATTTAAAATAGGTCATGGAAGGTCAAAGGCAAGACGTTCGGTGGAAGCTCCTAGGTTTGTGCCCCTGGCTAGAAAGGACAAGTAGTTAGTGTAGGGGGGGAGGGATCGAAAGCAAGAAAATGAAGATGAATATATGCATGAAAAATAACCATCCAAGTCATATTAAAACTTCTCACCTCCGATTTCAGGATATGAACAATCTTCGATTATGGCAATGCACTCAATGTAGGGCTGCCCTTGGAGACTGTATAGAACCTATAGTCGGTAAAGAATGCTGTGGTCAGAATGCTGAATGGAGTAGGTCACTGGGACCAAATGACTCCAGTCTTGTTCCACCTATGCTGGCTTCCAGTATGGTGTAGTGGTTAAGTGAATAGGCTCTAATCTGGGAGAACCAGGTTTGATACCCCACTCCTCCCCACACAGCTGCTGGATGGCCTTGGGCAAGCCACAGTTCTATTAGAGCTGTTCTTGAAAGAGCAGTCTTTCTGAGAGCTCTTTCAGCTCCACCTACCTCACAGGGTGTCTGTTGTGGGGAGGGGAAGGGAAAGGAGTTTGTAAGCCACTCTGGGACTCCGAGTGAAGGGCGGGGTATAAATCCAATCTCTTCCCTTGTCTCTCTTCCCTTTTGTTTCCTGGCTCAATGCAAAGCCCTGCACAGCCTCAGCCCAACCTACCTTAAGGATAGCCTTCTGCCCCGTGAAACGACCCACTTACTCCAGTAATCCTCGTAGGCCCTGCTGTGGTTGCTGCTGCCATTTGAAGCTAGCGGGGTGGCAACCTAAGAAAGGGCCTTCTCTGTCATGGCACCAAAACTTTGGAACTCCCTTCCCAAAGAGATTAATCAGAAATGTTAACCAATTTGTATCATGCAGTGCATTTGGGAACCCTGAGCCAAAAATGTGCCCTCAAAATACCTTATTTGGTATTTTGGGTATATTTGGCATCCTAAATATATCAAGGGATTTTTCAGAAAACCAAAAATATGGTCCTGAAAAATCCCAAAAACATTCTGGGATCTCCAGGAATTTTTGCCAGTGCTATAAATATTCTTTTCTAGGTGTGTGTGGTGTGAGTGGTCCAATGTGGTTGCACCATCAATTTATACAGGGCAGGGCCTGTAGAAACATTGTTCTTGTTGGTCTTTGGGGGTTTCTGTGTGGCATTGTGGCATGCTTGCACTGCCATAGTGCCACTTGTTCTTGAGTGTGCCACTTGTTCTCATGGCAAACAAGCACCTCCCAAGACAGTTCACTTTCCCTGAGATTTTCTGGGGGAGGCTGACTGCTGGTGCTGCCTGCTTGCCTGCCTTAAGTGCTGCTGGCTGGGTTTCCCCATTGGAAAATATGGAGGTAATGGGGGTAACCTGTTTGGGTGCCCATAGAATTGGGCCCACTGGTCCAATTGCTTTAGGATATGGGGGTTTATGTGGGGAGAGCCTTCCAAAGCTACACTGAAAATTTGGAGCCTCTCCCTCAAACCTCCCCCCCAGAGCTACTAACATCACCGTGGGAAAAAGTAACTTTTTATCCCATCATAGAGAACAATTGAGGGGATGGGGCAACCTGTTTGGGGGCCCATAGAATTGGGCCCCCTGGTCCAAAGTTCTTGACACTTGGAGGGGATCTTGGGAAGAGGCTCCAACAGCTACCCTGTGAGTTTGGAGCCTTTTTTCCAAACCCCTTTTTCTCCAGCCCCCAGAATATACCCTATGTTTTTGCCATTGACTTCAATGGCCCATAGGATATAACGGGGCCGAAATTTCGGCGGCAATTCAGTGGCAAGCCAATTCAGATCAGAGTATCTGAATCGGTCCTCAGCAGCCTGAAAGGTGCCCAAATGGGCCATTTTAGGGGGTGTATTCGGTTCGGACGAACCAAATGCACATCACTAGTGGCAGCATCAGGTGACACCCCACCTGAGCCATGACAAAGTCCATAAAATTGGATACCTTGGTCCAGTTGACTTGAAACTTGGGGGTTATATAAAGGATCCCCCTTTCAGCAACCCATGAATTTCCCCCATCAGGAATAATTGTTCCTAAAAAACCAGCCATACCATACCAAAATCTAAATACAATACCAATATTTGGAGTTCAGGAATATTGGGAATACCAATATTTTTATGTCCGAACTTGAAGGGGTGGGAAATTGCACACCCCTAGTGTTGTGTAGTGTTGGTGGAAAGGGATACTAATTCATCTGAACAGGTAGCACTTCCAAAGTATTGCCTTCAGATTTCTAAGCAACCCGAAACAAAAGGAAGGAAACCCTTCAAACTAAAGAAACAAAGCACAGAACTATACATCTATCCATCTCTCTCTCTCTCTCTTTCTCATTCCCTCTCTCCCTGTCTCTCCCCCCCCCCCATTTTTTCCAATGAAAGAACAGCTGTAGCTATGAAATTTTCTTAAAGGGATCAGAGACAAAGTCCACATATCAAAACATTTTGGGGGTGGCGTCATGTGGTTAATAAATGGAGTGTTCCTTAAGTTGTGAATAATTCATTCATGAATGATTATTTAATTTGATCAGATATTATTTGCTCTAAAGAATATATTTGATTTGTATTAATATCTTTCATAGAATCAAAGAGTTGGAAGGGATCTCCAAGGTCATCAAATCCACCCCCCCACACTATGCAGGAAATTCACAAATGCCACCCCACACACACATATACACCCAGTGAACCCTGTTCCATGCCCAGAAGTTGACCAAAAACAACAACAAGCCACTGGGATCCCCAGCCAAACTAGCCTGGAGAAAAATTGCTTCCTGACCCCAAAGTGGTGATCAGCATTTCCCTGGGCATGTAAGAAAGGGCCACGAGAACTAAGCACTGCTCATTAACTTTTTGTTGTTGTCATTTATTTCGGACAATGAAAGCTTGCCTGGACCTATGGGTTGACCTCATGGCCTCATTCGGTTTTTGGTGAATGTGGCATTGAATGTGGTATATATATATATATATATATGGAGCACAGGTCCATCAGTGGCTATTAGCCACAAGTATAGATAGATAGGGACTCTGGGGCAAGTGAGGCTCTGTATTCTTGTCACTTGGGGGGGGCAACAGTGGGAGGGCTTCTAGTATCCTGGCCCCACTGGTGGACCTCCTGATGCCACCTGGTATTTTGGGCCACTGTGTGACAAAGTGTTGGACTGGATGGGCCATTGGCCTGATCCAACATTGGCTTCTCTTATGTTCTTAAGTGGCTGCAACCAGTGTTCCCTCTAAGCTGAGTTAGTGTGAGCTAGTTCACAGTTTTTTAGCCTCTGGCTCACACATTTTTGTCTTAGCTCAGGAAGGATGGCTCCAGAGCAAACTAATTTATACCGTAGCCAAATGGCTCGTTCGCACTTTTAACACCAGTAGCTCACAAAGTAGAATTGTTGCTCAGAAGACCCCACAGATTAGAGGGAGCATAGGTTGCAACTGGTCTGGTGCTTCCTCAGTACACTTTGTAGAACCTTGTATCCATGGCTGCAGAGTCAAAATGCTTAGAACTTTTTGAAAATGTTATCTCACTTTCTTTGGCATAAACAACAGAGCAAGAATGACCCCAAGTCTACTTACAGTGAAGACAATCTGGCACAGTGTATTTTTGACCTCTTCATCGCAGGAACAGAAACAACATCCTTGACATTGGGATGGGCATTGCTCCTCATGGCAAATCATCCAGACATCCAAGGTAATAGAGACTCCTGAATTGTTTCAGGAGAAGGCCAGCTTCTTAATCCATCGCGATCCAGAGAACGTTTGAATCACCTCTACCTGTGGAGGACCAGCTCAGATCTGGCAAAATCTTACCAGCAGGGGGCACTAGGCACCTTTCCACAGGCACTGGACTGAGAGGGAAGGAGATTTCCTTCACCCTTTTTCTCTACCTCTCCCCTGACTTTGCTGCTTTCAGTATCAGGAACCAGTGCCAGTGTGTCCTCCTTGACCTATTTTCCTTTGCCTTATTAAGGGCCTAGCTCTTCCTGGAGCCAATCCCCTTGGAGGCTCCAGCCCCTCTAGAACTCCCATGGGACCTGAGCAATTCTTTTGGTAAGCTGCCTCCACCCCTGTATCCCAGTTATGACACATCTACTCCTTTTCTCCACCCCTGGCTCAAGGATACATCCCAGCTGGTCATCGGACAGTGGGCTGTTCAAGGGCCAGTCTTTGCCAAGCAATGGACAGCAGGCTACACCTTAAAGGGTTTGCATATGTTGCTGCTTTGGTGCCTGGACAACTAGGTGTGGTCATTAGGTCCCATCAGAGCCTTTCCTCATAGGACTTGGTCTCCAGGCCCCTGATCATCCTCATCACTCTCCTTTGCACCCGCTCCATTCTGTCCACATCCTTTTTGAAGTAAGGATTCCAGAACTGCACACAATACTCCAGGTGCGGCCTGACTTGTTCAAGCTTGTAACAGAGGGAATACACCTCTGAGATTGCATACTTTGGCATTTATTTTTATGCCCCTGCCCATACAAGACCTGAGCTTTAGAGCCTTAATTTTCTTCTCAGGGTCTCTAGGAGAAGGGGTTAAACCTATGGACTGGAAATGGGAGCAATCGGGACAAACCATTTTTCCACGGGTCCTACCCCCAGCACATGACCACCCCTTTCCTCTACTCAATGTTTCTCCACTCTCAGCTTTCTTCTGTATGTATCTGTATTGCACTACTGCTCAGTAAGGGGAGTATTACCTAATAATTTGTCCTGCTCCTGCATTTCTTTGGACAGCTTCCAAATTCAATGTATATAGTGTAAAGGCATGTGGAAAGGAAAGAGATCTCTCAGGAAAAGCTTGAGAGCTTATTGTGGTAGGAGAAGGAGGAGGAGGAGAAGAGCTTAACCACTGCAACAAATCACAAGTGATGCCAAGAGGGGATAGGCAAAAACTGTCTCATGAACTGAAATTCATGAAGAATTTGGGGCGGTTCATGATTTGCGAAATGAGATCTGTGGCAGGTCAACTGGCACAAGCTTTCCAATGAACTTTCCAGATGTTCATGGAGGTTCTTGAATGGATAAATCTCCAACAGTCCATGCTTCATCTAAAAGTTTACATAACTTAAAAGCAATGGTGTTAGCCAAATTGCTTTATTATTTAATAAAGATGGGGAATTATAATTATTAATATGCAATTGGCTTATCTATAGGACCTGACCTTTGTATACCAGAGTTAGAATTCCCAAGCACCCAGGAACAGACACAGAAATTGGGTGGCTAAAATAATGATTTCTTTACTAAATATTCTCAAACATACACACAGTATAGCACTAAGGAAGCAGAGGTGATTGATGGGTTATAGAGGGGTGATACAACCTGTTCAGATGTGCAGAGGTCCATGGATTCTGGCCTAAACTCAGAGAGTTCAGGGGTGGCCTGCCATTTTGGATCATGGCAGAAAACACACAGTCTAAGGCCATCTGTGTGCTGGGATATAGGCACTGGCAAAGAATGCAGGCCAATAGGTGGCCCTGGGGACTGGTCTCAGGTGAGAACAAAAGATTACCTGGGCCAATCTGGGATCCCAGGGGTGTGTGACATCAGTAGGGGCAGACCTTAGGTATGACCAATGAACTTCCAGAGAGGCAGGGTCTGGATTTAACAATAGAAGCCAGGTGTTGGGTAGCTTGTTAAATGGATTATCTGACTCACTAATGGTCCTGGCCTGGGGTGGACAAAAGATGGGAGACGTCCCTGATTAGCCTCAGGAAGGATTGCTAAACATTTGAATGATTGATTGGTTTATCCCGGTATCTTGAGGGACAGAGGCAAGAAAGACAAAGAATTTACACTTAGGACACAAAAGGCTGGGTGAGGTGCTGTAGAGCGCCAGGTGGCTTCTAAAGACTTACCTCTGGAACTCATTGTTATTCCATAAGCATAATCTCTGCTGGGTGGAGGGGGAAGACTGGAGGCTTGCTCTGAGGTCACCTTATGAAACCTGAATATGAAATCTTTTTGCAGACCACTTGCAGCCCGACTCTGTGGTCAAGCTGAGAGTGCCTGGCTTTTTGGACTTCAGGTTAGAAAGTAGGGCACCCCTGTTTTGGGGCTACCCAAGTGCCTCTGGTAACAATTGGGGCAGAACTTGGAGGGCATGTAGAGGAGCTTCTGGGGAAGGTCCCCTGCTACTTTGATGTCTCCAGCTCACACAGGATTTGTTCTATACACTCCTCAACCTGTGCCTGTAAAGATAACAGCCTGTCATTTTTACAGGCACAGGTTCAGGAGTGTATAGAACGGATCCTTTGCAAGCTAGAGACTCCACATTTGCAGAGAATCTCCAGCTACCTCTCCTCTACCTGCTATCCCAGTTTGGTGAGGATTGGATTTACGGGGTCTGAGTTATGGTCACACAAACAATGTGCCCCCAGGAAAATGCTTTCTGGGGAAATGACAGGTAGTCTCTTTCACAGAAAGCACTTTCCTGGGGGTACCTTCTTTTGGGGGGTATAACTTGAGCCCCATATATCCAACCCTCATCAAAGGTGGAGGGCACTTATAGAAGAGTCAGCCAGAGATCTTAGCGCCATGGGGCGCTAAGGATTGCCTCTCCACTGGCATGCTACTGGCAGATTGAGGCAGTTCTATGCCCCGATGGTCTCACCATTGTGTTCTAGTACTGAACTCGGAGAGGCATACCGAGACAAGCGTGTGGAGGTCAAGCACTTTACACGACTGATGGCAAGATCTACCAGATCTACATTGAAAGTGAGTTGTGGTTGAAACAAGGCCCAGAGACTTTGGCTAAAAGTTACCCCTAAACTAAGTGAGGGGGGGCAGGAACCCCCTCCATGAAAATAAAAATGGACTTAAAACATGAGGGTGGACAGAGCTGAAAGCAGAATGAGACTTTAGTAAGGATTTTCCAAGAGACTTACAAGCGATTTGCAAACTTTGGAGCTTTTGGCAATTTTCCTTAAGCGTAAACATCCTCATAGAGGTCACTGAAAAAGACAGAGAAAGATAAGCAACTGAAACCTAAGCCTCCTTCAGGAAGTGCTAGCCGAGTGAGTATGGTCATGAGACCAGACGTAACCATAGACTTCTCTAAGATGCTAACAGATGCTTTGTGACCTCTGCTAGAGCAAATGATGGCACTTAAGCAAAATTTTGCTGCACAGCAACTCCAGATAAATGAGATTATGAAAAAAACAAATATGCAGAGGGCCTTAAAGAAGTGGATGCCAACACTAAAAAGCTTAAAAAGCAAATGCAGGAGATGAAAAGAAGAGAGACTCTGTCGAAGCCCATCTTTTACAGCTTCAAATGGGAAAAGCAAGCTTTATTCTGAGATTTCAGGGAGTTCCTGAAAATAAAGAGGAGAATCTTAAGCAGATTTTGAGCGATGCCTTGGGACCGGTTGCAGATTTGAAATCCAATGTCATTCAAAAAGAGATGGATGTGATCTAGATATTGAGTAGTTCCCTCAAAAGAACTAGGATAATTAGGAATAACTGGGTCAAGGAGTTGTTTACGACGTTTGTGGAACTTTGAACAATAAAGTAAGATATGAGAGACTGAATCAGGTTCTAATGAACAGTGATTGCATAGTCTGTTCTCAAAAGGGATTTTCTGATACCTGCCCGAAAGGACGGCAAGTTACTTGTTAGTTAAGTGTCTGTCTCACTTCCACCCTTTCACTATTGCCTAGGAGAGTTATTTCTGCAAACTGCAGACACAAATGATCCCTTTGCTCCAGAACGCGTGTTCTAGTTGTACACATGTAGAGGATGCTCACCTTGTGCCTTCCTTGACATGGGGACCAAGTTGGGTAAAAGGACCCCAATTCCTTTATTTGGTGATTTCTGATGTTTATTGGTCCCAGACCAAGATATGTCTTGCTTTCTTTACAGATTGCATTCCATGTTAGCCCTTTAAATGTCCACAGCCCTCCCTGCCTTAATATGGTCTAACAATATGGCCTAACAATAATACAAGCAACATCCCTTTTCAAGCTGTTATGTTAAAGAAACCCTGAGTATAAACAACAACTACCAGAATTCCTCAGACCTGCTTTTAAGTGGTTACAGTTCGATAGAGCTGTTTCTTATTGCTCACCAACAGACTCTCCTGCTTCCTTTGAAGGCACCTTATCAACCTTTAATTAGACACATTCTGAAGTCAAGCTGTTTACAACCTTGAGTGGGAGCTATTACATGCTGTTGCATGGCCCAAATAAGTCTCTCTTAGGCTGTGGTCACACAGCAGGAATAGAAATGTCTGGCCCCACCTGTAATTTCTCAGTTATTTTGTAATGGAGAAATTTGATCAGACATTCCATTCCTACACTCACCCCGTGGAAGATCGATCAGACAGCAGCCACAGAGTGGGAGCTTTTCTTTATTATTTGTAGTTTCAGCATGCACATAAGAGCCAGTTTGGTTTAGTGCTTAGGAGCATGGACTCTAATCTGGGAAAACTGGGTTTAATTCTCGACTCCTCCACGTGTAGCTCTTGGCATGACCTTGGGTCAGTCACAGTTCTCTCAGAGCTCTCTCAGCCCCACCAACCTCATAGGGTGTCTGTTGTAGGGAGGGGAAGGGAAAAAAATTGTAACTCACTCTGAGACTCCTTCAGGTAGTGAAGGGTGAACTATAAATCCAATCTCCTCCTCCTCCTCTTCTTCTTGGAACTATCACTTCAAACTCCTGGCAGCTGCTTGCCAATGGGATTGCAGGAAGAGGCTGCTGGGATTTGTAGTGTGGCTGCGAAGGCAGTGTTTTTTAAACTATACTTTTTTAAAAAATTACATTTCAAAAGTTTCATAGCTGGGGGTGGGGGGAGGATAGAGAAACCTCATCCTGTGTCCTGTGTGCTGACGTTTTTATTTAAAAGCCTGGAGCAAAGCTGGAGTCATGGCACCATTCTCAAACTACCTCCCTCCCCCTCTGAAAAAAGAAACACTCCGCTTTTCAATTAACCCCTTTCCCAACCATGTGTGCAACAAAGGTGTAGGCAGAAAACAGCATGAACGCATTGGCATCTTTCCTTGGAAGGTTTTAAAAAGAAATAATAGAAAAACAGAGAACCACAGCTCCTGAAGGATTACAAAAGGAAAGCAATAAAAGCTGTGTGTGTATCTGCTAAACAACCCTGCCAAAGCTGATTGTTACAAAATATATTGAAACGTATTATAATAAGAATCCAAAATCATATAACATGTGCAAGAAGTGGTCCAGGACAATAGGTTTAACAAAGATTTCTAGACTACAAAGTTGTTTTGCAGTCTTCATTTGAACAGGACCATGTGTATCCTTTAAAAGTATTAAATTAAATACATATAAATTACAAATATGCCATGTACCACGGGGCGAAAATCTGCTTAAGCACAAACCGCTAAATGAATTTTTAGAATGGCACCAAAGCAAGTGAGCTCTCTAGCTTCCCAAACGGCTTGATTTCGCAACAGGAAGTTCAGCTAACAGGAACTGCACAGTGAGACCAGTTCGAATCATAAAGGTCTACTTTTTATCCAGTATTAGGAAACTCAGCTGTGAAAACAGGCCACCAATGACTGCACTTTCCCTTTAGCCACCTCTGCTAGTAAGTCTTTGATGAGGGGCATTGGATAGGCATTGGTGACCACTGGGAGCTACGCTCGTTCGTGATAGCTCCTCAAGCCCAGTTTCCCTTAGTGTTGGGTAGCCCTTGGCTACATGGACATAACCCTTACATTCTATGGGAGGAAAGGAATGTACAATTTATCTCCCCGAAATGTACAGAGCACAAATGGGACCCAGGGTGGGGAAATCCCCCATGCAATGAACCTCCACGAGCTTGTTTAGCCACGGAGGACCTTAACCGCATTCCTGAGGATTACCAGTATATAACCAGGGTTTTTGAGGAGGAGGAAGCTGATGAACTACCCCCCCACCGTAACTCCGACTGTGCTATTGAAATTCTTCCGGGCCAGAAATTGCCAAAAGGAAAAATTTATGCCATGAGTCCAAGTGAGAAGGAAGAACTGCGCCGTTTTATTGATAAAAATCTGGCCCGTGGATTTATTAGACCAGCATCATCCCCTTTTGCAGCACCTGTATTGTTTTGTAAAAAGAAAGATGGGGGCTCAGACTCTGCACGGATTACCGGGGACTTAACGCAGTGTCTGCCACCAATGCCTACCCAATGCCCCTCATCAAAGACTTACTAGCAGAGGTGGCTAAAGGGAAAGTGTTTTCTAAACTGGATTTAAGAGATGCCTATTTTCGGGTTCGTATCAGAGAGGGGGATGAATACAAAACTGCATTTAATACCCCGCTGGGGCAATTTGAATATCGGGTTATGCCCTTCGGTTTACAGGGGGCACCAGGGGTCTTCATGAACTTAATCAATGAAGTGTTACACCCCTATTTATTCAAGGGGGTGGTTGTTTACTTGGATGATATCTTGGTCTATACCCCGGATCAGAAATCCCACACTATCCTTATGCGAAAAGTATTGGAAAAGTTATTAGAACACAAACTGTTTGTCAAGCTGTCAAAATGTGAATTTCACCAGGAGTGCATTGACTTTTTGGGGTACCGCATATCCTCCGCGGGGTTGGAAATGGACCCAAAGAAGGTCCAGGATGTATTAATGTGGGAGCCCCCAAGACCAGGAGACAACTCCAAAGTTTCCTCGGTTTCGCCAACTTTTACCGTCAATTCCTGCCACACTTTGCCCAAGTAGCCCTTCCCCTCACGGAACTGCTAAAGACTAAGGGGAAGGGATCTAAGGCTTCGGTGCCGGGGGCCTCTTTGAACTGGACCCCGCAGTGTCAGGAAGCGTTTGAACAGCTAAAACGGTTGTTCACGTCTGAACCCATACTAGCACACCCCGATGAGACAAAAAAATTTCTCATCCGCGGTACCCCAGCCCGGCTGAACTGGACGCCTATACATAGCCCCATCTTTGCACAAATTTTCCGATGGTTTCAGTGAACACAACACAGTGAAAGGTCCTTCCCCAAAAGGAATAGTTACATGGAACCTTGGTTCAGGTGGCCAGTTCTAACCTATGGGGGAGAATTATTCTGCAATACTAAGGCCTCTCCTCCACCCAGGAGAGATCATAGTTTCAGTGCAAGATCCATGACTAACAACCTTATCCTCTGGACAAAATCCCACTTCCCCTTTTTTTAGGTATCAACAATGATGGGAGAGCTAGTCACACTTTGATGCAGACAGGAGAGCTTCTAGAGTGTCTCAGTGACAGGACTAGAAGTGGCCCGTGCAGATCTGTCACTGCCTGAATGGTCAGTTTTAATCCATAAGGGAGAAGCATTGAAATTGGGTCAAATAGCCCGTCTGATCACAGCCTTAAGGTTTTGGGATGCTGACCCAAGCCTACAAATCTATGTAGTTTCTTGAATATATGATATAGAATAGGTTTGCTGATTTATGAACTTGGTAGAGGGAAATGCTGTGTCTACAGTAAAGGTTAATTCCTCTTCCTGTTTTCCTTAGAGAAAGTCCACAAGGAGATGGAAGATGTTTTGGGTTCCTCTCAATCATTCAGCTACCAAGATCGGAAGAAATTGCCCTACACTAATGCTGTAATTCATGAGATCCAGCGTTCCCAATATGTCTTATTTTGGGGGATTCCTAGGGAATGTACAAAGGATGTGAAAATACTTGGTTTTCTCATTCCAAAGGTACAGGAAATCCTTATGTTTGCTTTTCTGGATTTTAAGAGCAGTCTCTATAACAGGTGGCACTTTATAAGATGTATATGTATAGGAGCTTCCTGAGTAGCAGTTTTTGAAGGCTAGTACAAACCTGACTTCTTTTCCAGAAATGATACCAAGGGATTGTTGTGTCAACCACCAGTTTCGATGCCACATCTCTGCTCATCTATATGTGGTAGTGATTCTCCATTTTGTTCAAAAAATTATCCAGCAGTCAGATAACCATCAATACCCAAAGAGGCGGTTTGTGTAGTGGTTAGGTGCATGGACTCTAATCTGGGAGAACCAGGTTTGATTCTGCACTCCTCCACTTGTACGTGCTGGATAACCTTGGGCAAGCCATAGTTCTGGCACAGCTGTTCTTGAAAAAGAGCAGTTTCTGTCAGAGCTCTCTCAGCCCCACCTACCTCATGGGGTGTCTGTTGTGGGGAGGGGAAGGGAAAGGAGTTTGTAATCTGCTCTGAGACTCCTTTGGGTAGTGAAGGGTGGGGTATAAATCCAATCTCTTCTTCTTCTCTCTTCATGTTTAGCAGATGTTTCTTTTTAAAAGATTTGCAGCATAAAAGTTGTAATAGTAAAGTTAGTTCACAGCACTTTTTTAAACAAAGCTGTCATCACACTGAGACCTTCTGGTTTTCCAACTGAGCTGAAGTCATCTATCAGACTCAAGAAGGAAACCCGGAAGTAAAACCAGGGTATGATCTGTTCTTTGTTTACTGTGGCCAAACAATTATCCAGGAATACATAGAACTGCTCTAGTTTATTTTCAGTTCTATTTCCCCGAATGCATATCTCATTTCCATTTTACAGATCTTTTTATCAGGGCAAGTTGATGAGTTCATGCTTACCAATCTAGCTTTCATTAATGAAAGAAGATAGGATTCCAGAGGTCCAGGAGAGTGAAGCATGTATCTGTGAAAAACTGTCAGGGCCAATCTGAGGGTTCCATGATGGCCGTTTGGTCTGGGCCTGAAACTCAAATGGGGCTCAAAATTACCTCCCCCATCACATTATATATCACTTTGATGTTGATACCTTATTTTCTTTTTTTATATATATATTTTTAATGGCTTGAGTCATCAGAACAGAAGGTAGAAGTGGCCTTAGTCTTTCTGCTTCTTTGAAGGGGCCCAGTAATAGTACAGTTGACAGGTCTCCACTACAGCAGGAAACCTCCCGTTAGCAGTCCCCGGCACCCACTGCTACTAAGAGCCGGTTTGGTGTAGTGGTTAAGTGCGTGGACTCTAATCTTGGAGAACTGGGTTTGATTCCCCACTCCTCCACTTGCACCTGCTGGATGACCTTGGGCAAGCCGTAGTCCTGTCAGAGCTGTTCTTGAAAAAGGAGGGGTTTCTGTCAGGGCTGTCTCAGCCCCACCTACCTCACAGGGTGTCTGTTGTGGGGAGGGGAAGAGAAAGGAGTTTGTAAGCTGCTCTGTGACTCTCTTGGGTAGTGAAGGGCAGGGTATAAATCCAATCTCTTCTCTTCTTGTCTTCTTTCCACACTTGGATCTCATCGCTGGCTTTATCAGAGTTCAACTCACAACACAATACCTTGCATTTATCCCTGGTTATAACAGCATCCATTTATCCCAGGACAAGTGTGGGATGAAACTGGGGTGACCTCAATGTAATGTGGAAACAAAAATACTCTAAGATAATTACAGAGGTGAACTCGAGTGTAGTGTAGAATGTAAAAATACCCCAAGATAATTACAGGGGTGAACTCACATGTAGTGTAGAATATAAGTTCAGGGACAGGATTGAACCTGGATATAAGATCTAGTGAAGAAAAGACCTAAGTAAGCCACTGGAGTTAAAACTAAGGCGCAAATTACTGTAGCATTAGCAGTCAAGTGGTATCATGCTACTCTAGGATTCAGCAAAATCTCTATTGTAAATTTTCCACTGACTCCTAGAATGGCATGACCGATTCCAGGTTCAACCTCAAGACAATGTCATTTTTGTTGGAGTGATCGACTCAGCTTGCCTAGACATGGGTGGGGGGCACTATGTCACTCTTACTGGGTATAGGTGTTATCTCTTTGAGTGGGGTGCCTCTCTCGGTTTTAACCTGGGAGCTGCCCTCTGACCTCTCCTCTCTCCATCCATGGGGACACACATCTCTGCGGGTGTGTCCTTTACGTATAATGCCCTTATTCTCCCATAGACATGATGCCAGACAAGCTGGCCGTTTGTGAAGGGGAAAGGACTCTTTAGATTAGGCTTCTTTCTCCCCTTTTGACTGCAACCTGAATGTGAACTGGATCGACTTCAATAAATGTAAGTTTACCTCTTTTGCAATGTACTTCTCGGGAGATTTATTTACTGCACTCGGTATCACACTTCTATCACTCTGCTACATTACTCAAACATCCCAATAATTTCATCACTGTGATGGTGTCAACAATCCCCCTCCCACTGCCTGGCAATCCCACTGCCCTTGTTTGTATGCCTCCTGAACCCACGTTTTCATCCTTTCAGGGCACCATAGTTTTCCCCGATATGCACTCTGTTCTTCTTGATCCTAAGCAATGGGAGACACCGGAGGAATTCAATCCAAATCATTTTTTGGACAAGGATGGAAGTTTTGTGGAAAGGGAAGCATTTCTTCCATTTGGTGCAGGTAAATGCGAAATGCTGAACTAATTTTGTGGCTGATAGCTATACCTAGGCTTCGCTGAAGGACGAGATTCAGGGATATTTGCTCTTTCTACACAGCGGCCAAAAATACCAGGTGCTATCAGGAGGTCCACCAGTAGGGCCAGGACACTAGAAGCCCTCCCACTGTTGCCCCCCCCCCAGCACCAAGAATACAGAGCATCACTTGCCCCAGAGACCCTATCTATACCTTGTGGCTAATAGCCACTGAAGGATCTCTGCTCCATATGTTTATCTAATTCCCTCTTGAAGCCATCCATGCTTGTAGCTGCCACCATCTCCTGTGGCAGTGAATTCCATGTGCTAATCACTCTTTGGGTGAAGAAGTACCTCCTTTTATCCGTTCTAACCCGACCACTCAGCAATTTCATTGAGTGCCCACGACTTCTCCTTTTGTGAGAAAGGGAGAAAAGTACCTCTTTCTCTACCTGCTCTATCTCATGCATAATCTTGTAAACCTCGATCATGTCACCCCTCAGCCGTCATTTCTCCAAGCTAAAGAGCCCCAAGCGCTTTAACCTTTCTTCATAGGGAAAGTGTCCCAAACTTTTATCATCCTAGACCCCAGTCACACACCGAATTTGCCTCAGGAGAGCCACAATTGAATGGCGGAGTTTCCGGGTGTAATAACACCACAACATCTGGGAGGCGTAGCACTCCCGTGGCCAACCCGTGGCTTCCCGCCGAAGATGTGGAGTAAAAAACTTACTCCTCAAAGGTACTGGCAAATGGTTTGCCACAGGCTGCCTCCAGACTCACTTGGTGTGATTGCGCCAGTGCACGGCTTTTCCCTCCGGCCCCTCATTGATGCACAGGCGTGGAGGGAAGGAACCATGGTATGCCGCTGACACGTGGGATCACGTTCTGGAGGCTCTAATTGCAGTGTGGCAAATTGTCCCACCTCCCCACCTCCCCCCCGTCTGTATAACTGGGGCCTTTGTTGCCCTTTTCTGCAGTTTTTCCAAAGCTATAATATCCCTCTTAAGGTATGGTGACACCTTTTTAAGGTGTACACAGTTCTGGTAGAATTGACTACCATTTTCAACTTGGGGATACTAATAAACAGTGTTCTGTTTTCCATGAGATCATACAGCTCCTCAACTGAGCATTCCAAAAATCTGTGATCAGACCTTCCCAGCACTTTTTAAAGGGAAGTTACAATCGTGGCTGGCATGATTTCAGATTGGGGCCAGTGAGGAAGGAGAAAGGCAGCTTAATCCTTTCAGTCAGTTCCCACAGAGCTTCACTTGTGTTCGCAAAGCACAGACACCCCCAACCCCACCCCCTCCTCACACACATTGTTCTTGCTAAGTGCCCTCCACGTTTGAGAGGAGAGAATTAAGATTCTCAGTTACTTCTCACAGTTAGAAAAGACACCTTTGGACATTTATCTGCTATTTTGCCATATTTATTGCTTTTTTTAATGTAGTTTTTATATAGGGTGATTTCCCACTACAGCTGCCTCGAGGTTGCGCCGCCGTTTGCCCCGATACTATTAGTCAATTTCACACCCGAAGCTGCAGGGCTGCATTTTGACCCGCGGCTTCACCCGATTTCCCGCAGTTTCGTAATCCTGTTTTTTGAGGATTACGAAACTGCAGGGGAAATTGGGCGAAGCCGTGGGTCAAAATGCAGCCTCGCGGCTTCGGGTGTGAAATTGACTAATAGTATCGGGCCAAATGGCAGCGCAACCCCGAGGCAGCTTTAGTGGGAAATCACCCATAGTTTTTGGTAAGTATTACATATTATCTTTTAACTCGTACATTTCGTAATGGTTTATATCACTTCTCCCTCCCTCCTCCCCCTCTGCTTTCCCAATGCATTAGTCCTTTATTCCCAGCCATGGGCACAAAGTCTGAATCTTGAACTGAATGTCCTTTCTTCCTTCTGTTGGTAGCCACTCCAGGTAGGTCTTCCATTTCGTCCTGATTGCTGTAGTACTGTCTTCCCATTTGGTCTTCCAGTTCAGTTTCTCGATTACGTCCGACTGTATGAAATCAAACAAATAATTATGCCAGATTTCTACTGTCCACTTACTCTTGTCTTTCCAACCCAGAGCAATCACTGCTTTGCTTGCTAGTATCATTGCTTTGACTATAGCTTGGTTCTCTTTACTTACTACTGGGTTCCCTATTATGACCATTAACATTAAATTAAAGTTAATGGTCAGTGAAACTTTGCATGTTCTCCTTATAATTTGCAATATTTTTTCCAAAAGACACTGACCTCTGGGCATTCCCACCACATATGGGAAAACCATCCTTTAGCCTGTTTACAATGCCAGCACCTGGGGCTCATTCCTGGGATCATACTTGCTATTTGCACTGGTGTTTTGTACCATTTTGTAAAGAATTTATGCTCCATTTCATTAAATTTGATCATTTTAATTTACTCTATTCCTTCCATTATTTTGCTTGCCAAATTTTCTGATATCTGACTCTCTTTGGTCCAAGTGTTTTCTAGCTAAGATATTGTCGTGTCTATATTTGATATCATTTTCCTATAGATTTTCCCTGCTAGTCCTTGTTTTGATTTTTGCATCCCTTTGTATAGTTCTTCTATCGGTTCCTCTATCCATATTTTCTCTTTTTCCTTGATCTTATTAACCATACTATATAGGCCTGTTATTTTTAACCAATGTTGGTTACCTACCTCTTCCACTATCTCGTGTACCGGTTTTAAGTTACGTCCTCTAAACATGTTTTCCAGCCTATAATAACCTTTAGTTTTAAGATATTCCCACCATTTATTCTCTTTTATTTTGCTGTATATTGATTTTAGTGGTGTCCATCTTGAGTTTCTTCTTAGCCATTTCGCTTGCCATTTGCTCCAAATTTCGAATGCTGAATGTCTGGGGCCTTTAATTAATTTGAGGTCTTATTTTGTGGCTTTAGAGAAAATCCCAAATCTCCCTATATTGTTGTTTATCTCATTCTCAAATCTAACCCATTTTTGCTCCTCCCCTTCACCTATCTCTAATAGCAACTTTATTTGGAAGGCTTCATAATATCTATTCAGCACTGGGACTCCCCAACCCAACTCCTCTTTGAGACTGTGTATCAACCTTTTTTGAATTCTACACTTTTTACTGCCAAATATCCACTCTCTAATACCCTATTCCATTGTTCTAACCTTTTGTTATGGGCCTCTAATGGTATTGATTGGAACAACTGTTGAACTTATGACCTTAACTTGTTATTTAGTTGAATGCAACTCAATTGTTATTTAGTTTTCACTTTGCATATTTTGACCACCATCATGTTACATGTTAATTTGCTGTTCATTCTCTGGCTTTAAGTTTGAACCTTACCTGCCAGTCCGATGTATTGGAAAAAGTGTGTGTGCACATGAGAGCTCATACCTTGAATAAACTTTTGTTGGTCTTAGAGGTGCTACTGGACTCTAAATTTGTTCTTCCTATTGTTATTAGTATTATTATTATTGATGTTGTTAGTGTTGATTTTGTTATTCGTATTAAACTTATTAAAAGCCTCTCTCATTGGCCCCAATTTATCTTTTTAAAATTCTAAGAAGAGTTGATCACAGGACTCCAACCATTTTATTAAATTTGATGTTCACTCTGCTTGCCGGGCACTCTGCAGTCTCAGGAAGCGGCTTTCCCCAGCCTGTTAAATGCAGTCTTTTTAAATGAGATGCTACTTTAACAAAGCCCAAGCTAGAATTCACCTAGGTGATACATTCTAGATAATAAATGGGAACGTATTATTCACTAGTGGCCTTCCTTTGTTTCCTTTGCAGGGGCCCGTATCTGTCCGGGACAGCAGTTGGCCAGGATCGAGCTCTTCATCTTCTTCACCACCCTGCTAAGGGCATTCACCTTCCAATTACCAGAAGGAGTCAAAGAGCTCAGCAAAGAGCCTATACTGAGGGTATCTCTGGCTCCCAAACCTTATAAGATCTGTGCTATTCCCCACTGCAGAACATAATAAACTATAACAAGTGGAGTGCCTCATTTGTTACCATCAATTCCTCCTTCATTTGTTTCTTAAGAATACCAAAAGAACCCTGCTGGACCAGACCAATGGTCCATCTAGTCCAGCATCCTGTCTCACACAGTGGCCAAGCATTTCATCCGGGGGGCCAACAACAGAGCATAGAGGTTGAGACCCTCCTCCAATGTTGCCTCCTGGCACTGGGATTCAAAGATCTATTGTCTCTGAACATGGAGGTTCCCTTCAATCACCATGTTTCATAGCCACTGACTGGCCTATCCTCCATGAATCTATCTAATCCCCTTTTAACACTGTCTGTTCCTGTGGCCATCATTACATCCTCTTTCAGAGAATTTCCACATTCTAATCATTCACTATGTAAAGAAGTATTTTCTTTGGTCCATCTTGAATCTCCTACCGATCAGCTTCATTGGATGCCCTCAAGTTCTAGTATTTGAGGAGCAGGAGAAAAAGTTTTCTTGGCCAACTCTCTCCACTACAAGCATAATTTATTGATTGATTGATTTTATTAATTTTTATCCTGCCCATTCCGGCTTAGGCTGGCTGGTTTTATAAACCTCTATCATGTCCCCCCCTTAGTCGTCTCTTTTCTAAACTGAGAAGCTCCAGACTCTTGAGCCTTTCCTCATAGGGTAGGTGCTCTTGGTTGGGTAGGGTAGGCATCTTGGTTGCCTTTCTCTGTACTTTTCCCAGCCCTGCAAACTCCTTTTTGAGATATGGTGACAAGAACTGTGCAGAGTATTCCAAATGAAGCAGCAACATAGATCTATACATGGACATTACAATGTTGGCCATTTGATTATCAATCCCTTTCCTAATAATCCCTAACACAGAGTTTGCCTTTTTCGCTGCTGCAGCACACTGGGCTGACACTTTCATTGAGCTATCTGCTATGACCCAAAGATGGTTTTCCCTCTCAATAACAGCAAGTTCAGACCTCATTAACCTATACGTGAAGTTGGGGTTTTTTTTGTCCCAGTGTACATCACCCTATACTTACCCACATGGAACTTCATTTGCCACATTGTTACCCACTCACCCAGTTTCTGGAAGTTCTCTTGGGGCTCTTCACAATCAGCCTTGGTTTTCACCATCCTGAATAACTTGGTGTCATCTGCAAACTTGACCACTACACTACTCACCCCTAGTTCCAGATCATTTATGGACAAATATATAGTATCGGCCCCAATATCATTCCTTGTAGGACCCTACTGCTTACTTCCCTCCACTTTAATGAATGACCTCAAATAGCTTTTATTATTATTAGTATTAGTATTAGTATTAGTATTAGTATTAGTATTAGTATTAGTATTATGGAACTTCAGGAACAGAATGGAAAGGAAAATTGCTGAATTACAAGTTATTACAAGACGTGGAACAAAAAACTCAGGACTCAACAGGGATATTGGTTTCTTATCTCATTGCATAGGCTAACTCATTTAGTCCTCATATATTTATTCTCAACAAGAAGGAGATTGAAATTCTATGTCAATAATAACTGGTTCATAGATCACATTTTGGAGGTTTGGGATTGTCTCCAAGGTTGTTACCAAAGTGCTATCTCTTACTTTGGTTGGGAAATTACCTTAAGGAGACAGAGTAAGAAGGGGTAACCAGCAAAATTTCCACTAAAAGAGCTAAAACATGCTTAGATTTATGAATAAAAGATAAACATCAGGCTATCAAAATTAATCTATTTTGCTTTCTTCTTTCCTCTGAGCTTCTTTTTATCAAAATCCACTTTAACTTTTAGAGGTTTACGGGCAACAGCCCCTAATCCTGCTTCAGGGTCAGATGATTCTGCCGAGCTGGTCGAGATATTATCCGAACTTTCCTCCTCTTTATCTTCTTCGGCTTCTGGATCTTTGTTATTCTCCACTTTCGCAGATTCCTCCGTCGCTTTCTGTTGTTGCTCTAAGAACCTTTTCACTTTAGAAACAGAGTCAATCTTTTCTTTTTTCCCATTGAAGATGAAGATGAGCTCTTCAGGTATTATCCATCTGTATGGAGTGGTATTCTCCTGTAAAAACAGTGTCAAGTCTCTGTATTGTCTCCTCCTTTTCCTGACCTCAAATGGGATGTCTTTTAATACTTTAATTTGTTCTCCTTTAATTTTTAGGGTTATTGTCAGGTTTAAAATCAAGTAGATCCAGTCATTCTTGCACAAAGAAAGGTTTATTAGGATTATCTTGCTAAAACCCACAGTAGGAGGTCATTGTCAGGAATGGGGGGCAAAGCAGAGCAAGCTAACTTATAGTGTGATGCAATGAAGCGCCTAGCGAATAAAACTTGAGCACTCGCGCGGGAACTCCCGGCGGGAGAAATACTTCATGAGCGGGAGACTACTCCCCCCCTCCCCTTGCCTTCCCAGGACTGGAAAATTCTCAGCTAAACAAGAATAGTCCAAAGCCTACATTCAAGGCCACCGTGATAAGGAAAAGCGGCAGGGAAGAAGCTCCCACGTTTCTGCCTGCATAGCTACGCAAGCGCAAAGCAGGGTAGGGAACATAAAACAATGGATTCAGTGAGAAACATCAAAGGCATCTTTTCTGACATTCTGCCCTTCCCAAAATACCACCCACCCACCACTCAGGAAGGAGAGAACAAGGGCCCCCCAGGTTTATTAGGGTATCGAGTGTGAAAGTCTTTCAGGTGATCAGGTGCATTGATATCAGAGACTTTCACCCATTCCCTGTATTGGGGCCCAAAGTGTACCCATTGAACAAGGTACAGGAGTTGTCCACGAAGAATCTTAGAGTCCAAAATATCAGCAATTTCATAGTGTTCCTCATCGCCAACCATCAAAGGGGGGAGGAGCCGACATCTCAGGTTGCCATTTAGTCGGGGGTAAGGCAGGTTTGAGGAGGCTGTAATGGAAAATTGGATGTATTGCTTTAAGAGATTTAGGCAAGTCTAGTTGTACAGTTACTTGATTTACACATCTCAACACTTTGAAAGGACCAATATATTTCCAAGCAAGTTTCCTGGACTGCTGCGCTAGCCTTAGGTTCTTAGTTGACAGATAGACAGTGTCTCCCGGTTGCAGTTTCCATCCACCGGCCCTCTTTTTATCTGCCTGTTTTTTGTACTGTGCCTTGGCCTCATTCAAAGTTTCAACAATCAGGGGCCAAGAATCGCGGAAAGTTTTACACCATGCTGAGGCTGTCCCCCCATTCCCAACAGGCTTTAAGAATGGAAGAGGGGGGCTATCATAGCCCATGGCAGCTTTGAATGGTGACATTTTTGTTGAAGCGTGCCATGAGTTGTTGTACGCAAACTCCGCCAATGGCAGTAGATCTACCCAATTGTCTTGTTGATAGTTAGAAAAACATCTCAGGTATTGTTCCAACGTCTGGTTTACTCTCTCCGTTTGCCCATCAGTTTCAGGGTGATAGGCAGTACTGAGAGCACGTTCAATACCCATTAGAGTCATTAGCTCAGACCATAACTTGGAAACAAATGGAACCCCCCTGTCGGAGATTATCTTGAGCGGTAACGTATGTAACTTGGCAATGTGTTGAAGGAATGCTTTGGCCAAGACTTTGGCTGTTGGCAAACTGGGGAATGGTATAAAGTGAGCTTGCTTGGAGAATAAATCCACTACCACCCAAATGACCGTCATCTGTTTAGAGGGGGGAAGATCAGTAATAAAGTCCATAGAGATTACTTCCCAGGGTCTGCTCGGGGTGGGTAGAGGCTGCAGGAGACCTGGAGGTTTTCCTGGACTGGCTTTGCAACGATTGCATGTTGGACAGGACTGTATATAGAGGGATAACTCCTGTTTCATTCGGGGCCACCAGAAGCTACGTTGCAGAAGTCTTAAGGACTTTACATATCCAAAGTGTCCCGCAGCTTTTGAGTCATGCACTGTCTGCAAGATTTGGGATCGGGTAGCTTCTGGGACAAACATTTTATTTCCCCTGTACCAACAGCCGTTCGGACCACAATTCACATCGTCTCTGGCTTGTAAATCATTTGTTTCTTGTGGGGTGATGTCAGATAGAAATTGTTTTTCCCAGGTCAATGTCTGGATGGGGTTCATTTGTGCTTGTTTGGCTTTCCGGGTTACAACTGCCCCAACTAACTGTTCCGGGGTGAACATAGACTCCCGTACTTCGACCCTCTTAGAAAAATGTTGGGGAAGGCGGGAGAGAGCGTCCGCCAGATGATTGGCTTTCCCTGGGAAATGGTGAAGGGTAAATTGAAATTTGGAAAAAAACTCAGCCCACCTGAATTGTTTAGCATTCAGATTCCGAGGTTTTCGCAATACCTCAAGATTCTTGTGATCAGTCCAGATTTCAAAAGGTATTTGGGACCCTTCTAACCAGTGTCTCCATGTGATCAATGCTAAACGTATAGACGCAGCTTCCTTATCCCAAATGGGCCAAAATCTCTCTGTATCGTTAAATTTTCTTGACACATAAGCAAGGGGTTGTAGCTGTTTCTGAGCATTCTCTTGCAAAATCACCCCACCCATAGCAGTGTCCGATGCGTCTACTTGGACTACAAATTTCTTTGTCTCATCAGGGTGTGCAAGTATGGGCTCAGACGTGAACAACCGTTTTAGTTGTTCAAACGCTTGCTGACACTGCGAGGTCCAGTTCAAAGGGGCCCCTGGCGCCGAAGCCTTAGATCCCTTCCCCTTAGTCTTTAGCAGTTCCGTGAGGGGAAGGGCTACTTGGGCAAAGTGTGGCAAGAATTGACGGTAAAAGTTGGCGAAGCCGAGGAAACTTTGGAGCTGTCGCCTGGTTTTGGGGGCTCCCACATTAATACATCCTGGACCTTTTTTGGGTCCATCTCTAACCCCTCAGAGGATATGCGGTATCCCAAAAAGTCAATGCACTCTTGGTGAAATTCACATTTTGACAGTTTGACAAACAGTTTGTGTTCTAAGAGCTTTTCCAGTACTTTTCGCATAAGGTTAGTGTGGGATTCCTGATCCGGGGTATAGACCAAGATATCATCTAAATAAACAACCACCCCCTTGAATAGATAGGGGTGTAACACTTCATTGATTAAGTTCATGAAGACCCCTGGTGCCCCCTGTAACCCGAAGGGCATCACCCTGTATTCAAATTGCCCCAGCGGGGTATTAAATGCAGTCTTGTATTCATCCCCCTCTCTGATACGAACCCGAAAGTAGGCATCTCTTAAATCCAGTTTCATCATACGTAAGCGACTTTCGGCCTTCTCGGCTTCCTCCATCCAACCCTGGAGGGTGCGGGGTTGCTGAGAGCTGAGGACATTATTGCGGACGTCTACGGCTAGTCCCATTCGATATTGTTGGGCCAAGACCGCATCTGTCCAGTCTCGAATTTTCACGGCATGCCTTTGAAACTCCCGTGAGTACTCCCGCACTGAGAGTTTGCCTTGTCTGAATGTGCGGAGGAAGGCTTCAGCTTTTTGGGCCGCCCCGGATCCTCAAAACGATTTCTCAAGGCCCACATGAAGTCATCTACATTCCCCAACTCCGCTGCCTCCAGATCATGAAGGGCTACATACCAGCTAGTAGCACTCCCCCGGAACCTGGATGCGATAAACTCCACCTGTTGTTCTTCGTCTGGGAATACATAGCCCCATCTTTGCACAAATTTTCCAACTTGCAAAATGAAAAAGGACACAGTCTCTGGATCTCCATCAAACGTGATCTCAAGCATGTCCTTGGGGCGGATTACCGGGGGGGCCGGCGCCATGACCGGTACTGGGACCAGCTGCATGAGGGGTGCTGGAGCAGGGGGTTGAGGCGGAGGCAAAACTGGTGGCTGGATAGGTCCTGGTTGCCCTGGCCCAGGTCCTGGCGCTGGGACGACCAATGGAGGTGGGGCTGGTGCTGGCTGGCCCGGCCCCGGCCCTGGGGGAGCTGGCTGGCCCGGCCCTGGACCCGGTGGTACTGGTTGGCCCGGCCCCGGGCCCGGAGGAGCAGGAGGTGGCCGTCCCGGTATCAACGGTGGTGCCGCGGCTGGTGCCGGTCTAGGTTGTGTCAGCGGATGGGCCCGAATTGCTTGGTCCATCATCTGGGGTAGGGACTGCATTAGTTTGCTCATATCCCTTACCAGCCGTCGGGTATCCTCTTGAATAGAATCCATGCGGGCATCAGTATCTTGGCTGGACCCCGTTCTGGGAGATCCCCGAGACACCCGCCCTTGGGGAAGACCAAAACTACCTCTGGGATCCAAAAGACTGTCCCGGCTCTGGCTTCCCGGCATAGTCCAGGTGGTCTGGGTAGTGTCCAACAAGTTCTTAGTCCAATCGCGTGATCTGCGATAAGTCACCCCTTTATCCCAGGGTGTTGGGACTCCTGGCACATAGGTTCGTGGAACCGCACCTCCCTGACTTTGTATAGGCCCGGCCGGGCTGTAGATCGGGAGTGTGTACGCGGCTCCAATTGTGCCAATCGATGGTGGGGTAGCCAACCCGGCTGCTGAGTAGACTGCCGGTGCTGCCAAAACTGTAGTTGTAGTCACCGGAACAACGGTGGTGGTCGGGATAGTGACCACTGGAGCTGCCACAGTAGTGACGGGAACCGTGGCTCCTGACGCAGTAGTCACTGGAACGGCGCCCGTGGCTCCCGCAGTAGTGATCGCTGGAACTGCGCCGGAGGCTCCCGAAGTAGTAATCAACGGGGCTGTGCCCGTGGCTCCCTTCCCCGCTCCGCTCATCGTGGTAGACGGCGGAAACTGACGGTGAGGGAATGATGGAGATTCCTGACAATTTCTGTCAGGTTTAAAATCAAGTAGATCCAGTCATTCTTGCACAAAGAAAGGTTTATTAGGATTATCTTGCTAAAACCCACAGTAGGAGGTCATTGTCAGGAATGGGGGGCAAAGCAGAGCAAGCTAACTTATAGTGTGATGCAATGAAGTGCCTAGCGAATAAAACTTGAGCACTCGCGCGGGAACTCCCAGCGGGAGAAATACTTCATGAGCGGGAGACTACTCCCCCCCTCCCCTTGCCTTCCCAGGACTGGAAAATTCTCAGCTAAACAAGAATAGTCCAAAGCCTACATTCAAGGCCACCGTGATAAGGAAAAGCGGCAGGGAAGAAGCTCCCACGTTTCTGCCTGCATAGCTACGCAAGCGCAAAGCAGGGTAGGGAACATAAAACAATGGATTCAGTGAGAAACATCAAAGGCATCTTTTCTGACAGTTATTCCATTTGTCGCTTTCAAGAATGTATCTCTTGTTGATCTTTTTGAGAATATCACATATATTTTCCCAGGTAGCTTGTTTTTTGTTTTTGTTTTTCTAAATTCTGAATATGTACAATAAACCAAGTCAATATCAATTTGTAGAGCTTCTGCTGTTAAGCCCACCATGGGAGCAAATTCCTCACTTAAAATCTCTTTTAGATTCTCTCCCTTCTGCTCCAGAATCCCTTGACATCTCAGGACATACACTGATTTTTCCATTTGAAGATGAAGTAGTTGCTGTTGCCCAGAGATTTTTTTCTTTTTACACTACCTCCTGTCTTTGTCCAAATTCTTCTGACTTAACGTCAACTTTTTCAGCTTCTTTACTATCTTCTCTGTTCTTGTTGAAGTTTCTTTAAGCTCTTTTTCCAACGTGTCAAACTTATCATTGAGGTTAGTCATCTGGTCCAGCAGAGGGCACAAAGCAGCAGCAATCATTTTAGGAAAGTCTTCTAGTTTAGTTGTCGGAGATGATGAGCTGGCAGTTCCTACTGCAAATTTCCCCTTAGCCACCATTTTTTCTGCTTGCTGTGTCATTGTTAATGTTAAGATAAAAGTTTTTAAAAGTCTCTGAAAGCTTGCAATTTTATCGCTTTCTTGCTGATTACACCACACTCAGTCAAATATTTGCTTACTTCAAGCCATCTTCTCAGTCCCCACTTTAAACTCAGTCTTTTCGGGATCGGGTATTCCCCTCCCCCTTCTGCTTGTTTGGGGCTTTGGCATGGCTTTGCTGCTACTGTTTAGGTGTCCGCTAGAATATGGATCGACTCACATTTTTACTTGTGCTTCTTCAAAAGGTAGGGACGATCATTTTTCTTTGGATCACCTGTGCGCTCTGTCCGGCATGCGCCTCTTGGTGCCATAGCTGGCTCCGTGCCATGGGAACCTACCGGGGCAAAAAAGAGCCTCGATCTCTTGGCTGCCACCTTGGGAGAGGCTCCTCACATGCCCCAGGCTACGACTCCCCTACAAGGAGTCAAGAGGGCCCAAGATCAATTTGGACCCTTCCCCATTGGCACGATTTGCGGGTCGCTCACATCACAGCTGTGATGGAGCACACCCGCCCACAAGCTACCAAAAACGGGAAATCAGCCAGGCAGTGTTTTATATGAAGTAATATCTGGAGTGATATTAAACATGAAGGGTGTTTGCACCTGTCTTTGACTGACCACCAAACTGCCCCTCTGCAAGAGGGATCTGACTGTTAACAAGGTTTTCACCTCTTAATTCAATTGGAAGAGAACTTGTTCCCAAGGCTGGGTTGAATGAGGTTGATTGCAAATGATGGGAACAGGCTGGCTTGGATACATGCTGTGACTTGGTCAAAAATGGACAAGCAATAAGGTTTGGTAGAATATTTGAATGTAGTAACAGAGGCATTCCCATTTTTCAGTTCTATCAAATAAGAAGTCTGGTTAATACAAAGCTCTGTAAACAAGAGTTAGAAAGAGAATTAACTTCTTTTGAGCTACTCTTTGTTACACACTGTAAAGGTGCACTTTTTAACTTTTATAATATGTTGTGCAATATCATTTGGGGTACAGGCAATCATATCTAAAAAAAATGACAGAAGGCTCTGATTCTGAATTAAATACAAATGTCAAACATTCCCACCCCCTCATTTGATCTTTCTCAGTCAGTCCTCGTCTGCCAACAATGTGATCAAGATGTTGCATCAGGGGCATCTTTCCCCTGCCAGAATAGCAATTAGTGCAGATTATATATCCACATGTGGTGGGACTGTATACGTGCAAGATGTTACCGGCAGTCAGTGACATTCAGGTTAACGCATGGCCTTGAATATGTTGTTGCATTGTCTCCAGACTTATTTTTGTTAAATTATATGGAATCTTCCCCCAAGTTATATGGATTATAAATTATATGGAATGTTTGTAATCTAGAGGCAGAAGGGAATCTCAGTGCAGTGAAGCACATCCTTCACTTCAAAGAGAGGAAGAAATGTAATTGACAATTGTTTTGGGAACAGTTTAACTTACTTGTACTTGAAGGCAGCAGGAAAGGAGGATGATCCCAGATGAGACTGATTGACTCCATCAAGGAAGCCACGAGGGCCCTCAGTTTGTAAGACCTGATCAAGGCTGTTAACAATAGGACATTTTGGAGGTCATTCATTCACTAGGTCTCCATAAGTCAAAATCAACATGATGGCACTGAACACACACACACACTTACCCCCTTCCTTATTCTTTTTTTTAAATAGAATTTTATTAGTTTCAGAAAGAAAAGATGGAATACCACTTAGGTATATCTCCAGTTTTCCAGTGTTTTGCACATAGTATCCTCGCTGCTGTCACAACATGTACAATCATGTAAATATATTGTTTTGTAAAACGTTGTGGCACAATAGTTAATAAAAACAATTCAGGAGTAAGTGGTACATTTGTCTCTAGAATTTTTCACAGTATTTCATGTATCTATATCCAGTATGATTTAGCTATCTTACAAGACCACCACATATGATAAAAAGAGCTGCTTTCCTTTTTACATTTCCAAGATAAATTTTACACGTTTGAGTACCATTTGGTTAATTTCTCAGGGGTTACATACCATCTGTAAAACATTTTATATACATTTTCTTTATATGAAATGGCTTTTGTAAATTTCATATTTACCTTCCACACTCTAGCCCATTCCTCCAATTATATATTATGATCTAGGTTTGTTCCCATTTAACCATAGATTCCTTTACAATTTCATCTTGCATTTTCATATCTATTAACAATGTTTAAAATAGCTTTATGTGTTTCCCCTTGACTCCTATCAATATTTTATCTAGCTCTAAGAGTGTATCGTTAGTCTTTAAGGTGCTACGGTGGCTCAAGTGGTTAAGACACTGAACTGCAGGCTGTGGAAGGTCAGTAGTTCAGCAGTTCGAGACCCGGGTGCTGCAAGACGGAGTGAGCTCCCGTCTCTAGTTCCAGCTCCTGCCAACCTAGCAGTTCGAAAGCAAGAAATTGCAAGTAGATAAATAGGTACCACTTTGGTGGGAAGGTAACAGCATTCCATGCACCTTGGTGTTTAGTCATGCTGGCCACATGACCACGGAAATGTCTTCGGACAGCGCTGGCTCTTCGGCTTTGAAACGGAGATGAGCACCGCAACCCTAGAGTCGGATTCGACTGGCTTTTGAGCAAGGGAACCTTTACCTTACCTTTAAGAGTGTATCATGAAATCCAGTTGCCTGGTCTTTCGCATATCTAGAGTCAAGTTGTGCTCTTTCCCACAAATTCAGATTTATACCCTTTCTCTTAAGTTCTTCTTGATTATATAGCTTATTTTGACTATTTAACAAATCTTCATATGTCCACATTAAATCTTTTGTAATTGTTATGGGATTTGCAAAGGCCTCTAAAGGTGAGACCCATTTAGGAATTCTGGTATAGCAAAGCTTCTGTATTTCTTCCTATGGTTTCAATAGGGCAGCTCTTACCCAGTGATTGTTAAAATCTGGCTTTTCCCATAAAAGGTAAAGGCATGCCACCCTAATTGTAAGTCATGTCCTTCAAGTTTTAATAGTCTTGGATTTTCTAATGTAATCATTTTTTAATCCATGTCAGTGCTGCTGCACTATAATACCTCCTCTTTCTTTTGAATCTTGTAACACTTTTATCTTAATTCTAGGTCTTTTCCCTTGCCAAATAAATTGTCTCAACAGTTTATCTATTTCTTTAAAATATTGTTGGGGTTTTTTTGTAATTGGAATAGTTTGGAACAAAAAAAATAAATCTTGGTAATATGTTCACCTTCACAGCAGCTATTCTTCCCATAAAAGATAACTGTAAATTCTTCCATTTTTCCAAGTCTTTTTAAACTTCAGTTAAAAGCTTTATATGGTTTCCTTCAAATAGGGAGCTTCATTTGTTAGTTAAATTTATTCCTAGATATTTAATTGTCTTCTGTACTTCAATCCCTGCACACTCCTGTAGTGTTTGTACTTATTCCTTAGTACAGTTTTTTGTTAAAATTTTAGTTTTCTTAAAGTTGACCTTTACTCTGACATATTGGCCGTATTCTTTTATTATCTGTAGAAGTGAGTTAATTGTTACTTGTGGGTCCTCCAGGTCATCAGCAAATGCTTGTAGCTTATACTGTTCTCCTTTAAGTTTAAGTCCTTTAATTTCATTATGGCATATCACACAGAGTTTCTATGGCAAAGATAAATAAGAGAGGAGATAGTGGACAGCTTGCCTAGTCCCTTTCTGGATTTCAATATTTTGCTAAAGGTCTCCATTTACCATAATTTTAGTGGATTGTTTTGTATATATTGCTTTTATGATTCTGTGAAAATATTCACCACGTTTAGAAGTCAACAATTGATCCAACATAAAGGACCAAGTGAGACTGTCAAAGGCCTTCTTTGCATCAAGAAATATTAATGACTTTTTTTTTAAGCGCCCCCAAAAGAGGCATTTTTATTATTTTTCCACCAAAGACATAACTACCACATTACACAACATAGTAGACAACACACCAACTACATAACAATACACACTACACACCAAAGGCAACCACAACATTAAACATTCACGGGGGTTACAATTCTCATCCCATCACATCCAGTTTTACCCCTCCCACCTTACCGATCTAAGTATTATACCATTGCTTCTGTATCCTCTAAATTCTAACTTTCTAACTTATTCAATTCTAATTAGCATAAAGTTAATAATATCCATTCCTCCTTATTTCTTTCCATCCTTCTCTCTCCGATCGTACCAGTCATAAAAGCATTGCCAAGTGTTTGTAAAGGCTGATTCATCGTATCCTTTCAACATCAAAGTCAGTTTGTCCATTTCTGCTGCTTCCATTATCTTCTCAATCAACTCCTGTTCAGTTGGTACCACCATAGTTCGCCAGTACTTTGCATATAAAATTCTAGCCACTGTTGCTATATATGTTATCAAATATCTCTCTTCTCTCCGCGCCTCTTTTGGAAGTATTCCCAGCAATAATACCTCTGGCTTAAACAAAATAGTACCTTTTATAATATTCTGCATCAGTCTATGCACCTATATCCAGTATTTTTTAACCCTCTCACAAGTCCACCACATATGATAAAACGAACCCACTTTGACATTACATTTCCAACACTTATTAGAGCATTTTTCATCAAATTTTGATAACCTATCTGGGGTAATATACCATCTATAAAACATTTTATACATGTTTTCTCTATACGCAACCGCCCTGGTTATTTTCACATTTATTTTCCATATTTGATCCCACTGTTCCATCTCTATGCTATAGCCAAAATTTGCTGCCCATTGAACCATATTGTTTTTCACTGTTTCATCTATTGTATAATCAGCCAACAACAATGCATACATTTTTTTAATAAACTTCTCTTCCGGCTCATACAATATTTTCTCCATATCTGATAGTGACTTCTCAAACCCTTTCTGTTTGTCTTTTTTATATCTTGACTGAATCTGAACTCTGTGCCACCAACCAATATCCTCGCCCAATTCAAGCTCCCCTTCGCATTTATAATATCCAGATATCTTTGCGGTGGGTTTTCAAAATATAACCTAGGTAAAGTCACTGCTTCTACCGGGGCTACCAGCCTAGAGGTTTTAACAAACCACCTCCTCCGGATGGTCTCCCATACTCTAGCAAGTGCATCCCGTATCCAGTGTTGTCTAAAATATTTACGTGCTGCCACCTTCTCGTCCCACAAAAACGCATGCCAACCTTCTAAGAGATCATGGCCTTCCAGTTTTAAAAGCCTTCTTTCTTCCAACATCACCCATTCCTTAAGCCATGCCAATGCTCCCGCTCTATAGTATAGTATCCAATTTGGTAAAGCCAGGCCTCCTCTTTCTTTTGAGTCTTGTAGCGCTTTAAGCCTAATTCGTGCTCTTTTCCCTTGCCACACAAACTTAGACGTGGTTTGCTCGAGCTCTTTCAATATTGCCAAGTTTTTCAGGACGGGAATCGTTTGGAACAGGAAGATCCATCTTGGTAGAATATTCATCTTTATCAACGCAATTCTTCCAATTAAGGACAACTTCAAATTCTTCCATTTTTCTAAATCTTATTTCGTTGCTCTTAACAATTCTCTATAATTATCTTCTTGTAATGAACTACACCTATTCTTTAATTGAATTCCTAAATATTTCACCTTCACACAGAGTTTATATCCCGACTCTTCTTGCAAATGCTCTCTTTGCTCCAAAGTCATATTTTTAGTTAGAATTTTTGTTTTAACCATATTAACCTTCAAGCCTGCCACTTGCCCGTACTCTTTCAGGATCTTATTTAACTCCATGATTGAAGATCTCGGTTCCTCCAATATGAATGCCAAGTCATCTGCGTATGCTAATAGCTTATAGTGTTCTCCATGAACCTTTAATCCCTTCACTTCTGAATTCTGTCTTATCTCTTCTGTTAACACTTCCAGAGCAAAAATATATAGTAATGGTGAGAGGGGACAGCCTTGCCTCGTACCCTTCTGTATCTGGAATTGTTCAGTCCGTTCCCAATTTACCATAACTGCTGCTCTCTGTTTTGAGTAAATTGCTTGAATTGTTTGAATAAATCATTCTCCCGCTCTGGCCCTCTTAAGTGTCTCTATTATAAACATCCAATCCAAGTTGTCAAAGGCCTTCTCTGCGTCTACAAAAATCACCGCCATTTCTTTTTCTGGATGAGCTTCATAGTACTCCAACACATTCAATAATCGCCTCATATTGTGCTTTATCTGTCTTTTCAGGAGAAATCCTGACTGGTCTTTATGGATTGTTTTTGCTAAAACACGCTTCAATCTGTCAGCCATAATGGAAGCAAATATTTTATAATCCACATTTAATAGGGAGATCGGTCTATAGTTCCTAACATCGTTTCCTTCCGTATCCTGTTTATGTATCAAAGAGATTAAGGCTTCCCTCCACGTATCAGGCACTTCCTCTCCTTCCCACGTTTTCTTATAAACTTCATGTAGTTGTGGAAGCAATGTTTCTTCAAAGGTTATATAGAATTCCACTGGTAGACCATCCGTCCCTGGTACCTTACCTTTATTCTGTCTTTTCAATGCCTCCACCATCTCCATCATAGTAATTGGTTGATTTAAAATCTTCTGTTCTTCCTCCGAGAACTTCTGCCACACGCGGTCTTGCAAATACTGGGATATTTCTTCTCTGGTTATATTCTCTCTTGCATAGAGTTTCTTATAGAAATCTTCCACAATCCTTTTCAGGTCTTGAGCTCCATTTTGTTCTACCCCATTTCTATCTCTCAACGATTTTATCAATGTTCTTTCCGATTGCTTTCTTACTTGGTAAGCCAGCCATCTAGTTGGTTTGTTGGCATTCTCAAAGTAATTTTGTTTGGCATAATTTACTTTTTTGCCATTTCTACTGTCAATAAGCAATTCATTTTGTGCATAAGAAGCTTAATTTTAGCTTTCCTACCGGGGTCTCCTCCCATCTCCATTTCTTGCTTCTCCTGTTCCATTATTTCTTTTTTCAGGTTGAGGTATTCCTCATTTCTTTTTCTATTCTTCTTTGCCGCTTCCTTCATTAAAAGTCCTCTCGCGAAAGCCTTAAACGCATCCCACACCGTTCGTCTCGGAATACCTGGGGTGATGTTTTCCTTAAAAAAGAAAGTAAATTCCATTTGCAAGCTTTTCACCACCTTGCTATCCTTAAGTAATAGGGAGTTCAGTGTCCATCTGTCCCTATGGTTTATTCCCTGTAACTCCACCGTTATTGGATTGTGATCAGCAAATGTGCCTGCATCAATTTCAGCCTCCTGTAAATCTCTTACCATTGAAGATGACATCCAACACATATCCAGTCTAGACCAAGAGTCATGTCTCGCCGAATAGAACATATATTGTTGCGTTTTAGGGTTTCTTATTCTCCAAGTATCAACTAACCGCCATTCCTCAACGATCTGCAGAAGTGAATTAGGAAATTCATTACCTTTTGGCTTCTTCCTCTGGGTATTCGCTTTCCGATCCATGTTATTATCAAAAACTGCATTAAAGTCACCAATCACACAAAGCTCCTGGAAATCCTGTTTAGCCATCAAGATTGAGAGCTTTCGATAAAACTTCTCCTGGTTTTGATTTGGGGCATAGATATTCACTATTAAAACTTTTTTATTTTGTCTTTGTATTGTCACCATCAATATTCTCCCATCTTCCGAAGCAAATATAAGTTCTGGCTGCATATTTTCCTTAATATAAGTGACCACTCCACGTTTTTTCTTCTCTTTATCTGTTGCCACAAACATCTTGCCTAATCCCTTATAATACAGATAATTTTCATCCTTTCTCCTAATGTGGGTTTCTTGAATACATGTTATGTCTGCTTTACATTTCTTCAATTGATGAAATATCCTTCTTCTTTTCTGAGGTCCATTTAAGCCATTGATGTTCACCGAAGTTATTTTTATCTTCTTTTTATCCATCTAGGTTCTGTGTCTGTCTGTATTCCTTTTCACCTTTTGTTTTTTGCCTTGTCACGATTGGAGATCTCAGTCTAAATTTTCTTGATCTTTGAGGTTTGGCAGAGAGAGCTGATGCCGTTGCTCCCTGGGATTGGAATTCCTCTTCCCTTTCCACCTCTCCCTCTTCTCTCTCCTCTTTTTCTTCTTGATCATCCGACATCTCCACTCCATACGTCTCTAGAAAATCTTTAGCCTTGAAAACAGAGGTGATTCTGAATCTCTTTCCCTTAAAGTTAAAGAAGACCCCCTCTGGCAATATCCACCTATAGGTGATATTATTGGCTCTCAACAGTGCCGTTAAGTCTGAGTACGCCCTCCTCTTCTCCCTCACTCTCCAGGGTATCTCTTTTAGAACTTTAATTTCTTCTTGTCCCATCTTCAACGGTACAGCGTTTACTTCTTTCAGTATCTTATCTCTAACTGCCCGCTTATGGAACCGCACCTGGACCTCCCTGGGCACCTTAAATCTTCTTGCATAGGCCGAATTCATTCTGAAGGCCACATCAATTTCTTTTTCCACTTCGCTTACATCCTCAATATGTAAATGATTTGCCAGAAGTTCGGACATCTTTGAATTCAGATCTTCTTCTTTTTCCTCTGGGATATTCTGAAATCTCAGAACAAAAGCCACTCTCTCCACCTGTAATCTCATTACGTCTTGCTCCAATAGTGATTGTTTTTCTTCATTTTCTTGAACCTTCCTTTCCACTTGTCTTGTTTTTGTCTCCACTTCCTCCACTGTATTACTTAGTGACACAATTTTTGTAGTATTATCGGCAATTTGTTTCTGCAACAGCTGTAAACTCTTGGTGAACTGCTCCGTAATATCCTTCATTGCATTTTGGATCGGGACCGCCGCTTGGGGGATCATATCTCTTACTTCCTGGATAGCTTGTGGGACACTACTCCAGATTTCTTCCATGCCAGCCTTGAGTGGTTCTACAACATCATTAATCATGCTCAGGATAGTGGCTTGCACTATCGCTTGTATTTCTTTCTGGGGTATTTCTTTCAGGGGCTCTTTCTGGCCTGCACCCCCCAACTTTCCTGTAGCAGAGCTAGCAGCTCCTGGAGAAACCAGAGACTGTTTCCTTAATCCTCCACTGGCCATCTTTATCTATTTTTCACCACTTCCAAATCCCACTCTTAACGTGCACAGAGAATATTCACAGTTTTTATTATTATTATTATTATTATTATTATTATTATTATTATTATTATTATTATTATTATTATTATTATTATTATTATTATTATTATTATTATTATTATTATTATTTACTCTTTACCCTTATCCAATGTTTGGGAACAGCGCAGGTCTTCTGGCCCCGTTCCCAGAATTTCTATCTCAGAGAAAATTAAAGCAAATACCAATCTTATTTGTTGGCAAAATCCCCAGAAATTATTTTCACTATCCTCCCGTCTATTTACCAAAACAACTTCCCTGTTGGCAATTTTCCCAGGAAGACTGCCTTGCCCACCTTCCCCCTCCTATTCTCCCCCTATAGCCCACTAGAACCAAATGAAGTGACCAGCCGACACACTATCAATCAATAATTAAATTCCTTATTTTCAAACGAAGCTCTTTCATCCAGCAGTCTTTAAACAGAGTCCATCCTTCTCTCCCACCTCTTTTACCGATAACAATCGCAGCAAAAATTGAGGACGTAGCAAACACTCTCTCTTCCCTCACTCTCTTACTCTTCCACCCTGGCCCTCAAGGGTTAAAAATTGGCGTACGATGAAAACAGGCCTCTTCTTCTCTATTTCTCTGATTCTTCTACCCTACCCCTATTAGGGTTAAAATTTGAGAACGCTGCAGAGGGGTCTCCAGCCAGCCGTCTTCACCTTAGAGCTTCTTATTTTCACTCAGCCTCTCTCTCTCTCACCAGACGGATTCCCCCTCCAGCTCTCCCTGCACACAAACTGCTTTGCGTCTCGATTTTCAGTTTTTAGAGGAGGCTTAGAAGAAGACCCAGGTTTCCTCTCAACACCCACTAAAAGCCAGGAAACCGTTTTAAAGCCCCATCATTTCCCTCTTCAGCTCCATGACTTTTCTGATGGAGTTCTCTTTCCCTCTCGCCCTTTCAAACCTCGTCACGCCACGCTCCCTTTCAGTTTCTAGCCATTTGTTCTTCAGGGGGAGAGCCCTCCCCACTATGCTACTTCTTAGGGCTAATTATTTTAAATTGCCCTTTCAAACCATTCAGCTTTTATCATGAATACTCATAGAAGCACTGTCGGTAAGGTGCCTCATTCCCCCCCTCATCCAGTGCAAAAGTCTTAGCTTAACTCAGACAAACTGAGCCCGAACTTTGATCCCACGTTGGGGGCAATCCAGCCCACCCCGTGGGTTGCAAATCACACAGGGTTTCAGATCAAAGCCCCTTGCAGCTGCCAGTCCCTTCCCGGGATGGCAGGGAGCCCTTTTGATGGTCAAAGGGCCCCTTTAAAGATCAGAAGATTGCCACACGCTCGAAGTGCATGTGCTTTGCTAAGCTATCAGCACTCTCTCTCCAATGACATTTGTTTTTCAGGGTGTGCTTCAAAATATTCTAATGTTCTCACATTGTTTCTCATATATCTCTTTGGCAAAACCCCCAATTGATCTTGATGAATTATCTGGATTAGTACCTTTTTCAGTCTATTTGCTAATATAGATGCAAAAATCTTATAGTCCACATTAAGTAGAGAAATTGGTCTATAGCAGGGGTCATTTCGTAGACAAAGTGGTGCAGGAGCTCATTAGTATAACTCATTAGCATAACTTATTTCCATATGCCACACCCCGTGTGTCAGAAGGCAACACCCACTGCTCCGGCTCCACCCCAAAAATCTCCAGGTATTTCCCAACACAGAGCTGGAGAGTCAGCTTTACACTTTTTGACTAGAGGCACTTTAGGTTTCCTTTGCTCTTGCAGAGAAGCTACCCTACAACAAGCATGAAAATACAGGTCAAGTTAGTATGCTTTTGCTTTTTCTGCAATAAATCAGGAAAACAATCAAAAGGTTATTTTGGCAACAACATGCCTGGGACTTATTATTTTCTTATGCTTTCTTAAGCCCAAGTAATATATTTCAAAGGGCTTGAAATCCTTGAGTAACAATTGTTGGCTAGAGCAGAAACCCCTACAGAAACCCCTACAGCAGGAATCCCCAACCTTTTTGAGCTTGTAGGCACTTTTGGAATTCTGATGCAAAATGGCTGCTGCTGAAGGCAGAGCCAACCACAAATGTCAGGGTGTGAGGGTATGCACAATTTTATGCACAACATTTCAGGCAGAATGTGTTTAATAGAATGCTTACTTCCCATCGCACAATCCACACATGGGAGAGGCCATGCTGGTGAAGACAGCAAATCTGGTCTCTCGAACATGAGTCCCAGCAGAGAAGCCAACATAATTTTGCACCATTAAAGAACGCTTCTGGGAGTGAGCAGAGTGCTTTTCTGTCAAGAGGAATAACCATAGCTGGCCTTTTACATCTAGCAAGAAGGAAGAAAACTTTCTGCTCAGATTTGAGGACTGGTCTGTGGGTGATGGGAGTGGGAGGCATTCTCCCCCCAAAAATGGGAGATGAGGTTGCCAACCCTAGTTTGGGAAATTCCTGGAGACTTGGTGGCAAAGCCAGGGGGAAGGCAGAGTTTGGAGAAGGGAGGGAGCTCATCAGAGATACGATTCCATAGAGGCCATTCTCCAAAGCTACCATGTTTTCTAAGGGACCTTTAGCCTGAAGAACACTTGTCATTCCAGAACTCCAGGCCCCACCTGGAAGATGGCAATCCTAGCTCTGAGGGCTGTAAAGTTGGGAAGGCTCTTTTCGCTGGTTCAAAACGTTAAGGAAGGATTTGCTAAGCTATGGAGCCTGGGTGGCAAAAGCTGCAGGAATCTCTCCAAACTTCCAATGTAGGTTCCTCTCTGCATGATTATCTGTTCTAATCCAACTGCTCAGCAATTTTATTGAGATTTCAATGGGGGGTGGACAGGCAAGGAGCACTACCCGCCTCGCCATTCACTTCAAACTTCCTAGCATTTTCCTGCCACTCAGCACACCTCTCCCCAGATGGTCCCGCTCACAGATCAATTCCTAAGCATGGTTTGCTTCTCCGCCACCCACAACAGACATGACCCGGCAGGAAGAAGCAGAACGCCTGAACAGCGCGCCCGGGACCCCCTTTGTCTCTGCACCTTGGCTGGCGGGTTGGCCCACAGCACTCCGTCTCCCTCCAGTGCCCAAAGGTCACAAACTCCAAGGGTGACGCTTTTCAAATTACCCCCAACAAAAGGCGGGAGAAGGCTCCGCAGGCCCTCCACTCCGGAGCAGGGGAGCCAGCTGACCAGTGTGCATGGAACTCCACGCCAACTCACTCCTTGTGTCTCGCCAACTCGCTCTTCATGTCTATTCTTTTTTGGAATATCTTGTAAAGTGAGAAGCAATGGATTGTGATCTGCAAATGTTGATGGTAGAATCTCTACTTCTATAATATCATTAATCATACCTGTCAAGATCCAAGCCATAGCCAATCTGGACCAGGATTTATGTCTTGCTGAGTAAAATGTGTAGTCTTGTTTGTTTATATTCCTAATTCTCCACGCATCTGCTAAGGAATATTCTTCCACTAATTTAAAAAAGGAGTTAGGTAACATTACCTTTTTTCTGTCTTCCTGTAAGACTCTTCCTATCAGTGGCTCTATCGAATACTGCATTGTAGTTCCCGATTATACTGATCTCCTCATATGTTTGTCTTGACAGAATTTCATGAAAGGTTTTGTAGAAATTTTCCTGCTGTTGATTTGGCACTTAAATATTGACTGTGAACATAGACTTGGACTGTCTTTGGAGTGTGACAATCAATACTCTTCCATCTTGTTTAGTCATAAACCAGTTCTGGATGGAAACATTCCTTCACATATATTGCCACTCCTTTTTTCTTCTTCTGCTTGTCTGTAGAGGCAAACAATTTTCCAATCTTTTTAGCTTCCAGCAATTTTTTGTCAGATTCTTTAAGATGGGTTTCTTGTAAACAGACAACATCTGTCTGTGTTTTTTTGATTTTTTGAAAAACTTGTCTTCTTTTTTTGTGGGGCATTCAATCCATTAACATTGATAGAAATTATTTTCAGTTTCTTCTTATCCATCTTTAAATTTTTTTTTGAGCCAGTTTTTTTTTTTTTGAAACAAAACTTTATTGGAATATATTCAACATTGTTAAACATCATTACCAATACAATTTAAAGATTACATCCCATCCCCCCACCCCCCCTAATAGGCTTCCAACACTGCTAATAACAGGGGAAAAAAGAGTTAAAAGGTAATCAAGTTTAAACTTGTAACAATCGACAAACCAGGTAACACAATTCTAATACGTAAAAGCCTGACTCTTTCAAACATAGTTTCCAATAAAGGTACAGTACAATCAAGTGTTCATTTAATTTCTCATTCAGTTTCAATACGAATCAAGATTGTACATTTTCCCTTTCATTCTATATTCAGTTTCCATATACAGTTTCAGGCCTTCCCAGTCTTTTAGGTATTGTTCTGCCATTTGTCCATTTAGTTTCTTCGTCATTTTGTCCATTTTGGCTAAAAACAGCAGTTTCCTTAACCAGTCTTGTATATCTGGCACCTTCTCCGCTTTCCACTGTTGCGCAAAAGCCATTCTCGCCGATGTGATCATGTACCATAGTAATGTCCTTTTTTCTTGTGGAATTTTTTCCATTGTCAAACCTAAGAGAAGAAGCTCCAGACTTTTCCTGATAGAAATTTTTAATATCTTCTGCATCTCGCAATGTACATTTGACCAGTATACTTTTACTTTATCACATGACCACCACATATGATAAAAAGAACCCTCTATTTTTTTACATTTCCAACACTTATTATTCAAGTTCTTATCCATACTAATATTAGCAATCTTTTTTGGAGTCATATACCACCTGTACATCATCTTATAACAATTTTCTTTTATATTAACACAGGCTGACATTTTAAAAGCTTTTTTCCACAGAAATTCCCATGATTCCATAGAAATTTTCTTATTCATATTTATGGCCCATTTTATCATTTGCTCTTTAACAGTTTCATCCAGAGTATATACATTCAACAAGGTTTTATACAACTTAGATATCATTTTTCGCCCTTTTTTCAACCAGATATCTTCAAACTCATCGTTCTTAGCTCTAAAACCAACCTCTTTACAGTCTTTTTTGTAAATGTCCCATATTTGGCAATATTGTAACCATCCATACTCAAATTCTAATTCATTATTTGGTTTTAAAACATATTTTTTCCCTTCCTTTTGAAGCAACTCTTGGTATTTCAACCAATCATTACCTTTATGTTCTGAAAAAGGATAAATAACTGCAGCAGGAACGATCCATAAAGGCCTCTCATCGGGAACTGTATTCTTGTATCTGGTCCATGCATCAAACAACGTTCTCCTTATATAATGATGCTTAAACATTGAGTCTACTTTATTTTTCCCATACCAAAGATAGGCATGCCAGCCAAATCTGCAATCGTGATACTCAAGGACCAAAAGTTTTCTATTTTCCAAATTAACCCAGTCAGTTAACCAAGACATACATACAGCTTCATGATACAAACACAAATTCGGAACTTGGAAGCCACCTCTGTCTTTAACGTCATACATTATTTTTATTTTAATTCTCGGCTTTTTTCCTGCCCAGATAAATTTAAAGATTTCTCTTTGCCATTTCACCAACACTTTCACATCTTTCACAATTGGTATTGTCTGAAACAAAAACATTAACCTGGGCAGTACATTCATTTTGACAACGGCAATTCTTCCAAGAAGAGATAATCTGAGTTTTCCCCACTTTTCTAAATCACGTCTTATCGAAACCCACAATTTTTCATAATTATTCTTAAACAAATTGATATTTTTCATTGTAATATCAATTCCCAAGTATTTGACCTTTTTAACCACTTCACATTCTGTCATATTTTGTAAAGCTTGTTGCTTTATACAATTCATGTTTTTGCACAATATTTTTGATTTATTTTTATTTACATAGAACCCTGCGAGATCACCAAACTCTTTTACTTTTTCAAATACCAATGGCATATTATTGACAGGATCGTCAACAATAAACATAATAATGTCAGCAAACGCTCTTAATTTATATGAGAAACCTCTGATACTCAAACCTTTTATATTATTATCATCTCTAATCACTTGCAGCAATATTTCCAAAATCCAGATAAATAACAATGGCGATAAGGGATAGCCCTGTCTAGTTCCTTTTCTGACCCGGAACGCTTCCGTTGATTCTGCATTTACAATCACCGTGGCCTTTTGTTCTTTATATATTGATTTAATCATTTTTGTAAATTCTACACCCATCTGTAATTTTTCAATCACTTTGAACATAAATTCCCAATTCAAATTATCAAATGCCTTCTCCGTATCTAAAAATAAAAAGCCGACCTCTTTTTCCGGGTGCTTATCATAATATTCTATTGCGTCCCAAACAACCCTCATGTTGTCTTTTATTTGCCTACCTGGCAAAAACCCAGCCTGATCTTCGGCAATAGTGTCTTTCAAATACTCTTTGAGGCATTCTGCTAAAATTTTTGCAAAGATTTTGTAATCATTGTTCAAAGGTGAAATTGGTCGATAATTTTTGACATTAGTTAAATCTTGGGTCTCTTTCGGTATCAAGGTGATTGCTGCTTCGTTCCAGGAATCTGGAACCTTCCCATTTTCTCTAATTTCATTTAGAAGAATCTCTAGAACCGGTACCAGGTCTTCTTGAAGTTTCTTATAAAATTTGGCTGAAAATCCGTCTGGTCCTGGAACTTTGGAGATTTTTGCTTCTCCTATAGCTTTGCTGATTTCTTCTTTAGTTATCACAGCGTTTAACAATCCTTTTGTTTTTAAACTTGGTTGTGTCAAATTCACCTTAGATAAGTAATCTTGGATTTTTTGTTGATCCACCTGTTTTGCTTGAAAAAGAGTAGCATAGTATTTGTAAAATTCTCTCCGGATCCCTCCTGGGTCCATAATTTCTCTGTTCCCATCTTTCAATTTAATTATTGTTTTGTTCTCTCTTCTTTTCTTCAATTGCCATGCCAAATATTTCCCAGGTTTATTCGCTCCTTCAAAGGACTTCTGTTGCAATTTTTTCAAGTTCCAATAAACTTCTTTATTTAACCTCGCATCATATTGTTCCCTTAGGATCCTCAGTTCTCTCAAAATTTTCTTTTTGCCAGGTCTCTTCTTAAGTTCTGCTTCTTTCTTTTGAATTTTTTCCAAAATTTCTTTATCTATTTTGAATTGTTATTTTCTTTCATTGTTGTTAATTGCAATTAGATGTCCTCTCATCACAAACTTATATTCCTCCCATACCATTTGCATCTGTACTTCTTTATTTAAGTTTAGTTGGAAATACGTTTTGGTTTCTGTCCTTATTTTATCCACAATGTTTGTTTGTCCAGTAAATCCTCATTGAGTCTCCATCGAAATTTCTTTCTTTTAGCATAAGTTGACCACTTTATTGGGCTGTGGTCGGAAAGAATTCTAGGTAATATTTCAATTTTACGTGTTTGCATAATCAAGTTCTCAGTCATCCACATCATATCAGTTCTTGAGAAAGACTCATGTCTTGATGAGTAAAAAGAATAGTCTTTGTCTTTAGGGTTTTAAGCTCTCCATGTATCTTCCAGGTGTTCATGTTTCGCCATTTGAAAAAATACTTTCGGAAGCTTACCTATACCTTCATTTCCTTTTTTGGATTTTCTGTCAATAGCATTATTAACAGTACCATTAAAGTCACCCATCAATATCATTTGTTCATAGGTTAACTGTTGTAATTGTTCCCACAAATCTTGAAAGAATTTTTCCTTGGCTCCATTCGGGGCATAGAGATTTAAAATTAAGGTCTTTTTATTCTGAAGCATAACTTCCACTGCCAAGAATCTTCCTTCTTTGTCTTTAAAAATTTCTTTTGGTTCCAACTCTTTTTTTACATATGTAACAACTCCTTTTTTCTTTTGCGAGGAGAGAGGAATTCTATTCCCTAGTCTACTTTGAATCAGAAATTTAGCATCAGTCTTTTTAATATGTGTTTCTTGTAAACAAACAATATCACATTTTTGTTTTTCCAACCATAGTCTAACATTTTTCCTTTTGGGGGCGAATTCAGTCCATTAACATTCCATGAAATAATTTGACTCTCCATGTTGGTTTTGTATTTATTTATCAGAGTCTTTAAAATTGTCTTTAATGAACTTGGTCATTTGCTCTACTGACTTGATGGTGACTCTCTTCTGTTTAAATGTAAAGCTGACACCTTTTGGAATTTCCCATCTGTATCTAATGCCCTCTGTTTTCAGTTTGTCAATCAGGTCTTTGAAAAGTCATCTGTCCTGAAGAACCGTTCTGGGTAGTTCCTTTAGTATCATAATTTTCTTTTGGTCAATTATGAAACCTTCCTGAAATTGTTGTTTAAACAAGTCTTCTTTCAATCTTTTGGATATAAACTGGACAATCACATCTCTGGGTAATTTTTTCTTTTGGGCAATCGCAGAGTTGACTCTGTATACCAAATCAATGTGTGCCGCCACCTTCTCCTCTTCTAGTTTTAAAAAATCTGAAACAGCATCCACCATGACTGAGTGGATATTCTCATTTTTGTCTTCAGGAATTCCCCTGAATCTCAGATGGTTAAGTATTCCATTGTATTCCCCCATTACATTGGCTTTTGATGCTTCTTTAGCAACCTCAATTATGCCAGTTTCCACTCCTTTCACTCTCTCTTCCACCTCGTCTGTTCTTTTGTTCAGCATCTGTATTTCCATTGTGATTCCAGCCAGGTCCTTTTTCAAATCAGCTACTTCATCAGCCACTTTACCTAGAGTTTTTTCCATTTTTTGCATAACATCCATCATCTGTTTTTCCATGGCTACCATCATGCCCTGTAGTTTCTTCTCCTCTTTAGCAGCCATTTTCGGGGAGGACCTCTGTCTTTGCCGGAGATCGTAAGCCGTTGTTTACAATTGTTACAAAACTTACATCAAATTAAAGCTCTTCTTGTGCCCAGCTGAACCGCTCTATTTTCGCTTTTTTCTGTTAAGTCTTTTAGCCAAAATCTGAATAAATCATTTCGACCTTCTCAAAATGGCGGGCGCAATTTCTCTATGGTAAATGGCTCTTCCTGTTGCTTACTTCCTGTCTGGCAGTCTTAGTCATCCTCCTTGTCTTCTGGTTCCTCCCTTCTTCCGGCCTCCTCGGTCGTCTCTAGGAAGCGCTGCTTGTCTGTTCTGAGATCACTTCCTGTTCTGGTGTTTTCTGTCGCAGCTTAAGTAGTTTTCCACATTGTTTCTCGCAGAACTTGGTGTTAGTTTCTATTTTAAAGTCAATATCCCGACCGCAGGAATGATCAACAAACCGGCTTTTTGGCTTTTTTTTGCTTTTTAACCGCGTTTCCCGGAGATGGTGTTAGTACACAGTATGCTGCACAATCATGTGCTTCATCGGGTGTTGTTTATTTTCGGGATCAGCGCGTTTCCGGTGAGCAATTTTAAAAAGTTACCTTCAAAGTCCGTATTTTGTTATAGCAGTGTTTCCTTGGTATCAGTTTCCGTAGAATGTCTTGGAGGTCTGGGTCATGCATTCTTATGTTGAGAATCCAACTCGGTGGGGTCTTTTATAGAAATTCCGAAGTGCCCGCTTTGGGGGAGGGGATCAAGGCTGGTCGCGGCGCTCTTTAAAGCCCCGCTATCAGCCGATCTCAACTCCCACTTGGGCCGATGCTCATTGCTAGTCACCCCCCTGCCTGGGGAGATCTGCGGCAGGCTAGATAGCCCGCCCTGTCATAAAGACCCTCCGTATGTTCTGGGATCAGAGCCAGAGCATGTCAGGACGCCATGGATCCCAGACCGGAAGCCAGCCAGTTCTTTTCTTGAAGTGGAATCTTCCTGTCTGTGTGACTTCTGGTCTGTGTTCCGCTATCTTCAGAGGGCTCCCAGGAATGGCTCCCAAGGAACCCCCGACCCTCCCAGTCCCAGCGGGAGAACCAGCTTCAGCTTGGTCTCCCACAAGCCTTCTTGGAGAGAGGCTTGTGCAGGAGGCTTGATTTGGGGGCTCCCAGACATGGCACTGCCTCATCTCCCCAAAGCACAGTCCAGGAAGGGAGTGTTCATGGCTGCCATTGAACACAGAGACAAGAGCAACTGTTTTCTTGAGCTGTACTCCGACTAGAGAATCTTTTAACAGAACTGCACCATGAATAACTTGTAGAAGACTTGCTTTCACTTTAAGGTCTATTTTTGTTAAGGGGAAAGTGTGCCATTTAAAATTTAAAGCCCTGAGAAACAAGCTTCCCCCCACACACACCTTGTGGCTTGGAAGATCCAGCTCAGGCTTTCACTTTTTAAAAAAATTATGGGAAAGTTACATATATGACTTACAAGCTTTTAAGAAAACGTGGACCACTTTTCCTCTTTAGAAAACTGGTATTCCCTATATTCTAAGACTTCCCTAAAAGATTTTTAGAAAGACATGGAATTGTTTAAGAAGATTTAAGATGATTCTTGCTAACTTTGGCCAATGAATTCCAGATGAACCCGAACTTTTGAATTTAACATGGACAGAAACCTTATGGAAACCTCGATAAATTTGGAAAATTTGTTTTAATGGCACAAGATTATTACATCAAAGACAAAAATCTCTTTGGATTATAGTTTGGTTTTTGTTTCCCCATCTCATCATTCCATCACACTTCTCTCCTCTTCCCCCTGGATTTAAACTCATTTACCAGTCTGGAATTACAAATCTGTGTTTACTGTTGCTGACAGACCTTAACACCATAGTGGATTATAATTAGAAGATTATGATCATGGATTTTTAATGAACTTTTGATATTCATTTAACCTTGATTTTGCTATCTCTGGAACTGTACAAATTGGAGTGCCTTATAAACTTTCTTGGTGGGTTTGATGGTGGATTTTTATGACTTCCTGGCCTGTGCCTGTACAAGATGGGTTATTCTTATTTTTTTTAACTATTTTTTGATTGTGGACCTCTAGGAACTTTGGATATTGCTGGACCCCCACTACAGTTTTTGCCTTCTGTTTACTCCCAAGGCTCTGAATTCAATAAGATTGGCAAGACTGAGAACTAGGCCTGTGCTGTTAATGGTAAATCAAAGTGTAACCTAAACTTTAACTGTATGGCATATCTTTGATGTTTGGACTTCACTTTGAAGCATATTTGTAACTGGTGTGGAAAAAAAAGAGAGAGACTATTGTTGATACTAGAGGCATTGGAAACATTGAATTGTTTGGGAACATTGAGGACCCCCTTCCTTATTCAAAGATAATAGCAGTGTCTCAGTTAATTGGACAACAACAGGATCTGTCTATGATTTCGAAATGACACACTAACACATCCATCTCTGAACCTGATGCATGAATTTCCTTTTCCTATGTTTTCCCCAGAATCCTATCTAACCAAACGGTGATCATACAAAAAGAGTTTGTTATTCCATGAGGCCATAAACCACATCAAAAAGACATGGTATTCCAATTTCCCCCCTCCATATGAGATCTCTTACTGTGCGACAATTATCACACTGGTCCACCAATGAGGTCTGAAACTTCTGGCTGCAATCCAAGAAGTATCTTATTCCCTCCCCTTAACCTTTTTTGGCACATAAAGTTATCCCTGAGAACACCAGCATGTTGTTCCAGCTGTTGGTTCCCATCTCATTACTTGGCTCCATCAACTAACTCCAATCCACTGTGTAGGAACTAGTAGAGGGCTGTGTGGCTGATTCTGCAATAGCCCTGCCATCCGACACAGGTGCCCTTGAAGTCAGCAGCTTATTAAACTCCAACAGCAGAGTTTGGAAACAATGCAGACCAGGGATAAAAAGGCAACTTGCCACTTGTGGGATAAAAAGAACTTTCCCATTTTTCAGACTGGTGAGGATGTAAATGCTTTTGTTGTTGTTGTTCATTTTGAAAGATCCTGTGTTGATAAAGAGGTTCCTAAGGGACATTATATGCATATTTTAAGACCATGTCTGAAGGGAGAATTAATCTCTTTCCAAGCTGAGCTTACTGCCGAGCAAACTAATGACTATGATTTTTTAAAAAACAGTTGAATAAACAGAGATATGGCTTCACTGCAGAGCAACTGCGTAGAAAATTTAGAAAAAAACAACAACTCTGAAGCCAGAAGAAAGTTATTCTGCTCTGATATCCAGGCTAAATAGAACCTTTTCAGATTGGGTTGAAGCTAGTCAAGCATTTACACATACTGAACTGTGCCCAATGATGATTAAAGAACAATTATTACAACTCTTACCAGAAGACTTATGTCTTTTAATTAAGACTAAAGGTGAGTTGTCTTTAAGAAACATCGACATTTTGGCAGTTGAATTAAGGACTGATAAGGAAGCTTGTGGGAATAAAAAGACATTATTGAAAGGACCTTCGGGAAGTGTGGAGGAAGGTTTTGTTAAATCTAAGAATAACATAGATAATTCTTCCACATATAACAACTTGAAACTGGCAGCTCCTCTACAGTCAGAAAAGAAATCCTCGAGTTCATCTGCTTTAGTCAAGCCTTGCTTCATTTGTGGTTCAAAAGACGTTTTTTAAAAGGCAGTGTCCCATCTAGAGAAAGCAACAATCTAAAATGCAATGTATTTCAGCTGAAGTGCCTTTAACTCGAGAACTGTGGAGTGATGTGAAGTCTGATAATATGGAAGTGGTTCAATATGGAAGTGACTGCTCTTTCCCTAAGGACAACTCTACTGAGGACACTTTGGTTGAAAAATCATAGGAAGGCACTTTCTGGACCAGAAATTACCACCAGTGAAACATCACTTGGCATGTGATTGCATCTTTGGAGGCCTCATTTGTACTTTTATTCTGTGCCTAGTGGTTTTATTTTGAAACTATTTTTTCTGGCCCTTCTTGTATTTATATTTTATATCTGTATGATTATACTCTACTATTATATAAGCTAATTTGTTCCTCACTGTGTTTGACCAGTGAAGAAGGCCTATGCAGGCCAACACGCATAAGGTCAAGTCCATTAGCCCTTGTGTGTTAGATTCTGGTATTTTGACATGAGGTGTGATTGGGCTCTTATATATTTTTAAAGTCTTTGTAAATAAATACATGTATCTTTTTATATACTATATATTAAGCTTTTATTGTTGGCCCTCTTTTCTACTTGACTAACCTTTTCAGGTTCTGGATCCCAGGTTTCTAGGTGCAGTTCCTCCCCCCGCATTGTTGTCCCAAACACAGCTTGCAAATCAGATACTGCTTGAAGAGGAAGCTAAGCGGCAGGATACGGAGCAACTCCAAGTGAGATATCAACAAGAGAGCAGTGCAGCTGTAGGACTTCAGAAGGTGGCCATGCAAGGCAGAATTGAAGCCATTTCACTGTTACCTCTTATGAGCATTAGGACTTTTATTTCTGCAAAGCAAAAACAATGGGTGAACAAAATGAGGGAGGATTTTGTTGAACTAGCAGATGGTATTAGAATTACAGCTCAGAAGGATGCAGGGGCAGATTTCTCAAGTATTTCTAAAGCTTTGCTAGAGAGATATTCTGTTCCTGTCCAAGGGCTAGTTCAAGCAACTGCTCTATCCCATGCCTAATCTTATAAACCTCAATCATGTCACCTCTCAGCTGTCGTTTCTCCAAGTTAAAGAGCCCCAAGCGTTTAACCTTTCTTCATAGGGAAGGTGTTCCAACCCTTTTATCATTCTAGTTGCCCTTCCCTGCACTTTTTCCAATGCTATAATATCCTTTTTGAGGGGTGGTGACCAAAACTGTACACAATATTCCAAATGAGGTCACACCAATGATTTATACAGGGGCATTATGATACTGACTGATTTGTTTTCAATTCCATTCCTAATAATCCCCAGCATAGCATTGGACTTCTTTATTGCAGTTACACGCTGTCTAGACATTTTCATTGAGTTATCTACTATGGCTCCAAGATCTCTCTCTTGGTCAGTGTCTGCCAGTCCAGACCCCATCAATTGTGCATTTATAGTTAGGATTTTTGACTCCAATGTGCTTCACTTTGCACTTGCCACATTGAACCCCATTTGCCACGTTGACACCCACTCACCCATCCTCGACAGATCCCTTTGGAGTGCCTCACAATCCTACCTGGTTTTCACCACCCTGAACAACTTAGTGTCATCAGCAAATTTAGCCACTTCACTGCTTATTCCCATTTCCAAATCGTTAATAAACAAGTTAAAAAGCATCGGACCGAGTACTGATCCCTGTGGTACCCCACTGCTTACCACCCTCCACTGAGAAAGTTTCCCATTTATACTCACTCTCTGCTTCCTATTTATAAGCCAGTTTTTGATCCACAAGAGGACCTGTCCTTTTATCCCATGACTATTGAGCTTACTTAGGAGCCTTTGATGAGGAACTTTATCAAAAGCTTTGTGGAAGTCAAGGTAAGCAACATCTATGGGGTCCCCCTTGTCCACATGTTTGTTCACTCCCTCAAAAAAAAACAGGTTAGTGAGACAAGATCTTCCTTTACAGTACCCATGCTGAGTCTGCCTCAATCGTTTTTGTTCATCAATGTGCCTACTAATTCTTTCCTTAATAACAGTTTTCACCAACTTACCTGGAATCGACATCAGACTGACTGGCCTGTAATTTCCCAGATCTCCCCTGGAGCCCTTTTTAAAGGTGGGAGTGACATTAGCTACCTTCCAGTCCTCAGGAATGGAGGCAGATTTTAAAGAAAGATTACATATTAACGTAAGGAGATCCACAAGTTCACATTTGAGTTCTTTCAGAATAAGAACATAAGAAGATAAGAGAAGCCAATGTTGAATCAGGCCAATGGCCCATCTAGTCCAACACTCTGTCACACAGTGGCCAAAAATACCAGGTGCCATCAGGAGGTCCAGCAGTGGGGCATGGACACTAGAAGCCCTCCCACTGCTTCCCCCCCCAGCACCAGGAATAGAGTGCATCACCTGCCCCAGACTGAGAGTTCCTATCTATACCTTGTGGCTGCCCCAGACTGAGAGTTCCTATCTATACTTTGTGGCTAATAGCCAGTGATGGACTTCTGCTCCATATGTTTAGCTAATTCCCTCTTGAAACTGTCCATGCTTGCAGCTGCAACCACCTTCTGCGGCAGTGAGTTGGGAATGTTTAGCCTGGGAAAGAGAAGGCTTAGAGGGGATATGATTGCAGTCTACCAATAGTTGAAGGGCTGTCATGTAGAAGATGGAGCAGATCTATTCTCTCTTGCTCTGGATTGCTAGACTAAATCTAATGGGTGGAAATTATGAGGGAGTTGTTACTGGCTAAATATCAGGAGAAACTTCCTAACTATAAGAGTGGTTGAGCAGTGGAACAGATTGCCTCAGCAGGTGGCGGACATTCCTTCGCTGGACATTTTCAAGCAGAGGCTGGATGACCATCTTTCAGGTATGTTGTAGGCTTATCTTTTGGCTAGGCTCCTGCAGAGTGCAGGGGGTTGGACTAAATGACCTGCAAGGTCCCTTCCAGCTCTAACATTCTATGATTCTATGTAGAAAGGAAGGAATCTGAGAGAAGGGAAATGGGCAGAGAAGAGAGTACCACGTGGCCAGGAGCTGAAGTGATAAAGAAGAATGAACTGCACCAGCAACCCTCGAACAAACCAGTTGAATGTATGTAACATTTCCTCTTGTCTCTTTCGACACAAATGGCAGCTGGCTGCACGATATGGAAACATTTACATGCCGTGGCTGTGACCTGACACAGCAGTTGTCCTGTCTGGATATGAAGCAGTGAAAGAAGGGCTGATAAACCATTCAGATGACTTTGTTGATCGGCTAGTGACCCCTTTCCTGAAAGCTATAGGTAAAGAAAAGGGTAAGTTGTTGGGAAGCGTAAAAATCAGGGAATCAATTGCCCCACCATCCCCCAAATAAAGATGTCACACAATACTAAGTTGAACTGAGATTTATTTATCAAAATTATCCCAGCCATATTAAAATTTGACCCTCTGTGGGGTTGCGATAACACACACCTTTAATCTGCCATTGCTGCGAATGCCTAACAGATCTAGAGGGCACGATCGGACCGCAACCTCTGGGAAGCATCCTGCAGTCGTTAGAAATCCGTGCTGCTCCAACACAGATGCAGAGTTCAAAGACACTGGGGAAAGCCCAGTTCTAATGGGTTCTGACGGACCCCGGACGGACTTCGCTTGTCTGATCACGCAAGCACGTTCTCATGTGGTCGGAATGGTCTGATTATGCCATCCTGGCTTGGTCCTATTTTTCCCTCCCTTTCACAGAATGTGCATCATCACATACTCCATAGGGAGCCTGCATTGTGGAGGTGCCCAAAAACAAATGCCCCCCCCAAAAAAACCCAATTCACTCATGGTTGCGCCTGATCACACAATGACGGGCTGAGCCTGCAACTACAAATGGATGTGTGATCATGCAACTGCATGTCAAATTCCTCTGGAGGAAATAGCCTCACTTCCCCTCCACTTCAACTGGCATGTGTGACTGAAGCCTGTGAGTACCTACCCATTGGGCTGTAAGAAGCTTGCTAACGTTAATTACTTGGATAATAACTGAGGTCAGGGTGGGGTGCTTGGGACTGCTTTGTGGGAACAGGATCAAAAGTGCCAGGCAGACTCCAGAAGCTGCAGCTTTGTCTCAGCAGAGTCAACAACTCTTGCAAGTCATGACTGACTGGCAATTTGTGGGGAGGTATTGACTACAAGGGTGAGTAAGGTGGAGGTCCACCGTATGGCTTGGGCTATTGTGGGTTTGGTTGATTGTGGGTCGTTGTTTTTTTTGGTGCACTATAAATCTGCTGCACAGCTGGTTAGAAGAAGAAGAAGAGAAGAAGAAATTGGATTTATACCCTGTCCTTCACTCAGCATCTCAGAGTGGTTTACAAACTCCTTTCCCTCCCCCTCCTCACAACAGACACCCTGTGAGGAAGGTGGGGCTGAGAGAGCTCTTTCCAGAACTGCCCTTTTCAAGGACAGCTCTTATCAGAACTATGGCTTGCCCAAGGTCACACCAGCAGCTGCAAGTGGAGGAGTGGGGAATCAAACCCGGTTCTCCCAGATTAGAGTCTGCACATTTAGCCACTACACTAGACTGGTATAGATCCTCCCACTGGTGGAGAGGGAAACCAGAGTAAGCTGCAAAATGTGCCTAGGTGGGCAGGGAATCCTTGTAAGATGGGGAGATGGGAGGTACAGTGTGTTAGCCCCTCTTGCCACATAAAAGATGGTACCCAGGCCAGGTTAGGGTCAAAGTTGGCAAAGGGCAAATATAGCCCTCTCTTTGTGCAGTGCAACCAGCCCAGCCTTGTGCTCAGGACTGTCTCACTGATGCAATCAGCTATCGCTTCAGATACAGTCTCAAGCAGACACAGATCTGAAAGGAGAATGTCTTAATCTCATCGGCCCAAGGGTGTCAGTGGACCTGCATTCTGACAACCAAAGAAAGTGAAAGTGGCATGCAATGTAGCGGGGTATTTCTGTTCCAAAGTGGGTTTGGTAAAACAGCGGAGCGAATGCTAGATGCGGAATGGGCCAGGGACTGATTCTGTATCAGCATTGCAGTTGTATGGTTTTTAGAGAAGGGGTAGCTTTTCAACATATATGCATACATAATCAATCAGCTTGATGTTTTCTAGGCTAAGTTCCACTCTTTTTGAACAGTAATTTCTTTCAGTACTAATTTCTCATTGATTCTTCTTGGCCTTAGGTATTATATTGTCAAATGGCCACACCTGGAAGCAACAGAGGAAGTTCGGGCTAGCCACCATGCGGAAGTTGGGGCTGGGGAAGAAAGGCGTGGAGCACCAAGTAGAAGAGGAAGCCCATCAACTTGCTGAGACTTTTTCACATGCAAAAGGTATATATGATGTCAGGAAACTGGGCTGACCAATGGTTGCTCTAGGCCATTTTTTTATTTCTCACTGAAGTTTGGATTAATTTACCTGTACATTGGATCATGACCAGACCAGACCAGAATAGCCCAGTCTAGCCCAATCTCATTAGATCTCAGAAGTTAAGCAGGGTCAGTCCTGGCTAGTATTTAGATGGTAGTCCTCCAAGGAATCATAGAGCAAAAATATACTGCATAAACAATGCAGACAAATAAGCGAACAAAATATAATTCACATCAGTGACAATTAAGTAACATCAGTACACAGGAATGGTTACAAAGAACCAATATAATTACAAATAACAACAATAACATTAGAGTAGGACACAGAGTAAAGGACGAAGATTCTGGATTTCACTCCTTGTTTCGATAATTCTTCCTCAGAAAGCTGAAAATAAGTCAATTGCTTATTATATTATAAAATTACTAACATACATTTCTATTTAAGATAAATTACTAGCATACATTTATATTTGAGGTAACAATTACCTGTATCAAGTGCTTAGTGTATATAGAAGCCTCCAAGAAACTAGGTACTGGCAGTGCTGTGGATATAATGTATCTAGATTTCAGTAAAGCATTTGACAAAGTATCTCATGATATCCTTGAGGATAAGCTGGTTAAGTGTGGGCTGGACGTTGCAACCGTTGGATGGATTCATGGTTGGTTGAAAAATTGTACCCAACGAGTGCTCGTAAATGGCTCTGCATCTATGTGAAGGGAATTCTCGAGTGGAGTGCCACAGGGCTCGGTCCTGGGCCCGGTGTTGTTCAATGTTTTTATAAATGACATGGAGGAAGACATAGAGGGGATGCTTATCAAATTTGCAGATGACACAAAGCTGGGTGGGATTGCTAATTCTGAAGAAGACAGAGTCAGGATTCAAAATGATCTAGATAGGCTGGAACAATGGGCTGAAGCAAATAAAATGAATTTCAATAGAGATAAGTGCAAAGTCCTACACCTGGTCACAAAAAATCAAAGTCACAGATACAGAATGGGAGGGACTTGGCTTGACAGCAGCACATGTGAAAGGGATCTGGGTGTTCTGGTTCATCACAAGCTCAACATGAGCCTGTAGTGCGATGTGTGGCTGTGAAGAAAACTAATGCAATGTTAGGATGCATTAACAGAAGCATTGTGTCCAGATAACGGGATGTGGTAGTTCTGCTCTATTCTGCTATGGTCAGGCCACACCTGGAGTACTGTGTCCAGTTTTGGGCACCACACTATAGGAAGGATGTTGACAAGCTTGAGTGTGTCCAGAAGAGGGCCAACAGGATGGTGAGAGGGTTGGAATCCAAGTCTTATGAGGAAAGGCTGAAAGAGTTGGGTATATTTAGCCTGGGAAAGAGAAGACTTAGAGGGGACATGATTGCAGTCTTCAAGTATTTGAAGGGCTGTCATCTAAAAGATGGAGCAGATCTATTCTCTCTTACTCCGGATTGCAAGACTAGGTCTAATGAGTGGAAATTACAAGGGAGTTGTTACCAGCTAAATATCAGGAGAAACTTCCTAACTGTAAGAGTGGTTGAGCAGTGGAACAGTCTGCCTCGGGAGGTGGTAGATTCTCCTTCCCTTGACATTTTCAAGAGGGGGCTGGACACCATTTTTTGGGTATGTTGTAGGTATGTAGGGCTATCTTTTGGCTATGGTCCTGCAGAGTGCAGGGGGTTGGACTAGATGACCTGGAAGGTCCTTTCCAATTCTAACATTCTATGATTCTATGATACAGAGCATTACTTGCTCCAGAGTCCCTATCTATAACTTGTGGCTAATAGCCACTGATTGACCTCTGCTCCATATGTTTATCTAATTCCCTCTTGAAGCCCTCCATGCTTGTAGCTACCACCACCTCCTGTGGCAGTGAATTCCATGTGTTAATCACTCTATGGGTGAAGTACTTCCTTTTATCCGTTCTAACCCGACTGCTCAGCAATTTCATGGAGTGCCCATGAGTTCTTGTATTATGAGAAAGGGAGAAAAGTACCTCTTTCTCTGCCTGCTCTACCCCATGCATTATCTTATAAACCTCAATCATGTCACCCCTCAGCCATTGTTTCTCCAAGCTAAAGGGCCCCAAGCACCTCAACCTTTTCTCATAGGAAAAGTTCTCCAACCCTTTTATCATTCTAGTTGCCCTTTTCTGCACTTTTTCCAAAGCTATAATATCCTTTTTAAGGTGTGGTGACCAGAACTGTACACAGTATTCCAAATGAGGTCACACCATTGATTTATATAGGGGCATTATGATATTGGCTGATGTGTTTTCAATACCCTTCCTAATAATCCCCAGCATAGCATTGGCCTTTTTTATTGCAGTTGCACACTGTCTCGACATTTTCAGTGAGTTATCTACTATGACTCCCAGATCTCTCTCTTGGTTAGTCTCTGCCAGTTCAGGCCCCATCAGTGTGTATTTATAGTTAGGATTTTTGGCTTCAATGTGCATCACCTTGCACTTGGCCACATTGAATCCCATTTGCCACATTGATGCCCACTCATCCATTCTCAACAGATCCCTTTGAAGTGCCTCACAAATAGTTAAAGAATGTATGGTTAGATGGATGCAAAGTGTGGGTTACATCCGGGGGTCTTTTCATAGAAAAAGAGCTACAGAAGCTCATTAGCATATGGTATGCTAATGAGCTACTAGGCTATTAGCATATGCCATGCCCCTTGACATCACCAGAAGTGATGTCAGAAGGGGAAGCAAAAGGGGGGAGGCATCTTCGAAAGCCTCCCCTTCCCTTCCCCAGCTGGCCTGGGTGGGGAGTGAAGCGTTGGGCCACAGAAGGAGGAAAGAGGGAAGGAAAGAGAGAGAGTAAAGAGAAGGAAAGAGGGAAAGAAAGAGAAGAAAAGAAGGAGAAGGAAAGAAGGAGAAGGAAAGAAGGAGGAAAATAAAGAGATAGAAGGGAAGAAGGAGGGAAACAGGGAAAGGAGGAAAAAAGAGAAGAGAAGAAGGCGGGAAAGAGGAAGACCAAAAGACCAAAAGGAACAACATTTATACATGTATAAACTGATGGTGCAATCTCATTAGACCACTCACATGACACACACCTCAAAAAGAATATTTATAGCACTGGGAAAAATGCAGAAAAGGGCAACTGCAGATGAAAGGAAGTACTTCTTCACCCAAACAGTGATTAACACATGGAATACAGTGCTACAGGAGGTGGTGGTGGTGGTGCTGGCATGAACAGCTTTCAAATGGAATTTGACAAACGTATGGAGACTGGAGCAGACAGGAAAAAAACAAACCAACCCCCCCCCAAACAACAGCAATCAGCAGAACTTTTTAAAGCTGTAAACCTGTAAGAACCAAAAAAACTTTCATCTGTTCTAACTTATAACCTGGCTGTTCAGCAATTTCATTGAGTGCCCACGAGTTCTTGTCTTGTGAGAAAGGGTGAAAAGTACTTCTTTCTCTATCTACTCTAACCCAATGCATACTCTTGTAAACCTCTTATCATGTCACCCCTCAGTCATTGTTTCTCAAAGCTAAGATCCCCAAACGTGATAACCTTTCTTCATAGGGAAAGTGTCCTCCTCTTATTATTCCAGTAGCCCTTTTCTGCATTTTTTCCAGTGCTATAAATATTCTTTTTGAGGTGTGTGTGGTGTTAGTGGCCAATGAGGTTGCACCATCAATTTATAGATGTATAAATGATGTTCCTTTTGGTCTTTTGGGGTTTCTGTGTGGCACTGTGGCATGCTTGCACTGCCACAGTGCCACTTGTTCTGGAGTGTGCCACTTGTTCTCATGGCAAACAAGCACCTCCCAAGACAGTTCACTTTCCCTGAGATTCTCCAGAGAAACTGGAATTTACAAAATTTCCTCCACAATGAAGCCAAATACAATCACTTATTGCTAAATCTAAAATTTATACATATCTTTATACTCTGATATCATAAGCAATGCACCAACCAATCATATATTCTCCTCTGTTATTTAAACGTTTCTACACATCATCAAATCATTTTTTTTCCTTTGCATGCAGAAAGTCAATTAGGAGCTTCCAACTAGCAATAAAAGTAGACAATGTCTTTTCCTTAATCAGGGAAGTAAGTTTGGCCATTTCTGCAGCTTTAACCACCATTCTTCTACTGTACATATTTTCATAGATTTCCAGTTCTGCAGATAAAGTAACCTCGCTGCTGTAGTCATATACAAAATCAAAGTCCCATGCCTATTTTCAAGATGTTCTTCTTCTGTTTCATCTTTCAACAACAGTTTATACATTTTAGCAATAACGTGAACATCATTTGTACATAACGCGGTCTCAAATACACTCCTGTTTTCTTCAAAGCCATAAAGTTGTCAGTCAGAAATCTCTCTAATTTATTGTTGTTGTTGTTCAGTCACACAGTCGAGTCTGACTCTTCGTGACCCCATGGACCAGTTCATGCCAGGCCCTCCTGTCTTCCGTTGTGCTCTGGAGTTTGCTTAATTTCATGTTTGTTGCATTGATAATACTGTCTAACCATCTCATCCTTTGTTGTCCCCTTCTTCTTTGACCTTCAATCTTTCCCAGCATTGGGGTCTTCTCCAGTGAGTGCTCCCTTCTCATTTGGTGGCCAAAGTATTTGAGCTTCAGCTTCAGTCTCTGACCTTCCAGGGAACAGTCCGGGTTGATTTCTTTTAGGAAGTCTTCTGCAGCACCACAATTCAAAAGCACCTATTCTTCAGCGCTCAGCTTTCCTTATAGTCCAACTCTTGAAACCATGTATTACTACTGGGAATACCATTGCTTTAACCATGCGGATTTTTGTTGGCAGGGTGATGTCTCTACTTTTTACTGTATTGTCTAGGTTTGCCATCACTTTCCTCCCAAGGAGCAGGTGTCTTTTAATTTCATGACTGCAGTCACTGTCTGCAGTGATCTTGGACCCCAGAAACGTGAAGTCTGTCACTGCTTCCATGACTTCTCCTTCTATTTGCCCAGGAGTGATCAGGCCAGATGCCATTATCTTAGTTTTTTTGATGCTGAGGTTCAAGCCAACTTTTGTTCTCTTCTCTTTCACTCTCAGCAAGAATCGCTTTAGGCCCTCTTCACTTTCTGCCATTAGAGTGGTATCGTCTGCATATCTGAGGTTGTTGATGTTTTTTCCAGCAATCTTAATTCTGGCTTGTGGTTCATCCAGGCCGGCATTTCGTATGATGTACTCTGCATATAAATTAAATAAACAGGGTGACAATATACATCCTTGTACTCCTTTTCCAATGCTAAACTAATCCATTGTTCCATATCAGGTTCTGTCACTTCTTGACCCTTTGTCAGGTTCCCAGTCAAATCACTCTCTACACAGTCTTTCTTTAGAAGAAGAAGAAGAGATTGGATTTATACCCCACCCTTCACTACCCAAAGGTGTCTCAGAGCGGCTTACAAACTCTTTTCCCTTCCTCTCCCCACAACAGACACCCTGTGAGGTAGGTGGGGCTGAGAGAGCTCTGACGGAAACTGCTCTTTTTTCAAGAACAGCTTCTATCAGAGCTATGGCTTGCCCAAGGTCATCCAGCCAGGTGCAAGTGGAGGAGTGGGGAATCAAACCCGGTTCTCCCAGATTAGAGTCAGCGTACTTAACCACTACACCAAACTGGTGAAAGTTTATTAAGAGATTTGAAATGCCATGGGTTTGACCTTCTTTGTCAGGACTGGGATGCAAAGGCGGGAAAGCAGTTTATAACTGAAACCCCCCACATCCTATTCGTACATGTCAGCAACACTATCCAGACCATGAAAGATATACAGTCCATTCTAACTAAACACAGGCTTGTCTTCAAGGTTACTTCCCCTGTGAAAGTCCTCTCAAGGTGCTGGAAAAGAATTACTGAAACTAGCCTCCCTAATTTTATGAACACTCACTCCCCTCCTTCAGGAATGCAATGGCAGCAAAGTCAGCTGATAAGCGCACAGGGTTAACATGCAGCTGGCAGCAAAAACTAGGGAAACAAAGAGAACGTACAGAATCACCAACAGGCAACAGGCAAGAATCCAACAAGTAATACAAAATCATGCAACAGGTACAGTGGATGAGATGCCCGAGTCTGACACCCTTATACAGATGTCTCGAGAGACATGTGAGGTGGTCTGGTACTCCCATCTCTTTAAGGACTTGCCATACTTTGTTGTGATCCACACAATCAAAGGCCTTAGCGTCGTCAATTAAGCAGAAATAGATGTTTTTTCTGGTACTCCTTTGTTTTCTCCATAATCCAGCAAATGTTGGCAATTTGATCTCTAGTTCCTCTACCTCTTTGAAACCCAGCTTGTACTTCTGGCAGTTCTCTACCCACATACTGCTGAAGCCTAGCTTGTAGGATCTTCAGCATGACCTTGCTAGCATGTGAAATGAGTGCAATTGTGCAATAGTTTGAACATTCCTTGGCATTGCCCTTTTTTGGGATTGGAATGTAAACTGACCTTTTCCAATCATGTGGCCAGTGTTGCATTCTCCAAATTTGGCTGGCATAATGACTGCAGCACTTTAATAGCATCATCTTTTAAGACTTTGGATAGCTCAGCTGGGATACCACCCCTTTCACTAGCTTTGTTAGTAATGGTTTCTAAGGCTCATTTGACTTTGCACTCCAGGATGTCTGGCTCGAGGTCAGTGATCACACCGTCATGCTTGTCAAGGACATTGAGGTCTTTCTTGTAAAGTTCTTCTGTGTATTCTTGCCATCTTTCCCTAATTTCTTCTGCTTCTGTTAGATCCCTATTGTTTTTGTCCTTTATCATGGCCAGTTTTGCAAAGAGTGTTCCCTTGATTTCTCCAATTTTCTTGAACAGATCTCTAGTCCTTCCCATTCTATTGTTTTCCTCTATTACTTTGCATTGTTCATTCAGGAAAGCCTCCTTAGCTCTCCTTGCTGTTCTCTGGCAATCTGCATTCAGTTGGGTAAATCTTTCCTTTTCACTTTTGCCTTTTGCTTTCCTTCTTTCCTCAGCTATTTGTAAAGCCTCATCAGACAACCACTTTGCTTTCTTGCATTTCTGTTTCTTTGGGATGGTGCTGATTGCTGCCTCCTGTACAATGTCACAATCCTCCGTCCATAGTTCTTGAGGCACTCTGTCTATCAAATCTAGTCCCTTAAACCTATTCTTCACCTCCACTGTATATTCATCAGGGATGTGATCTAGGTCAAACATGAATGGCCTAGTGGTTTCCCCAAATTTCTTTAGTTTGAATTTTGCAACGAGTAGCTCATGATCTGAGCCACAGTCAGCTGCAGGTCTTGTTTTTACTGACTGTATAGAGCTTCTCCATCTTTGACTGCAAATGATATAATCAATCTGATTTCGGTGTTGCCCAGCTGGTGATGTCCATGTGTAGAGTCGCCTCTTAAGTTGTTGGAAGAGGGTGTTCACTGTGACCAGCATGTTCTCTTGACAAAACTCTGTTAGCCTTTGCCCGGCTTCATTTTGTTCTCCAAGGCCAAACTTGTCCATTATTCTGGTTACCTTTTGACTTCCTACTTTAGCATTCCAGTCCACTATGATGATGATGACATCTTTTTTTGGTGTTAGCTCTAGGAGGTGTTGTATGTCTTCATAGAACCAGTCAGGGCTCTTTTTTGTAGAAAAAGCCCAGCAGGAACTCATTAGCATAATAGGCCGCACCCCAAAGCAGAAACTCATTAGCATATTAGGCCACTCCCCTGACAGCACAGCTCCCTCCCAGGATTGGTTTCCCCAGGTGCCCTGTGGCTTGCAGGGTACATGGGGAACCTGAGGGAAGGAAGGCAGTTTCTGGATCAGCTTCCCCAGGCACCCCACAGTTGTGGGGTGCCTGGGGAACCCGAGGAGGGGAGGCAGTTTAAACTGCCTTCCTTTCCTGGATCGGCTTGGCTTCCCCAGGCACCTGTGGCTTGCGAGGCACCTGGCGATCCTGAGGGGGAGGAGGCTGTAGGTGTGGCCAACTCAGAAGCCAGCCAGAACTCCATTCCTATGCATTCCTGCCCAAAAATAGCCCTGGAACTGATCCACTTCAGCCTCTTCTGCATCGGTGGTTGGGGCATAGACTTGGATTACTGTGATGTTGAATGGTTTGCCTTGGATTCAGACCAAGATCATTCTGTCATTTTTGAGATCATATCCCATTACTGCTTCTCGCACTCTCATGTAGACTATAAAGGCCACACCATTTTTTCTACGGGATTCTGGGCCACAGTGGTAGATGTAATGGTCTTCTGAGTTAAATTTGCCCATTTCTGTCCACTTTAGTTCACTGATTCCCAAGATGTTGATGTTCAGTCTTGCCATCTCATTTCTGACCACGTCAAGCTTACCTTGATTCATACATCTTACTCTCCAGGTTCCAAGGCAATATTCTTTTTTGCAGCATCAGACTTTCCTTCCACCATCAGACACATCCACAAATGAGCATCCTTTTGGCTTTGGCCCAGCTGCTTCACTCTTTCTGGGGTTACTTCTACTTGCCCTCTGCTCTTCCCCAGTAGCATACTGGACACCTTCTGACCTGAGGGGCTCATCTTCCGGCGTCATATCTTTTAACCTTTTGTTACTGTCCATGGGGTTTTCTTGGCAAAGATACTGGAGTGGGTTGCCATTTCCTTCTCCAGTGGATCACATTTTGTCTTTGCATCTCTAATAGCTGTGCATAAAAAACTCCAAAACCATAGACAATTATATCCTTTCATCAAGTCATCTCTTCATTTTATCTTAACTAATAAGTCACACTAGGTTAACCATTCATGTTTAGTTATCATTCCCCGCTTGTAAAATTCTTGGGTTGAGAGCCACAGTGGTGTTTTTGGACATTACCTAGGTTTGTACTTATCCCATATCCTCAACAACCCATGTTTAACATGATGGTTTTGAGAATCTGCAGTAACCTTAGTTTTTTTTTGTACCAGAGATAACCATGCCACCCATATTTCAGGTCATGTCCCTCCAGCTCTAATAACCTTCTATTTCTCAACAATAACCATTCTCTCAACCAAACCAAAAGGCAGGTAGCAAAATATAATTTCAGATCAGGGAGACCCAGTCCTCCTCTTCCTGTAGCATCTTGCAAAGTCTCATATTTAATATGAGGTTTTTCTCCCTTGCCAAACAAACTTGCCAATGTTTGAATGGGACATCAGATGTCAACAGTGGAATTGTTTGGAATAGAAATAACATCCTTGATAAAATATTCTTCCCGTGACAGTGGTAATTTATCCCATCTTAAAAAATCTTTTAAAACTTCATTCTAAGTTTTAATGTAATTATTTTGAGATAATGTTTTGAAATAACATACAATTCACATTTTTCAACGTGATATTTATGGTCAAAATGATATTTATTTTGGTTTTATTCTTCTGTAAGCTGCCCTGAGCTGGCCTAGGCTGGGTAGGGCGGGGTATCAATTTGATAATAAACAAATAAAAATAAATAACCAAATATTTCACTTTTTGTCAAAAAAAACCCCCAAATTTTGTTAGTCTTTGAAGTGCTAGACTTTAAGGTGCTACTAGACTCCTTTTTCCTTTTCTAGCGAAATAGCAAAACAATACATTCTGTCTACTAGGGTTCTCTATGGCTAAATAATCCACTTTTGATCCACTTTTACTTCACTTTTTTTAATTGTTTGAACTGTCAAAATCCAGTTCGAAAGTGCATTGAAAGTGGGTTGAAAGTGGATTATCTAGTGTGCATGTGACTGCAGCCTATGTTACACACAACGGTACTACAGTGACACATAGCCACTGGGCATAATAAGCAGAATGTATATTCACAGCATTGCAAAACAAGCTTCGGCAAGAGACAGCAATCACAGGGTTAATTCCCATCCCCAGCTTCATTCCCTACTTCTCAGCATCTCAAGCCTCTTCCTCCAATCAGCTGATCTGCTTTTCCTCTCCTCCTCCGGCTTCTTCTTCCATGGTTTCCTCAAGTGTAGAGTGGTTTGAGGATGTTGCCATGATGTAGGCAGGGCTTGACATCTGGATTCAAACCTAAAACCAGATTGTTCAGCTCTCCCACCCTTTGCTTCATTGTAAGAGGCCCCTCCCAAGCAGCTGACAGCTTTGAAGCCCATGAGGTTTCAAAACCATCACTTATGATGTGGTCTGATGTGCAGTTTGATCCACTGTGGCCCCACCTCTAATTGATCCATAAAAACATAAGAGAAGCCAATGTTGGATCAGGCCAATGGCCCATCCAGTCCAACACTCTGTCACACAGTGGCCAAAAATACCAGGTGCCATCAGGAGGTCCAGCAGTGGGGCCAGGACACTAGAAGCTCTCCCACTGTAAAACCCTCCCCCCAAGCACCATCCAGGGGATTTTGTAACAGAGAGTCTTGGTCAGACCTCCCTCCAGTTTGGTGTAGTGATTAAGTGTGTGGACTCTAGTCTAGGAGAACCGGGTTTGATTCCCCACTCCTCCACTTGCAGCTGCTGATGTGACCTTGGGTCATTCACAAGCTCTGGCACAGCTGTTCTTGAAAAAGAGCAGTTTCTGTCAGAAGTTCTCTCAGCCCCACCTACCTCACAGGGTGTTTGTTGTGGGGAGGGAAAGGGAAAAGGAGTTTGTAAGCTGCTCTGAGACTCCTTTGGGTAGAGAAGGGTGGGGTTGTACAGGTTTTTTTAACCTTCTCACCCCCAGTCCAGGAGATAAGAAAGGTCCAGTTCCTGATACTCTGCCAGCATGTGAGTCCAGCCATCTCAAAAAAGCTGGCTGAAATTGATGTCTGTTATAGAGGGTTCATTGGCAAAACCATAGCCATGATACACAGTGCATATTCTGCCAAAGTCTTGATTGGGACAGATTTAGCTTATAAATCATTTATTTCTGCTATGCAAAGCCCACCTTGTGTGCCTGAATTAAGAGATGTTTCCATGGCTGTAAAATCTGCTGGTGTGTGTGAGGAGGGGAAGGGTGAAAGTCTGGAGACGGTTGCTCACCACTCTCACTTCTGTGACAGCTCCAGCTGTCAATCTTGTTACTGAGCAAGAGGGAAATGGTTTTGATGGCACAGTGTCAGAATTTGTTGGTGATGTGCAGTTTCTAGAAGCACAGAAAGCTGATGTGTCTTTGGAATCCTGTTGGAAAAACGTAAATGCGGACCCAAGAGCCGTGGCTGATTGCAGAGTGAAATCTGTTACAAAGCAAGATCTTTTGTATCACCTCTGCCAAACTAAAGAGCAGGGAGAGGTTGAACAGATTGTGGTTCCAAAACCCTATAGAGAGATGGTGTTGAAATTGTCCCACGATAATCTGCTGGCTGGACATTTTGGCAGGGCAAAGACCTTACAGAAGATCTCTAGAGCCTTTTATTGGCCAAACGTTTTTGAGGCTGTAACAAGGTTTGTCCAATCCTGTGAAGTCTGTCAACTAGAAGGATATGATAGGGATGATCCAAGGGCACCTTTGCAAATCCCAGCAATCCCTGATGAAGTCTTTGCTACGTGGGGGTTGGACATTATTGGTCCAGTCCATTATTCGGGGAGAACAGGGAAGAAATACATTTTGACAATCATTGATCATCTGTCACATTATCTTGCTGCCATCCCACTGTCCAATATCTCAGCTAAAACTGTTGCTAATGCCCTTTTGGTTCAGTCCACCTTCTGGGGATTGCCTAAGGTTATTGTCACAGACTGTGGAGCCTCATTTGTTGGGTGGTTAATGAAAAAATGTGCGAGATTGCCCAGATAGAGCACCATGTCTCAATTCCCTTCTGCCACTGGGAGAATGGCAGAACAGAGAGAATGAATAAAACACTGGGAAAGATTATCAGAAAGTACGTTGCTGATTATCAAGGGAACTGGGAAGATCATCTTGCCTATCTTGTAGCAGCCTATAATAACACCTGGCAAGCTGGATTAGGTTTCAGTCCTCATGAATTGATCTTTGGCAGAACTCTGAACACCCCCTTAAGCATGCTCAAATAGCAATGGGAGGGTGCTTCAAATCACAAGCCTTCGTCTGTTGTTGAATATTTTCAGAAGCTGAAAGACTCTTTGCAAGGGGTATGGCAGACAGCTTCTAAGCACCTAACTGCTGCCAAACAGACTCAGAAATGCTTCTATGATAGAACAGCCGTGCCACGTGAATTCTCCACTGGTGAGAAAGTCTTGATCTTAAGACCTGTCAGGCCTCACAAGATGAGTGCTAAGTGGTTAGGTCCTGGAGCGATTGTGGAGAAACAGAGTGCTGTTCACTATTTGGTAGCGTGTGAAGCAGAACATATTGTTCCCAAGGTGTACCACATAAACAGTCTTAAGAAATTTTATGAAAGAACACCTAACATGTTTGCATATCAACTGAACGGGGATGTGCCGGAACAGCCTCTTGATATGTTAGCTGAGTGCCAACAGGAGGGAGGTCTAAACAAAGTGGTGCTTAATCCTGCTGTTACCCCTGAGCAGGCTGTACAGTTATATGAAATGCTGCAAGATTTTAAAGATCTGTTCACCAATGTGCCTGGCAAGACACATTTGATCACCCACTCTGTTCAGACAGAGAATATTGCACCAATCAGTTCCCATCCCTACAGGGTTAGTGGGAAACATGACCAGGAGATTGCTAAAGAGATCCAAGACATGCTGGATTTGGGTGTAATCATCCCATCCAAATCTCCATGGGCCTCGCCTGTAGTCCTGGTGCCAAAGAAGGATGAGGGGGTGAGATTCTGTGTTGATTATCGCCAGCTTAATGCTGTCACCATTCCTGACTCCTTCCCCATGCCTTGAATAGATGACATGATTGAGAGGCTGGGCTGAGCTAAATACATTACTGTGCTGGATCCCAACAAAGAATACTGGCAAGTTGGCATGGATGAGGATGCCTCTGTGAAATCTGCTTTTGTGACCCATCTTGGTCTGTACCAATTTGTAACCATGCCTTTTGGGATGTGTAATGCCCCTATGACCTTCCAGAGACTTGTTAATTCACTGTTATCAGGCTTATCCGACTTCTCTAAGGCTTATATTGATGATTTGGCCATTTATAGCGAGTCCTGGACTGATCACATGTCCCATGTGCGTGCAGTGCTGTCCCGCATAAATGATGCTGGCCTTACTATCAAGGTGCAAAAGTGCCAGTTTGGCCTAGCTGAGGTTGAATACCTGGGACACAGAGGGGGCTATTAAGCCACTTGATGCTAAGGTGCAGAGCATTAAAGACTGGCCTGTGCCAACTACAAAAAAGGAAGTCCAGAGTTTCCTAGGATTGGCTGGGTATTACAGAAGATTTTGCCTGCACTTCAGTGCCTTGGCCAGTCCTCTGACTGATTTGGGTAGGAAAAAACAACCTGTTAAAGTTGTGTGGACCGAGCAGTGTCAACAAGCCTTTGAAGCTTTGAAACAGGGTCTTGTACAGTCACCTGTCCTGCTTGCACCTGATCCTGCACTGGAATACACTGTCCAAACTGATGCTAGACAATTTGGTGTTGGTGCTGTTCTATGCCAACATGGTGCTGATGGTGATTTACACCCTGTGGTATTCTTGAGCAAAAAGTTCTTACCCAAAGAGAGAAACTGGTCTGTTATTGAGAAGGAGTGCTTTGCAATTCTGTGGGCCTTGACCAAGTTAAGACCATACCTCTGGGGTGTCATGTTCCACTTGCAAACAGACCCTCTCCTTTGTGCTGGTTAGACAGAATGAAGAATTCCAATCAGAAATTGCTTAGATGGAGTCTAGCCCTTCAAGATTATGATTTTTCGATTGCTCATATCAAAGGTTTTCAGAATCTGATTGCAGATGCTTTATCCAGAATTTACTGTTCTGAAGACCAAACGACCATTGGTACTTGAATTAACTAACTTGAATGTTTGCTTTCTGTAACTTGAAATGTGCTTACCTGTTTTCCTTTCTGTAAAATGGAACCAACTGTTTGAAACGCTTTTGTAAGCTTGTGCCTGAGGTTTGATAATGGCAGCCTCATGAATGCTGATTGCTTTTTTTTATGTGTACTACCTATATATTGTATTTTATATTCTCTGATATATTCTGTTAATGATTTCTTGATTCTGTTTGATTTCTGTAGGTTGTGACCTGTATCTTCACATGTACGCATGACCCTCAGGATGTAATTTGAGGTATGTGCCCCAAATGCTCTGGCCACTGACATATCCCTGTGACTTTTGTCACCTGCACAGATGACATGCACAGATGCCAAGCCTGGGTATCCATTTCAAAAGGCACTTTGGCACCTCTGAGGGGAAGACCAGATATTGAGACGTCTTCCCACACTGAGTTACACATCAAAGCTCAAGCAGACGTGCTTTTAGGGGTGTAAGCAATGGCGGTACCTACAGAGTTGGACACACCTCTTAATCCCCTTGCGATTGGATAAATGGCCATATTCAATGGTGATGGGAGAGGGAGGGGGTTATGATCATCCTATGGAAACTGAGACAGAGTTCTCTTGGAAAGTTAGCTTCTTTCTAGGAGTTAGTCTCTGTTTGGAATACAAACCTGCAACATGGAATTTGACTAGTGGGCAGTGAAGCTGGACTTAATTGCTCACAGCAAACATGGTTTTCATCCTGAAGATTCCCTGGTGCCATAACGCACATTGAATGACTGGTAAATATGAATATCTATGTGTAGTCAGAGCTAGTCAAGCTATAGATTTCTTTGTTTTCCTACCTTTGCAAGACTCTTGTCATATAACTGCTTTGCTTAATAAAGATTTAATACAGATGAATCTCATCTGAGTTTGAGTTCTGTATTGCAACTGGATCTCTAAGCCTAGATCTGGTAGTCTACGCTGCTTGCCTAGAAAGCTACTACTGTGTGTTAATTAATTATCTGCAGCTCTAGCTCAGAGCTGATAAGTTGTTAATTCCCAGAAACCTGGCAGGAGGTGGGACCTATGCTCCTGTCTGAGTTGGGAACATCCTTAAATAGGTCCTGATGGCAGAATACTGATTTCAGTGTTCCTGAAGCATGTGGGTCTTTGGTATCTCTCATTCCTGGAGGGGCGTGGGAGAGAAGTGGGATTCTGCACGTGCTGGCAGAGTATCAGGAATTGGACCTTTCTTCTCTCCTAGACTGGGGGTGAGAAGGTTCAAAAAACCTGTACAGGGGTATAAATCCAATCTCCTCCTCCTCCTCCTCCTCCTCTTCTTCTTCGTCTTCATCTTCATCTTCTTCCCCTCCCACTTCAATGTGCTTTCACCCTGTCGTTGATTAATCAGATGCGGCAGCCATGGAGTGGGGTGATAGGGCAGGGTTGGTTTGTTTTTTTAAATGTATTTTGAGTATGCACATAAATGTGTATGGGAAGCAGTGCTTTGGACTCTTGGCAGAATAGTGGCTGCTGGTGACCAATGGGATTACTGGAGGAAGCTTCTGGGATATGTAGTTCAGTGTGAAGGAAGAGTTTCTGAAACTGCTTTTGATAAATCCAACGCTTCAAACATTTCAAAGCCAGGGGGGAGAGAATGGAGAAGTCTCATCCTGTCCCCTGTGTGCTGCTTGAGATTTTATTTAAAAGCTTGGAGTGAAGCTGGACTCATAGGCATCATTTTCAGACTGTCCCCTCCCCCAAAAAACTAATCTTTTCAATTAACCCCTTCCCCACCCCATGGCCAGAAAGCACAGAAAAAATTACATAGGCATATTTCTTTGTAAGTTGTTGTAAAAAGAAAACAGTAGTGAAAAAGAAGAACTAGCATTGTTTGAGACACTGATAGATGCATTAGAACGCTTATCTGACAGAGTGGAAATAATGATTTCTCCAATTAATGAAAAACTGCAAATAATGAATAATAAGCTGGAGATAATAGCAGAAGAAGTCAAGAAAGTGAAGATACAATCTGAAACAAACGCAGAGGAAATTGCTGACCTGCAGAAGATTATTTCTAAACTACAAAAAGAAATTGTTCAGCATCAGGACAAACTTATTCAGATAGAATCTTTTCTCAGGCACAGTAAAATAAAACTGTGTGGGGTGCCGGAAGACATGTGTACATCTGAGAACTTACCACAGACGCTAATGAGCTGGTTTGGAGACATGCTGCATCTGGAGGAAGGTACACCGGGGTTTGTTGAAACAGCACACTGAGTGGGAAACCAATGGTGGAAAAACCTAAGAGACATAATAGTCCAGATAACCAGCAGCTCGGCTAGGGATAAAATTTTGTCTCTTGCAAGGAAAGGGAAAACACTACAGCTTCAGAACAACAAAGTATTGATATTCCCAGATACTCCTGCAGAAGCCTTGCAAAGACGAAACCTCCTTAAAGAGACAGTAACGACACTTCGAAGTATGGGACAAAAATACAAATGGGCCCCTTCAGGAAGATTGGTGGTGACTTATAAAGGTTTAACCTACACTGCATATGACGAAATATCAGGTCAAAAATTGCTACAAGCAATTAAAATGGAGGAAGAGAGAGAGTCAGTGGGAAATAAGAAGAAGAGACAACGTAGGCATACCTCATCACCGGTGCGAGATAGGACAACTTAATTAATTAATTAAAAGGAGATGTAGAGGACTGAAGCATACAAAGCCATACTATTAACAGCATGCTATGGAAACAATGTTGAGGCCAAGCCAAATTTTGTTAGTTCAATTTTAATTGAAACAAGTCCAGCTGGGGGAGGGGGGAAACTTTGGCTTCTTGGTTCTCATTGTACTTTGGTATAGGGGTAGAATTAGCAACTGGAAAGGTTTTTTCAGTTGAAGCTATTTTAGTGCGGGTTTTTTTTCTTTTTTTTCCTTTGGTTTTGTTTTTGTTTTCGTTTTATTTTAGTGGGGGGTGGGTAGAGGGTGGTTTTTTGGTGGGGGTCTCGGTATTAATTTTTTTTTGTGTTACAATCATTATTATTTGGTTAACTTAAAGCCATTAAAGCGGTAATTTGTGTAAAATTGGTGATATTTTTGAATCTCTATTAATTACTCTTTTGGAGTATAAATCATTTGTAAATTGGGTTGTATTAGCTGTAACGCTAAGAACCGCTTTTTTAAAAAACATTGACCTTCACTCTTACTGTGAGAAAATTTGCCTTTTCAGTTTTTATGGTATATATTAATTGGTTGGCGTAACTTTGGAATCACAGAACCTTTTCTGTGCACGTCAAAGTAGATCAAGCCCATTCTCATTGACATAGATTCTTTGAATTCTGTAAGGTTTATAGTTGTTTATAACTGCTTATTCTTATTCTCCAAAAAGCCGAAGGTCTCTACCACCCATCAGGATAGTGAGTTTTCTGGATAAAACTTTCCTTTTTCCTTTTTTATTTTTTTTTCTTTTCTCAGAGCTGTAATGAAACAATTAAAAATAATCACTCTTAATTGTAGAGGAGCTAATAATAAGATCAAAGCTAAAAGAATTTGTTTAGGCAGCGTGTCAATATTTTTTTTTACAGGAGACCTATATTAAATCCGGCTCTATAGTTTTACCCTCTAATTGGTTTACTACTCAAATTTTGGCTCATGGAATGTTGAAATCACGTGGGGTAGCTATACTATTTCCAGAGATCTTAATATCACTGTTACAGATATTGAAAGAGACCCTGATGGTAGATTCCTTTTTATTAAAGCCAAGTTACAGCAAACCTCTTTAACGTTAGCATCTGTTTATGCTCCTAACTGCAATCAAATTCAATTTTTAACTGATATTTTGGAAAGGTTGCATAAATTTGCTGATGATTCTGTAATTCTTGGTGGGGATCTGAACTATTTAATGAACAAATTCCTGGATAAAGCCACCCAAGTCAAGCCACAACAGAAAAAAAAATTGATGCAGAGGATGTTCATAATTCGTTAAAAAATAATTAATAATTTGGGCCTTATAGATATTTGGAGACTACAACACGGTAACATTCGAAACTATACATTTTATTCTAATCGGTTTAAAACTTATTCTAGATTGGATTATGTGTTGCTTTCATCGGATTTATCTAATAGAGTAATTTCTTCAGATATAGGCACAATGAAATGATCAGATCATGCCCCAGTGCAATGTGTCTTGTCAATTTTTGATAAGAACTTACACAAGACAAATTGGAAATTTAATAATTTTTTATTATACGATGCTGTATCCAAGAACCAATTACAAGAGGAACTTGAGGAATTTTTTAGAATTAATACAACCCCAGAAATATCGGCACATACGATTTGGGAGGCCTCTAAGGCGTTTATTCGAGATAGATGTATAGCACTACTAGTGCAATGTAGGAAGGAAAACGAGAAAACAAAAAAAGGTTTATTAGAAGAAATCCAGCACTTGGAAAGTAAACATAAAAAAAGTTGTAATATAACAATATATAAAAAATTAAAAGCGGCCAGGAAAAAATTAGAACTTCTTGAAGAGACTGAAATTCTTAAGACAAATTTCATGAATTTTAAATCTAATACAACTAAGTCATCAAAAAAACTTAGATTTTTGTCATGGAAACTCAAACAAAAACAGAATGAAAGACATATAACTGCATTAAAAGATAATAATAATGATCTCAAGTACACAGATACTGATATAGCTAAAATTTTAGAAAACTTCTATGGAAAGTTATATATGTCTACCAATCCTCCGAAAGCTGAGATTGATGCATTTCTGCAACGCTTAACAGACTTTCCTACACTAATAGAGGAACATCGTGAGTCTCTAGAAAAGCCATTTACTATAAATGAATTAGAATTTGTAATCAAAAAAGCTAAAACGTCTAAAGCTCCTGGCCCTGATGGATTTACCATTGAATATGTCAAAACGTATATGTCTATTCTTAGTGCACCTTTATTGAATGCCTGCAATTTGGTACTCTCTTCAAGTAAAATCCCAGAAACATGGCGCAAGGCGAATGTAATTTTAATACCAAAGAAAGGAAAAGAGCCTACAGATCCAGCATCCCTATGCCCTATATCATTATTGAATAATAATTATAAGTTATTTACAGCTATGTTGGCCAGGCGTATGCAGCAAATAATAGGAAACTATATCCATTCTGATCAAGCTGGATTTCTTCCAGAAAGAGATATTTTGGACAATATTCGTAAGACACTTAATCTTATTCACTTCGGGAAATGGAATCATCATCAGGATATCCTGCTGTTATCATTAGACATCCATAAAGCCTTCGACTCGCTAGAATTCAAATATTTAGAAACCTTGTTAAAATTTATGAATTTTGGCCCTATGTTTAGTAATGCCATCAAAGCAATTTATGATACATCAAAGGCAACTATTTTGTTCAATGGTGCCGCTACAAAAGAACTGTTAATGCAAAGAGGCACCTGTCAAGGGTGTCCCTTGTCCCCAGTTTTATTTATTTTAGCAGTTTTATTTATTTTAGCATTAGCTTATTTACTAAGGGCTGACCCCAATTTTGTTGGTATTTCACTATCTAACAAGGAATTCAAGCTTAGTCTTTATGCAGATGATGTTATTCTTTATGTTTCCTCTCCATTACAATCTTTAGTAGCTATACAACATTCCCTAGACAGTTTCGGCCCGGTCGCAGGGCTTATTGTAAATCAGACTAAGTCATTAATTTATCCTATTCAATTAAACCCCCTTACAAAACATAACATCGAACTTCTTTTTTCTTTTCACTGGGTGAAGCATTATTTACAATATCTGGGCATCAAAATCCTGGTTGGCAATGCCGACATAATACAGACCAATTTTTCTGACTTTATGGGCCTCAAAAATGTTTTCCTGGATGGACCGAATTAGTATGATTCGTTCTTTTATTTTGCCAAAATATTTATATTTTTTAGAATGATTCCATGCTTTGCTGCAGAATGCCAAATAAAGACTTGGCAGAAAGACTTTGATGCATTTATTTGGTCTAATAAACACCCCCGAGTAAACAAGTCTACAATGTCTAGACCGCTGAAACAAGGGAAGATGGCATCACCTAATCTTCTTTTGTATTATAGAGCTGTGGGTTTAGCATCATGTATGAGACAATATCATCAAGATGATTGTCTCAATTGGGCATGGATAGAAACATACTCGAGTCAATGCCATAGGTTTCAAGAATTGTTATGGTCGGATAAAGCTTCACAGGCTTTTGATAAAGTTGACTCACCCTATTTAAAATCCATACTTAAAATATGGTATAAAGTAAAACCTAAAATCATTCAACTTTTTTCACAACTTACCTGCTTCTTAAATCAGTCTTGGTTCCCTCCGGTGCAGGTCCAGCAGGCGTTTGCCCTATGGAAAAAGACAAATATCAGCAGAATTATTGATTGTGTTCATAAAGGTAAACTTATGACCAAGCAAGAGCTTGAAAGAAAATATAAAATAAATATTCATTGGTATGAATATTTTCAGTTTAGACATCTTATAGAAAATTCTGCGTATCAATCTTCAATACAAAAACCTCTCAATGATTTTGAACAGCTATTATATAAACCATACCAAAAACATGGTTTAATATCTAAAATTTATAAAATTCTGTTGATGGGTCAAAAACTAGAAGTGTTAACTTACCAAAAAGCTTGGGCTACAGATTTAAACTGTGTGATTACAGAAGATCAGTGGGAAGACATTTGGCAGGCTCAAAATAAGATGTCCAAATCAGTATATGCCCAAGAGGCAAACTTAAAAGTTATATTAAGATGGTATATGACTCCGGTTAAATTAGCCCACATAATTCCAGGTTTAACCCCTTTCTGTTGGAAAAATTGTGGGGAACGTGCTACTTATATTCACAACTGGTGGTCCTGTAAGCTAATTCAAGGATTTTGGATTCAGATAGTACAATGTATCGGTAAACTGACAAATTATGACTTACCTTTAGATCCTGTGATTATTCTCTTGGGACTTTGGCCTGAAAACGATCCACCTACAAAAAGGAGAAAATTAATAGGAATGCTACTTACAGCGGCTGAAATCCTTATAGCTAGATTCTGGAAAGACAAAGCAATTCCTACTGTATTACAATGGGTACATAAAGTTTGGGACCTGTTTATGTTAGATGTTTTTTCAGATTATAAAGATTCCTCCCACAATGAACAACTGTTTTATAACCTGCTAAGTATTTGGTATCCTTTGGTAGAAAAGATAGAATTAGAATGTTTTGAAAGGGAGGCTATTAAGGCTGCCAAATTCAAGCTTCTCCTATTTTGTTGAGGCTTTATAAATATTTTTTATTGTCTTGTCAGGTCAAAGGTATTTGAATGTAAAATTGCTTAAAAGATTGTATCTTCATAGAAGTTGCTGTTGGTCAGTTTATGAGTATCGATTATATTTTTACATGGTTCTGTCAGGGACATAATCGCCATGTTACTTTTCCTCTTGTTGTGTTGTTCTGGTTTTAAAATTGGTTACATCAAAGTATATTTTGTTATTGTTGCTGCTATCTTAAATTGTAACACTAAACTTAATAAATAATAAAAATTAAAGAAAAAATCATACCACACCTTCTGTGTGCTCTGCACTTGAGAGCCAAATTCTCATGAGCCAACGCCAGAATTTCTCTGAGTTCTGGACTTTGTCCACACAGTCCATACTGGTCATGAGCCGGGGACTCTCCTTCCTGCTAAACCCTTCCAGTGATCCTCTAACCTGCTGAACATACATACAGGGCCAGTGCCAGGCTTCTTTTGCAACCTAGGCAAGGCTTACTATTTGTGCCTCCCTACTAACCAATTTTCAAAATTGTAGGAAAAATGAAAAGCAAAAAACTTGAAATCATTATTTAAAAACAAAACAAAACTTGCAAGAATAAACAAATTCAGAGTCCAGTGGCCAGTGGAACAAATAGTACAATCCTCTTTGGTTTTCTTTCTCAAACAGAAAACAGTTTTCACCCACAAATCATAAATCATTTTGAACAATCCTGTGAATTGTGATGTCACAATTTAAGTCTCTTGAATGTTTCCATTTCAGGCACATCAAGGTCTCATTTTGCGTGCCTTTCCCTTTGCAAATCTTGTCACTAATTCCTTCAAGTGCTGATGCTTCGGCGTGTTTATTAATTTAGTTTTCCATCTCTCAGCAACCTCTCTCACCTGCAGTTGAGATCATCTACTGCCAGCCATAGTTGCTGCATCCCAGGAGTTGTTATTGCTGACTTGTAAACAGGGCACTCATTTAGCTTTAGGGAAAGGTGTAGGAGCAGTTGCAAAGTTCTTAGTGCAGAGTTATTTTTCCCTGCACTTGGCTCCTCTGCAGCAATTACGCTCTGCACATTGCTACAGCAGAATTTCCCTACTTTCCTCCCCTTCCTTGCAGCCACGAAGCTGTCTTTCTGCCCGTTTCTTTCCAGACACGGCCTGTAGCCAGAAAATCTTTATCAGAGGGGCAAATGAGAACAGTGATGGTCAGACCATCATTGTTTATTGACTTCATTATTTACTTATTTCTTTTTTAGTTATTTACCAGTTTTCTATTTAAAACTCAAGCTGGATTACATGGGTCGCAATCACACACAGTAGCCACATGATACACATGAATGCTGGGTGGATTTTACAGGCGCAATCACATGGGGACATCTGGCAAGCGTCCCGCACCTGTTGCCAACCCGTTTCGTCCTGCTGAAGACATGGAGTTAAAAAATACCGGGGAAAGTACAGTATCAAATGGGTTTGCGACAGGCCGCAGATGGACTTCCCTGTGTGATCGCTCTGGCGTGCTCCCATTGTGTCCGTGGCCCCTCATTGGCGCGCATCGGAAACACGTGGCAAAGGAAAAAACCCGATTCACCCACCACTGTATCTGATCATGCAGTGGTGGGTCAAGTTAATACGGTGCAAACAGCCTTGCTTCCCCCAAACACACACGTTATCTGGCACGTGTGGCCACAGCCACGGTATAGAATATTGTAATCAAATAGCATGTGAGATCTAATAAACAATGCAGTAGGACTAGGCATACAAAAAAATTACAAAAATGCATTAAAAAGTATCATGCATGCTATGTCAAGCAATGCAGAAAATGGAATTACAAAAGATGAAAACTATGACGTAAGAGCATGATAGAACATACCACAAACCAATAATATATAGCGTACCCTGTGGCATAGACTACAGTCCTGTTCTCTATAAGCTTTATACAAATGCCCTCCCAAGCAACTGTTCTACATAGTTTGCAGAACTAAAGAAGTCTGAGAGCCTTCTTCCAAGACATGCCCAACAAGACAGGCCCAAAAGAGATAATAACGGAACACCACTAGTGGTCACATACAGCTCTCAGCTCAAAACAGTTCAACGCATCATCAGTGACTTACAGCCTCTATTGGATAATGGCAGCTCCCTGTCACAAGTGCTGGGGGACAAACCTTTTCTAGCACACAGACAGCCCCCGAGTCTCAAGCAACTCCTCACCCACAATAATACAACATCTAATTTGAACATGGGCACTGGTATCAGAGCTTGCAATAAACCCAGATGCCGACTTTGCTGCCACATACACCCAGGATTCTTTTCTAAGTGAACAAACCTAGGCTCAAGCAACAGTGGCATGATCCCTGGGGTGCCCACCTGTCCCAGCAACTTTCAGTCTTCAGAGCAAACACGAAACACCACAACCCTCCCCTCTGTGAATAAGATTCCTGTGGGTTAGCATATATTAGCCAAAGAAGATTTGTGCTCACTTACCTCCGGGCCTAAATTCTTTATTATGTGTCTCCTGTTCTGTCAAAAGTTAACTTCCCCAGCAGTAAGAGTTCTACAGGACTATTGTGAAACACTGTCCTGTTCTTCTCTCTGTCTTTTCTTTACTTTCTTTTGAGCCTGCTACAACACCTTTTTGTCCCTTCATTCCTTAATCTCATGTTAGGAGATGTACTTTGAAATTGCTTTTATTTGTTATTTTCTGACCTGCACACACACCTGAATGGTGCTAGCAAGCGTCTTTGCATTGGGAGAAATGTATGCTTTGTTGGATGTGACTCTCTGCACTAGCAAGGTACCACACTGCCTGTACTTTCATGCAAATGAAGTCATAGACACACACACCTTGCATACCTCTACCCATAAGACATTGGGAACAAGAAGCATCTCCATTAGCATCTCCATTAGGGTCTGCCAGAAGGATGTATAAACGACAGCCTGTCCACCATTGAGGAATCTGTACCTCGCATGTAACCCACAGGATGCTTGGCATTTGCATGTGTTAAGACTGTTTCCTGTTCTGTCACTTGGACCAAGCCAGAGGAATCTGCACATCTAAGGTTTCCATGCCAACCCATCTTTGCACCTTGGACCCAAATGCTCCCCTTAGTAAGGTGTAGACTTTCAATATTGCCCCACCTTAGTAGGAGGGTATCCCACATCCTATAGCCAATAGGTATAGGGATGGGACGGACCAGAGAGAGACCCCAAGCCAGCCCCCAATACTAGCTGATAAAACAGGGTGCAACCTTTGTTCTAGGTTGTCGTCGTCGCCTTGGCCATCCCCCCCAATCTTATACCTACTATAGGTAGCTTACTGTGCTTCTTTGGAGTCACGACCAAGGAGCACTTACACGTGTTGGCAGGCTCCAACAGTGTTAAGTGAAAGTAAAGTTATCCTTAGTTAGGAACAACTCTTATATTCTTCACTGTGGAAAGGTAGAGCTACAGGATCAGATAAGTATTACTTGCTTTTCCCCTTCCTAAATACTTCTAGTTTAAAACCCCAATATTGTTTTCCATTTCTACTGTATCTAAAGGAACTTGTATGTATGTGTGAGTGAATCTGTTTTGTTTGCCTGTGTATTAAAAAGATATTATTCAGTAAAGAGAATCTCTGATTTTAACTTAAGAAACCTTGTCAAGTGTTCTCTTTGGGGAAACGGATTCTTGGGACGAAGTAGCTTTCTCTGTATACATAGGCCAGCAACTCAAATAAGTTAGTCCGCCCACTGCGTAGATAAGCAGTTCGGCTAACAACATGATTTCACTCTCCTGCTAACTGCTGATTCTGTTCTAGCCATTTGTACAGAGAATTCACCCTTGGAAGATTTATGACAGGATACGCACTGTTTACTTCAACTTCCTCCTTTTTTACTAGAAAATTTACACCTGATAGACATGTGACAGATTACACACGCTGATGCTGATTGTCAGTTCTGCGCTCCTCTGAGGTTTGTGCCCTAGGCAGCCACCTAGTTGGCCTAATGGTAGCACCAGCCCTGCATGCATCAATTCAAAAAGACTGGAACCCAAACTACTTTATTACACATACCTGGTGTGTAAAAAAACACGTTCCTGCAGTGTGGTGTTGTTGTTGTTCAGTCACACAGTCGAGTCCGACTCTTTGCGACCCCATGGACCAGATCACGCCAGGTCCTCCTGTCTTCCACTGTCTGCTGAAGTTTGCTCAATTTCATGTTCGTTGCATTGATGACACTATCCAACCATCTCATCCTTTGCCGTCCCCTTCTTCTATGACCTTCAATCTTTCCCAGCATCAGGGTCTTCTCCAGTGAATGCTCCCTTCTCATTTGGTGGCCAAAGTATTTGAGCTTCAACTTCAATATCTGGCCTTCCAGGGAACAGTCAGGGTTGATTTCTTTCAGGATTGAATGATTTGATCTCCTTGCAGTCCAAGGGACTCTCAAGAGTCTTCTCCAGCACCATAGTTCAAAAGAATCTATTCTTCGACGCTTGGCCTTCCTTATAGTCCAACTCTTGCAGCCATACATTACTACTGGGAATACTATTGCTTTGACCATGCGGACTTTTGTTGGCAGGGTGATGTCTCTGCTTTTTATCATGCTGTTTAGGTTTGTCATCGCTTTCCTCCCAAGGAGCAGGCATCTTTTAATTTCATGGCTGCAGTCACCATTTGCAGTGATCTGGGATCCTAGGAACGTGAAGTCTGTTACTACTTCTATGACTTCCCCTTCTATTTGCCCAGGAGTGATGGAGCCAGATGCCATGATCTTAGTTTTTTTGATGTTGAGCTTCAAGCCCATTTTTACGCTCTCCTCTTTCACCCTGAGCAAGAGGCTCTTTAGGTCCTCTTCACTTTTTGCCATTAGAGTGGTATCATCTGCATATCTGAGGTTATTGATCTTTTCCCCAGCAATCTTAACTCCAGCTTGTGATTCATCCAGGCCAGCATTTCGCATGATGTACTCTGCATATAAATTAAATAAGCAAGGTGACAATACACATCCTTGTCGTACTCCTTTTCCTATGCTAAACCAATCAGTTGTTCCATATCCAGTTCTAACTGTTGCTTCTTGACCCTTAAACAGGAGACATGTGAGGTGGTTTGGTACTCCCATCTCTTGAAGAACTTGCCATAGTTAATTGTGATCCACACAATCAAAGGCTTTAGCATAGTCAATGAAACAGAAGTAGATGTTTTTCTGGTACTCTCTTGCTTTCTCCATAATCCAGCGAATGTTGGCAATTTGATCTCTAATTCCTCTACCTCTTCGAAACCCAGCTTGTACTTCTGGCAGTTCTCTATCCACGTACTGTTGGAGCCTAGCTTGTAGGATCTTGAGCATGACCTTGCTAGCGTGCGAAATGAGAGCAATTGTGCGATAGTTTGAACATTCCTTGACATTGCCCTTCTTTGGGATTGGAATGTAAACTGACCTTTTCCAATCCTGTGGCCACTGTTGTGTTTTCCAAATTTGTTGGCAAATTGAGTGCAGCACTTTAACAGCATCTTCTTTTAAGACTTTGAATAACTCAGCTGGGATACCATCACCTCCACTAGCTTTGTTGTTAGTAATGCTTTCTAAGGCCCATTTAACTTCACTTTCCAGGATGTCTGGCTCGAGGTCAGTGATTATACCGTCGTGGTTGTCAAGGGTTCTTGTATAGTTCTTCTGTGTATTCTTGCCTTTTCCTAATCTCTTCTGCTTCTGTTAGGTCCCTACCGTTTTTGTCCTTTATCATGGCCAGCTATGCATGGAACGTTTCCTTGATTTCTCCAATTTTCTTGAAGAGATCTCTAGTCCTTCCCAATTTATTGTTTTCCTCTATTGCTTTGCATTGTTCATTCAGGAAAGCCTCCTTATCTCTCCTTGCTGTTCTCTGGAAATCTGCATTCAGTTGGGCAAATCTTTCCTTTTCACCGTTGCCCTTACCTTTCCTTCTTTCCTCTGCTATGTGTAAAGCCTCATCAGACAGCCACTTTGCTTTCTTGCATTTCTTTTTCTTTGGGATGGCGGTGATTACTGCCTCCTTTACAATGTCACGGACCTCTGTCCATAGCTCTTCAGGCACTCTGTCTATCAAATCTAGTCCCTTAAACCTATTCTTCACCTCTACTGTATATTCATCGGGGATGCGATCTAGGTCAAATCTGAATGGCCTAGTGGTTTTCCCAACTTTCTTCAATTTAAGTCTGAATTTTGCAATGAGTAGCTCATGATCTGAGCCACAGTCAGCTCCAGGTCTTGTTTTTACTGACTGGATAGAGCTTCTCCATCTTTGACTGCAAATTATATAGTCAATCTGATTTCGGTGTTGCCCATCTGGTGATATCCATGTGTAGAGACGCCTCTTAGGTTGTTGGAAAAGGGTGTTCGATATGACCAGCGTGTTCTCTTGACAAAACTCTGTTAGCCTTTGCCTTCATTTTGTTCTCCAAGGCCAAATTTGTCTGTTATTCCAGTTACCTTTTGATTTCCTACTTTAGCATTCCAGTCCCCTGTGATGATGAGGACATCATTTTTTGGTGTTAGTTCTATGAGCTGTTGTAGGTCTTCATAGAACTGGTCCACTTCAGCCTCTTCTGCAGCAGTGGTTGTGGCATGGAGTACTGTGATGTTGAATGGTTTGCCTTGGATTTGGACCAAGATCATCCTGTCATTTTTGAGATTGTATCCCAATACTGCCTTTCTCACTTTCTTCTTGACTATAAAGGTCACACCATTTTTTCTACGGGATTCCTGGCCACAGTAGGAGATATAATGGTCTTCTGAGTTAAATTCGCCCATTTCTGTCCACTTTAGTTCACTGATTCCCAAGATGTCGAAGTTCATTCTTGCCATCTCATTTTTGACCACGTCAAGCTTACCTTGATTCATAGATCTTACATTCCAGGTTCTTATGCAGTATTGTTCTTTGCAGCATCAGACTTTCCTTTCACCGTCAGACACATCCACCACTGAACGTCTTTTCAGCTTTGGCCCAGCCGCTTCACTCTTTCTGGGGTTACTCGTACTTGCCCTCTGCTCTTCCCCAGTAGCATATTGGACACCTTCTGACCTGAGGGGCTCATCTTCCAGCGTCATATCTTTTAGCCTTTTGTTACTGTCCATGGGGTTTTCTTGGCAAAGATACTGGAGTGGGTTGCCATTTCCTTCTCGAGGGGATCACGCTTGGTCTGAGTTCTCTGATGTGGACTGTCCATCCTGGGTGGCCCTCCACAGCATAGCCCACAGCCTCATCAAACCACGCAAGCCCCCTCGCCACGACAAGGCAGTGATCCATGAGGAGGCAGTGTGGTACAGCCATGATAAAAGCAAACTCTATGTTAGGGGTTATTAGGAAATGAATTGAAAATAAATTGTTTGATATTATAATGTCCCTAGTAATGTATGGCTGTGAGAGTTCGGCCACAAGTAAGGCCAAGCGCCAAAGAATAGATGCTTTTGAATTATGGTGCTAGAGAAGACTCTTGAGAGTCCCTTGGGCTGCAAGGAGATCAAATCAGTCAATCCTAAAAGAAATCACCCCTGACTGTTCCCAGGAAGGCCAGATACTGAAGCTGAAGCTTCCAGACCTCATTCCAGAGCTTCCAACTTGGTCATAACTTACAGTGTTGCATTTCCAGACTATGCCAACTGAGTTACTAAAAGGTCACCATGCCAATATTCCTTTTTTTTTTAAATTTATTTAACATTTTATTATTATACATACATTCATACATTCATAATGTTTAATACTATATCCTGTCGAGTCATTTTTTTTCCTTTTTACATTTCTGTTTCAACCAAATATACAACTTTGACCATCTTTTTTCAAATATCTCATAGTTTTTACCTTGTAACAATATACTTAATCTATCCATTTCCGCCATTGACAGCAGTTTATCTATCATATCTTCCTTAGTGGGTACACTCTCTCCTTTCCATCCTCTAGCTAGCAAGATTCTGGCTGCGGTAAATGCATACACCGTTATATACTCATCATCCTTACTAATCCTGTCTGGTATCAAGTTTAAAAGTGCACATTCCGGTGTGAAAGGTAGATCATTTCCCAAAATTTCATATAATAATTTAAACACAACGTACCAATATCTTTGTACTTTTATACAACGCCACCACATATGAAAGTATGAACCAACATTGTTTTTACATTTCCAACAATTTATCGATGAGCCTTCGTAACATTTTGCATTCTTAGCTGGTGTCCAGTGCCATCTGTAAAACAGTTTAAGTATATTTTCTTTAAACGGAATTGCTCTCATCATACTAGCAGCCCTCCAAATCTTTGACCACTGGTCTATCTCTATGGTGTGTTCTAGATCTTTCATCCAGGCAACCATGTTCTTTTTCACTGTCTCGTCTATTAAGTGCTCTGATAGTAGAAATACATAGATTTTTTGTATTTGTTTATCATTGGAGGAAAGCCATATCTTGTCCAGCTCATTCTTATTATCATAGAAGCCCACTTTCTTATCCTTATTAAATCTCGATGTTACTTGTACATAATCCCACCAGGTAAGTCTTATGTTCAGAGTATTCAACTCATCTTCTGATATTAAATTGTTGTGTTTGTCTAATAGATCGTTGTATTTCACTTTTTTATCAATTCCCATCAGGGTCCACTTTGTGTTAGCTTCAATAGGTGCAATCCACCTAGGAGTTTTTAGGTAATACTTATTCCTGATTTCCTTCCATACTCTCATTAAGGCTCCTCTTAATGTGTGGCAAGTGAAATTCTTGGAGGGTTTATCGTCATACCATATATATTTGTGCCAACCCATCACTAAATTGAACCCTTCTAGGTTTAATAATCGGGTATTTTCTAATGTTGCCCAGTCCTTCACCCAGGCAAGAGCCGCGGCTTGGTAATACAGCTTCCAGTTTGGCATACCAAATCCTCCTCTATCTTTCCTTTCCTGCATGACTTTATGACTAATCCTGGGTCTTTTATTAATCCAAATAAACTTGTTACAGATTTTTCTAAGCTCGAAAAAGAAGTTGTCTTTCCTTAGGATAGGTATATTTTGCGCTAAAAATAAGAATCTAGGTAGCACATTCATTTTAATAGCCGCTATTTTCCCCATAAATGAGATCTTCAGGTCTTTCCATCTCAACAAATCCTTCTTTATTTCAACCAGTAGCTTAGTGTAATTGTCTTCTAACAACGTGCTATTCCTATTGGATATTAAAATACCAAGATACTTGACCTTTTTCACCACTTCCATACTAGAAATATCTCTAATTTTCTTCATCTGGAGATCAGTACAATTTTTCACTATAATTTTTGACTTTTTAAGGTTAATTTTTAGTCCTGCCACCTGGCCATAATCTTGAATGATTCCAATTAGATCTACCAAGGATGCCACCGGGTCTTCTAATATGAACAGGAGATCGTCGGCGAAGGCTTGTACTTTAAACTCATCTTTTTTGATCTTTAGGCCTTTAATTGTTTCAGCTCCTCTTATTGCGTCGATCAGAGTCTCGAGTGCAAAGATGAATAGTAACGGAGATAGTGGACACCCCTGTCTGGTACCCTTTTGTATTTTAATATTTTCTGTCATGTCCCCATTTATTTGTATTTTGGCATTTTGTGTTTTATAGATCGCGCTTATCAATGCCAAAAAGTTTGCACCACAGTCCCACGACTCAAGTTTCTGCAACATAAATTGCCAATTAACATTGTCAAATGCCTTTTCTGCATCTAAGAATACCAGTGCCATAGGTTTGTCTGAGTAGACTTCATAGTATTCTAACATGTTGATTAATGTCCTGATGTTGTTCCTAATCTGTCTCTTCGGCAAAAACCCTGCTTGATCTTGATGTATCACCTGTGTTAGAATTTTTTAAAATCTAGCTGCTACAACTGATGCAAAGATCTTATAATCGGCATTTAGCAATGAAATTGGTCTATAATTCCTAATTTCTTTTTCGTTTGTTCCCGCCTTATGAATCAGAGTTATTAAAGCCTGGTTCCATGAGTCAGGGAGTCTCTGAGTTCCTGGTATTCTTTGAAACACCTGCTTGAGTACTATCACAAATTGATCTGAGTATCTTTGGTAAATTTCTATCGGGATACCATCAGGTCCCGGCGTCTTGTTCTTCTTCTGTTTCTTAATTGCCTCCGTAATTTCGCAAATAGTGATCGGTTCATTCAAAATTCGTTTTTGTTCTTCACTAAACTTCTTGGTATTTCTATTATCCAAATATTGTATTGTCATCTGCTTGTCTTGCTCCTTCTGTTGGTACAAATTTGTATAGAATTTTTCCACAATTTTTTTCATTTCAATTATATTGCCTTTCTCTTCTCCTTTCCCATTTCTTAGGGACTTGATTATCTTTTTCTCCTCTTCTTTCTTAAGCTTATATGCCAACCATCTAGATGGTTTATTGGCATTCTCGAAATAATGCTGTTTTGCGAATTCTATGTTTTTGGCAATTTCCTGTGTTAATAAAAGATTCATTTGATGGTGTAACCATTTTAACTTTAGGAATGTACTGGCTGGGTCTATTCTTGTCTTTTTAAGTTTTTCCTCCTCTTCCCCAATTTGGATCGTCAAGTCCTCATATTGTTTCCTCCTTAATTTCTTGACCCAAGCTTCTTGATTAATGAACCAACCTCTTAAATAAGCTTTAAATGCATCCCATACTGTTTCTATGGGTATTTCTGGCTGGATGTTCCTATCAAAGAAATCCTTAATCTCATCTTCTGTTTTTTTATCAAATTTCTTATCCCTTAATAGATTTTTATTCAGTCTCCATCTGGTTCTCCTAAATCTATCTCGCAAAGATAGCATTAATGGGCTATGATCCGCAAAGGTGTTAGGGAGAATTTCAACATCCATTATATCCACAACAAGTGAGGCTGAAATCCATACCATGTCTATTCGGGACCACGAATTATGCCTGGCCAAATAAAAAATATAGTCTGGTTTTCTCGGGTTTCTTGTTCTCCATGCATCCACCAGACTTAACTCTTCAGCCAATTGCAGAAACTCCTTTGGTAATACATTCCCTGAAAATTTATTCATGCTGTGAGTCTTTTTATCCAATTTCCGGTCCAAAACTGCGTTAAAATCTCCTACAATACAAATTTCTGTCATATTATGAGGTAGTACAATATCTCTTAATACATTGAAAAATTTATCTTGCGCTTGATTCGGTGTATACACATTTACGATTATGAATTTCCTACCTTGCTTTATAATAGATACTACCAACACCCTACCATCCTCTGCTGCGTATATGAGTTCAGGATACAAATGTGGACTTACATAAGTGGCTACCCCTCTTTTTTTACTAGTATCCGCTGCTACAAAAAGGTTCCCCAATTGTTTATTCAACAAATATTTCTGATCCTCTTTTTTGATGTGTGTTTCTTGTAAACATATAATTTCTGACTGTAACTTCGCCAACTGATGAAATATCCTCCTTCTTTTAGCTGGTCCATTTAAGCCATTAACGTTGACGGAGACTAAATTAAGCTTTTTGATCTTTTCCATCCTGTTTCCTCTTTTCCTTATCTTGTTCTTTCGCTCTTCGCTGAAATCTCGTCTGGACCTGGGAGGGTGTGTAGTAAGCTCTTTTACCTCTTCCTGGTCTTCCTGTCTTCTCCTTCACCACTTCCTCTCTTGTATGTTCCTCTTCTTTTCCGCTTTCTTCCTCATTCTGCCAACCTAGGTTTTCTCCATTTTGCTCCATGAAATCTTCTAGTTTAAATACAGAGTCGATTCTATAACGCTTTCCTTCATAATTAAACAGTAGGCCTTCGGGTACTAACCATCTATAATTGATCTCATTATCTCTTAATATCTTCGCCAACATAACATAATTCTGGCGCCTTTCCTGTATTCTCCAAGGGACTTCTTTCAGAAATTTTATTTCCGCATCATGTATTTTCATTCTGACTGAGTTGGCTTCTTTAAGTATTTTATCCCTCATATTCCTTCTTACAAATTTCATATACACCTCCCTTGGTGTTTTATTTCTTCTGGCGTATGAGCTATTCTTCCTGTATACTTGGTCCAGTTCCCTTTCAATTTCTTCACACGTTCCTACTTGGAATTGTTCGGAAATGTTTTTAATCAGTTCTTCCTTTAAGCTTTTGCCAATCTCTTCAGGTATATTCTGGCATCTAATAATTAAAGAAGCACGATCCATCTCTAGGCCCATTAACGCCTCTTCGATTCCATCCGTTCTGCCTCTTGTGTCCAATAAATCCTGTTCTAACTCCTGCACTCTTTGGTCCATATCCGCATTGGCTTCAGCTATTTTTAGAATCTCTTGTTTATTATCACTAATTTGTTTTTTAATCTCATCCGTTTCTGTCTTAATCTGCTGTGCAAGGTCTTTCATCTGATTTTGTATCGGTTCCATCTCTCGCTTAATCAATGGTGGTAGAGTGACCTCCGCAAACGTCTTCATTTCAGTTGCGATGCATTCTTGCATCAGACTTTTTAGATCTTTTATGTTCAATTGAGTTACACTCATGACGTTTGTTTTAAGTTGGCTCAGAATAGTTGTCTGGCCCGGTGACCTTATTGATGACTTCCTGGCTCCACTTGAACCACCGCTCTCTGTGGCCATTCGGTTATTACTAATGTAAAGGCTTATAACACTCTGTTCTTACAGACCTTTTATCAAGTTTATATATATATATAGACTAGCAATTAAACCAAAGTATGTCCCTAAATCAGCTCACAATCACCTCTAAACTTCCCCAGTTTGTAGTCCACTTGTAGCTCAATTATAGCTCTATTACTATTGCCCACCTCTGCCTCCAGTACCTTGTTGCTGCTCAATTTTATTGCCACTCAGATCCACTTTCCAAATTTTGCTCTTTTCTAACACCCATCTCTCCTTCTCACACCTTTTATTCTCTTCTCATGCCATCTATCCTTCTAACTGTTCTTCTAGCAACCAGATTGCTATTTCTTCCTACACCCCTTGTCTATTCTATCTTGTCCCAAGAGCATCAATTTGCATCAGCTTATTGTATCCAGGAATCAGTACTGATCTGTCTCTGCTCTTCCCGATCCGTAGTCTGGTCCTCTCCCCGAACGTCTTTGGCACGCCTCAGTTCTCCTCGGCTCGCCTCTGCCTGGTTGCCACGCCCCCTCTCCACTCGCCTCACGACTCCTCCTGATCCGCGCTTCGTTTCTCTCCCCGAAGACCTTCGGTTCCCCTCGGCTCCCGTCGGCTTGCAGATCGCTTCCTTCAGGCCACGCCCCTCTTGGCTCGCCGCACAGCTCCGCTTCCCAGCCTCAGCTTCGTTCCGACCCGGGCACCACAAGGGGAGGAAATCTAGGAACTGTAGGAAAAACAACAACAACTGGTTAGTAGTATTCTTCAGTTAAAGTCTGATACCTTTTAAAGCTGTTCCTTTTACTCCTTTTCCTGCTCAAAGTCGTCACGCCCTTGCTTTTTTATTAGTAATGGCCGCCTTAAAGTCCCCGGTCACTAATAAGTCACCACGCCTAGGAGTAACCTTCTACAACTAATTGCTTGCATTTTATTCTTTCCCCTTTTACCAAAGTAACTTTATTGATACTTAGCTTCGGCTGTCGGTTCGGTTTTTTATGTTGTTCCTCCAGCGTTGACTCAAGGTTCTTGATTGAATCGGCTTGTGCCCGTCACACTAGTCGGGCGTCCTCCACAACTTTCGCTTCAAAGCAGCCCTCAAGGTTCGATAGGATTGCCTTTCCCACCCAGCCTTGAAAGTAAGCCTTCTGCTAGGGTTCTTTCTCCAAAAGCACCCCCCTTAGAGCATCGGAGTAGCTCTAAAAAGCTGTAGAGAATGTGCATTGGCGAGCCACGAAGTTGCTCACGTCTGCTCTCGTCGACTCCCGGAACCGGATCTCCCACCATGCCAATATTCCAATTGACAAACATATCTGTCTGTGTGGAAGCTCAGTGGAAGATCTGCCAGATTGTGTTTTGTCCTGCCCTCTGTATATGTTCCCCCAAGGGCACTTCAGTCAGGGAGCCAACACCTCCCGGAAATTCCAGGCCCCAGGGAAGTGAAATTTGCTGCCACTAGAGCCAGGGCTTTTTTGGTGGCGGCTCCTACCTGGTGGAAGGAGCTCCCGGAGGAGATCTGGGCCCTGTGGGACCTTGCTCAGTTCTGCAGGGCTTGCAAGACAGAGCTCTTCTGCCATGCCTATGATTAGGAGCTGTCACCATTACTACTTCATCATTGTCAGCCATCCGCCATCACACTATTGTCATCATTAAGTGTGGGGCAGCCCTGGTAGGAGAGGGGATGACAAGCTACTGTTCGGCTACTGGGGGTTCAATTCTGCTAGGGGTTATAATCTGCCCCATCTTGTTTTTACTTGCTTGTTCTAATAATGCTTGGATGTTGTTTTAAATGTTTTTTGGTTTTACACTGTTTGAATCTGTTTTAAAGTTGGCATGCGTGCCTCGTTGTTAGCTGCTCTGAGCCTCCAGGGAGGGCCGGATATAAATCCAAATAAATAAATAAATAGATAAATAAATAAATAAATAAATTTGGGTCATAGGAATAAATTCCTGTCCAAGATCATGGTTGATCTACAGCTTTTTTCCAGACTCTGAAAAACTAGCTTTTAAGCTCTTTGATGTGGAGTCTTCTGTTTCTTACAGACTGACTCTTCCTCTCCTGGCACTCAGGAAGATCAGAGTGAATAGTGCCTTTTAGAATGTCCCCAACTGCAGGGGTCATTTGGGGCCAGCCCAGGAGCAGGCACAAATGGTGGTGACGGCAAGCCCTGCCCCCAACTCCCCACCCCTGCCCCCGCACTCCTTCTTTCTAGAGTCGTGCCGTACCAGTGGTGCAATCTTTCCATTGTATTCTATGGCCCCATAGAATATAATGAAAAGAATATAATGGAAAGATTAAAGTTTAAACCCCTTCTCTCTTCGCTCCCCCCCACCCCCAGCCTTGGCAGGCTGACTGGGGAAGGGAAGGGGAGGCTTTTGAAGATGCCTCCCACCTTTTTGCTTCCCCTTCTGACATCAGTTTTGCTGATGTCAGAGGGTGTGGCATATGCTAATGAGCTATTGTGCTAATAGCCTATTAGATATGCTAATGAGCTCCTGCAGCACTTTTTCTATGAAATGACCCCTGCCCAACTGAATTCTTCTTCATAGTGAGCTGAATGTGAGTTGAGGTTTTAAAATTTTAACTTTAGAATCTTAGAATCATAGAGTTGGAAGGGACCTCCAGGGTTATCTAATCCAACCCTGTGTGCAATGCAAGAAATTCACAAATAACTCCCCTCCACACCCCCAGTGACTGCTGTTCCATAGCCAGAAAACCTCCAGGCACTCCAACCAAACTAGCCTGGAGAAAAATTGCTTCCTGCCCCCAAAGTGGCAATCAGCATTTCTCTGGGCGTGTAAGAAAGGGCCACAGGAACTAAGCACTGATGCAACCCTTCCTGCTCTCCCTTCTCATTATCTGCCTAAGTTATCAGTTAGTTTGTTTCTAAATACATTTCAAATGTTTTAATTGTGAAGGCCAATGGCCATGAAGAATAAACTTAAATTAACTTACTAACCCTAACTTGCAATTTAAATTTAAACCAGATAATAAGAACACCGTGAAATAATATCTTCCAGATAATATCTGGAACAGCAAGAAAGGATGATAAAATAGACCTACCTGATGAATTTATGCAACTGGATGAAGGGGATAGGTTACTTGTACAGGAATTGAATTTACTGAAATCCTTCAGGGCCTTTCCTCAACTTGCTCAGACAGATATATATCAAGACTGGAATCCCTGAAATATAAACTGAAATCAGTCTGCAGCATTAAAAAAAAAACCCTTGGACAACTGCACAGAAGGTAAACTTGTTTTCAGTAGCTGAGAACTATCTTGTTTCCTTCGCCAACTCCCAGCCAGAAGTTCTGGACTAGCTTGCCTTGGTTTTGTGTATTCCCAAGTTTCCACTCAGAACTATCACATGCTAAACTCAAAAGTTTGCCTCTATGTTTTTGGCACGGGGATTTGCCACAAGGTGGCTCAGCTTCTTCTAGAGAATAATTTTACTATATAGTGGCTTTGATCTCCTCTAGCAGCTGTGGCACAAAAGAAATGACTCCCTATCTCAGGAGTGTCAAACATACAGCCCATGGGCTAGAACTGGCCTGTCCAAGGCTCTTTCCCGGCTCACAAGCAACTGAATTACCTTTATTGTCAGATGACAGAGGCTGTGCATTATGTCCCTGTACACTGTCTCAGTGCTAATGCATAACAGGCAATGGAAGTGGGAAGGTGAGCATCAGGGAGATACTATAAGGACAATACTGTAAGCATGTTAATGCTTTAAGCATGTTTGTATTTAGACTAAAAAATAATATTGTCAATTGGGTCTGCCTGTCTCTTTTATATCTTCGGTACCTGGCATTACATTTTATGGCACTCATGGCCCAGCCTGACAAAGTGGCATTTATATCAGACCAGGCCCTCATAACAAATGAATTTGACATGTTTACTTTATCGGGTGAAGCGCATCATTCCCATATTCTTCCAGTCTCTGGGATGCCAACTAAGGCTTCCAAAATCCCCCCCCGAGAACTCTTGAAACTAGGGTTCTTTTTTCTGAGGGAACACACTGAAACAGAGTTCTGGAACTTCTATGACGAAATTCTTTTAAAATTTTTCAAAAGTTCATGAGTTTTCAGTGTACAGATTGAAAACTTTGTTTCCCTCTTGAGAGTCCTAGCCCCTCTCTCTCTCTCTCTCTCTCTCTCTCTCTCTCTCTCTCTCTCTCTCTCTCTCTCTCTCTCTCTCTCTCTCTCTTTAAAGCCCTAGTTGAAACCAATAGGATCTGTTACTCTGCAGCACTCCTAACTGGTCCTCCATCTTTTGGAGACAGAGTGAGCCATTCACAGTAATGTCTTCATCAGATGGCAAGTTGACAGCTGGGACGGTCATTATTCAAATCCCCCCCTTTATCAACTGACCAGAGATTTGAACAGTACTGGAAAGCAAACCCTGCATAAGATCTTTTTCATGTGTGAAGCCCAGAACAAAGGAAGGACCATTCTTGGAAAAGAATTGGGAAGCTCACATCCTCATGAGCTCTATTTGTGCATTATATTGCCATAGAACTTTGCATCAGGGACAGTACAAGGATATTGCAATTTTTTCTGTCTCTTATAAACAATGATTACATAATAGCACTCCTCTGGCGGACTTATTTTTGTGTACTACCGCTATGGTAATAGGTGTTCACCGGTATTTGTGATATAGGTATCCTGCCAACTTCCTATCAAAATATAGTTCTAGTGCATCAGTCAGCTACTGAAGAAAGCATGTTGATATATTGATGGAGGTCTAGGAGCAAATATTTAATCACAAATACTGAGATTAAAAACAAAACAAAACAGATAGGCCATGTTCATACAATAGTATGTATGAACAAAACCCAAAGTATTATAGGTCTTAACTTTTTCTCTCAAGGGCAGTTCTTGAGACAGCTCTCTCAGCCCTACCTACCTCACAGGGTGTCTGTTGTGGGGAAGGGAAGGGAAAGGAGATTGTAAGCCGCACCGAGACTCCTTCAGGTAGTGAAGGGTGGGGTATAAATCCAATCTCCTCCTCCTCCTCCTCTTCACCATTTCAGACTACGGACCACCTGTTGACTGGAATCAACATCCCAATGAAATGCAGCATGCAAGGACTCCTAGAACATTGAGATTAACCTCTCCTCTCTATAAGTAATTAAACAAGCATATCAGAATTAAAAACACGCAACTATAATTCATGCCTGATGACTGCAGTTCAGAATGAGTTGGCGCTGATCCCCGGTGACTTCCTATATATAAAAGGTCATCAACATAAACCAGAGACAAGTGGCCATAATCTGGAAGGAAGGGAAAGGAAGGAAAAGACACCAGAAGAAGACAAAAGGAAACACGGACCATGTCGGGAATACAGGCAATTCTGATGACCTTGCTGCTGTGTCTCCTGATTCTACTCCTTCTGAAACAACTCTATTCACACAGGTCCTACCCTCCTGGGCCTCTCCGGCTTCCTCTCATCGGAAGCCTTTGGAAATTAGGAGTCAGCCTTTCCAAAGATACTTTCATTAAGGTATGTCATTCCCTATAATTAAACTCTGTGGTGAAAAGAAGTGAGAAGTATTTTTAATCATTTTCTGACTAGGCTTTAAACAGGTTGCTTGACATTATTTCACAGTCACGGATGCAATTTCTCATAGAATCAGCAAGTTGGAAGAGGCCATAGAGGCCATCCAGTCCAACCCCCTGCTCAATGCAGGATCAGCCTAGAGCATCCCTGACAAGTGTTTGTCCAGCCGCCGCTTAAAGACTGCCAGGGAGGGGGAGCTCACCACCTCCCTAGGCAGTTGATTCCACTGCTGCACAACTATAACTATAACAAAGCTTTTCCCTACAATCCAACTGGTACCTTCCCTCCCCTTCTTGCGAGTCCTCTCCTCTGCTGCCAACAGGAACCGCTCCCTCCCCTCCTCTAAGTGACAGCCCTCCAGATACTTCAAGAGAGCAATCATGTCCCCCCTCAGCCTCCTCTTCTCCAGACTGAACGTGCCCAAATCCCTCAGCCTTTCCTTATGGATTGAAAGAGTGGGTAAATGCATTGAAAGAGTGGGTAAAAGCGCCATTATAGAAGTGGGGGCCTATGGGAAATCCCATATCCTCTCCCATTGCTGAACCTTCCCCAGCCTAACCACCCTCCCTGAAGCCTGGTAGGGGCAGTGTCTCAGCTCATGCAGAGAATGCGACTTTACTTTCCCCAGCCTGCCCTCATGGTCAATACTCTCTGAGCCTAGGACCCAAGGGAAAATGTGAAATGTCTGGGCACTGTACACTTCTCACCCCTCCCAGGTCTACTCAGAGTTTGGCAGTGGCTCCCCGGGGTCTCAGGATGAAGTCTTTCTCATTATAAGCCACAGCCTGGTTCGTATAACTGGAGGTGCCAGGGATAGAACCCTGCATGCCAAGCAGAGGCTCTTCAACTGAACCATGGCCTGTGTAGCCCAGGCAAAAACCTAATCCTAACTCAACAAACGCTACCCCCCCCCCAAGAAGAATGGAGGGACAGGGGTTATTGATAACCCAGAACTCTAGCAAACTGAGGTGGCTCCTGTGTCAAGCTCAATAAACACAAGAGAAAAGCCTCCATCAAGATGCATAACAACGTTTGCAACCAGACTCCCTTCCCCTCACACTGCAGACTTAAGAGAAATAAACAGCCCCAACGCACTCAGACTGCGACCTTCTCGGGGCCTCAGGTGGTCACTCCCAACTCAGGGAATGGGTATTCAAATCAGATGCTGTGATAGATGGCTCCACTATCACAAAGTCTAAAGGTAGCTCCTTGGTATAAATTATTTAAACCCGACCATTCTAGATCACCCTACCTATTAAATATTTCCAGTTGTAACCTCAGGGTGTCTTTCACTGCCTTCCGCTTCCAAATATTGTATACAGCACTGAGGGAGGGCCAATACTTTCAAATTCCAACAGAACATAGTATATGTATTTGCGGCTCATTAGTCATTGAGTACCTTCCCCACTGTATTTTAGCTTGCCCGTTGTACAATGTACCCAGAAACAAATTCATGACGGGAATTTTATTTACCATAAATGTGTACTCTGAATTTGAGAAGATTGTGTTTCTGTTATCAGATACCGATGAGTTCATTTCCTATAGAGTCTCCATTTTTGACCCGGCGGCCCAAAAGATTAGAGCCAGAGTGGTACCACAGGGGTCATTCTTATAACATGCAGGTCATTTTAACCCACTGCCATTCTACTGTATAATTTAACATCTTCTGTATGTGATTTTAAGTTTCATTCTTTTATCTATTTTGTTGTATTATTTCACTGTTGTAGTCGAGTGCTCTGTAACTTTGTTATGGCCCATGGCTGGCATAATAAATTCTACTGGATCGGATTGGATCGGAACACACTCACATTGCTGCAGCCTCAAGCTCAATTAACACAACAGAAAACCACCTGGAAGCACAGCAGCGTGAATGACCAAACTCCCCACCACCATCACAGCAGACTTAAAGAAATAAACAGCACTAGCAGATTCACTGGCTGCAGCCTCAAGCTCAATTAACACAACAGAAGACCACCCAGAAGCATAGCAGTGTTAATTATCAAGCTCTCTCCCCTTTCCACAGCAGACTTAAAGAAATAAACAGCTGTAGCTGATCCATGTGGCTGGGAACTGGGAAGCTTGGCATCCCCGCCCTCTGCTCCCTGCTCTTCTCACCTGGAAATCTATGACATTATGGTGGCTTTTTTTGGCATCATTTAAAGCCCCATCAATTTGACAGTCCCTCTTTTAATTGCCATACATACGAAAACCGAAATGGTACAAAACAATGTCAGACTATTCACAACTCTGGAAAGGGGGAGGGGAACCAATTTCCCCCCAGTTTTTCTTAAAGGATCCATTTTAATCCATTAAACATCTCAATCTTCTGGACGTGACAGCTAAAAATATAGAAACAAGCATTATTCTAGTGTAGCTGAATAGTTCAGAATCAGCGTTTTGGAAAAGGAAGTCAGGGAGGGACAAAAGAGATCTATATATATTGATTAATTAACAATTTTGTCGATAGATTGGCTGTTTCCTGAGGAGGTTCTTTGGCATATGGATTGTTTCCGAAGGAGGTTTCTTGTTTCCTAAGGAGGTTCCTGAGGAGACAATAGAACATAGACAAAAGAGCCTCCTCAGGAAAGCTCCTCCACTAGCATGTTCATAGCCTGGAGAACTACTACAAGATAATGACTCAGCCCTACCCCACGTTTCTTTCTTTCTTTTTTTTTTTTGATATAGCTCTCCTAAAAGGAGAGAATTTTATTCTTTTTATAGGAAAAGGGTAAGGTAGACAGATGGAGAAAGAAAAAAAAGATGGAGTGAAGTTTTTTCTGTTAAAAAAAGGTTAGTTTTAGTTAGTAATCAATACCGTTTTTGGCATCTATCACGGTTAGAAGATCTTCTTTTTAACTTTGCAAAGTCCAAAATCACTCTGTTAGTACAGTTAGTAAAGTCCATTGGGGTTAGTTATTAAACAGCTCCTTTCAGATGGTACACGAACAGTTAGTTCTCAAGGTGTCTTCTTTTTAAGTCTCTTCCAGTTATGGATTGAGTCCTTTTTAACCTTGATGCCTTCCGTTCTGTCACCTCCTTCCCCTGGGCTGCTGTCTTCTTCACTGTTTGTATTAATCCAAATTCTGAGTGCTGCGTCCTCCTCCATGCTGGTGTGTCTCTTCAGAAGCTTTTGTGTTTTAAAGATGTAATCCATCTTCTCTCTTTTCTCTTTTTCCTTATACTTCTGGCGTTCAAATTTCCCGGGCTCCATAGACACTACACATGAGATTAGATCTCTGATATGTTGCCTGCTATGCTCAACAACCCCTTCTACTGGCAGATTATTTTTCTTTATAAAAGCGGAATAGGCTTTGGGAGCCACGTCCACCTCTTCTTTTAATTCTTTCGCTTCACTGCCAGTTAGGGGTGCCAAGACATTCGTCAAGGTAAATCCGAGATCTTCTTTCTCTTCTTCTTTTACGCCCTGGAAACTTAGAGTCAAATTCGATTTCTGTGCGATTTCCGCCATCTTCCTTGTTGTTTCCGATATTTGTTTCTGTCAGCTGATGAGAACACTTTCCACTTTAAGCAAAGTTTCGTTGATTTTCTGCATTTGCTCCAGCAGGGGACACAGTATCTCATTTCCCTTTTGATTGACAGCAAGCTCTGGGGGGGGGGGCTACCCGGACCGGAAGTCCCTCCCCTCTTCTCTTCCGGTATCTGCAGGACTTTTTCCAGAGTCGACATTTTCTTTTTTTGTTTACTTTTTCCAAGTTCGTGCCGCATCCCCCAGGAAGCTAATAGGGTTGTAATCTTCCGTAAAACCCCAATGGTACTTTCACCAACACTTTTTTCTCTCTACCCCCCTTCGTGCTCCCTTTGTAGATCTTGCTTCTCAAAGGGAGTGGGGACTCCTCCCTCCTCCCATATGCTTATACGCTTGCGGGGGGGGGTCAAATTCACGCTTCAAAATAGATCTTCAACTCACGATTCGATGCCACTTCTTCTTTTTATGTTAAATCATAGCGCTGTCTTCACTCCTGGAAGTCGGTGGCGCTGCTAAGTCCCATTGCGGGCACGACGCATCGGGGCCGATTGGGGCGGGGAGAAAGCCTCAATTTCCCGGCTGTCTGCCAGCAAAGAGGCTACTCCCCAAGCGCCCCCAGTTCGGAGCCTTTGCCTAAGGCTCACTAGGGTCTTTCGCACATGCGAAGGCCCCCCCTGACTGCGCGTGGGCTAACCACCTCCGGGAGCGTCCCGAAAGGTGGCCGCCATTCGCAACGCCGAAACCGAAAAAACCAGCCCTACCCCACCTTCCTGAGTAGATATAAGTTACCTGCCTACCATTTTTCTGCTCACATTGGCACAGAGAGTACTACATCTTTCTGTGTTATACCTCTGAGGATGCAAGTCACAGCTACTGGCAAAATGTCAGGTCCTACAATGCCAAGACCATGGCCACACAGCCTGGAAAATCTACAGCAACTAATGAACTCCAGCCGTGAAAGCCTTCAATAACATAGCAATATGATCATCAAGCAATCATTGTGTTACTCAACAAGGGAGTAGGTTTCCAGTTACAAAATTAATTCCCCCCCCAATCCATCATTCATTTATCATTCATTTGTACCAGTTCAATAATACAGTAATAAACGCTCACATGAATTTTAAAAATCCCCATTAACATTCATGCAAATGACTTTAATGCTGGATCCATTTCAGCTGCCAAGCAGCCCCTCCAGAATAAAAGTGCCAATACAGTCTTAATAAACTATCATCAGGATGCCAGCATTGTCCACCCAGGAAGCCTAGCATTCTAACCACACACATTAGCATTAAGTGCCACATTAACATTCTTATCTCCTTCTAGCATTTCCAAAGCAGTCTCCAAAGGTTGGCTTTCAAGAAAGCACGTAGCCTCCAATAAGCAAGTTATGAACCACACCCATCCCACAGCAGCCTAGCTGATGTAAATACATGGAATTAAACCTAATGAGTCTAAATAAACGTGCATGCTATTACACATACCAGCCAGTGTTCCCTCTAAGCTGAGCAAGTGTGAGCTGGCTCACAGTTTTTAGCCTCTGACTCACACATTTTTGACTTAGCTTAGGAAGGATGGCTCCAGAGCAAACTAATCTATGCAGTTGCCAAATCACTCACAATTTTAATGCCAGTGGCTCACAAAGTAGAATTTTTGCTCACAAGACTCGACAGCTTAGAGGGAGCTTTGCTTACAATCCCATTCCCCTCCCCACAACAGACATCCTCTGAGGTAGGTGGGGCTGAGAGAGCTCTTTTGAGAACTACCCTTGAGAGAACAGCTGTGAAAGAACCTGTGAGTGACCCAAGGTCACACCGGCAGCTGCATGGGGACGAGTGGGGAAGCAAACCCAGTTCTCCCAGATTAGAGTCTGTGCTCCTAACCCCTACACCAAACTGGCTTCCATAAGTGAAATGAGTAAGAGTTGCCAGTTAAGATAAGCCTGTAGCAGGATGCTGAGAAGGTAGATTGCACCTCTGGAAAGGAAGGAGAGAAAGATAAAGAAAAAGCAGGAATCTGAGAGAAGGGAAATGGGCAGAGAAGAGAGTGTCACATGGCCTGGAGCTGAAGAGATAAACCGCACCTGCAACACTCGAACAAAGTAACTGAATTTATGTAATGTTTCCTCTTGTCTCTTTCGACACAAATGGCAGCTGGCCGAACAATATGGAAACATTTACATGCTGGGGCTGGGACGTGAACTTGCAGTTGTCCTGTCTGGATACGAAGCTGTGAAAGAAGGACTGATAAACCATTCAGATGACTTTGCTCATCGACCAGAGACCCCTTTCCTGAAAGCTATGGGAAAAGAACGGGGTAAGTTGTTGGGAAGTGTAAAAAAAATGGGGAATCAATTGCCCCACCATCCCCCAAATAAAGATGTCGCACAATGCAGAGTTGAACTGGGATTTTTCTTAATCTAAATGATCCGAGATGTATTAATATTTGACCCTCTGTGTGAGTACTTACCCACTGGGCTGCGAGAGGCATGCCGGCATTAATTACCTGGATAATAATAACTGAGGTCAGAGTGGGGCATTTGGGACTGCTTTGCAGGAACATCAGGGAAAGTGCCAGGTGGAGTCCAGAAGCTGCAGCTTTGTCTCAGCAGAGGCAACAGCTCTTGCAAATCATAGCTGGCTGGCGATTGGGGGGGGAAGTATTGACTACAAGGGTGGGTAGGGTGGAGGTCCACTGCATGGCTTGGAATAGAATCATAGAATGTTAGAGTTGGAAGGGACCTTGCAGGTCATCTAGTCCAACCCCCTGCCCTCTGCAGGAGCATAGCCTAAAGATAGCCCTACATTCCACAATAGTCAGGAGAAACTTCCTAACTGTAAGAGTGGTTGAGCAGTGGAACAATCTGCCTCGGGAGGTGGTGGAGACTCCTTCCCTTGACGTTTTCAAGTGGAGGCTGGACGTCCATCTTTTGGGTATGTTGTAGGTATGTAGGGCTATCTTTGGACTACGCTCCTGCAGAGTGCAGGGGGTTGGACTAGATGACCTAAATAACTATGGCTGAAGAGCAGTCTGCACTGATTCCTCGAATATACCGAGGAGAGTAAAAGTGTAAGATCTGAGTGGTCAGAGACACCAGAAACACTGCTCCACAGAGAATTATAAAGTGGCTGAGCAAAGGCTAGAGTGTCTGGAGAGAGGAGTCTGGAGGGCTGGTTAGGTGACCAGTTAGACTCAAAGGTTCCAGACAAATAAAGCCAAAAGTTAACCACTAAAGGAGTGACTGGAGAGTGAGATCTGAGGTGTGTGTTGTGAACTAAGGAACATCTAGGTACTGGACTAAGAGTGAAAAGCAGACCGTCTAAGCCAAGGCAAAGTGATTTGTTTATTCAACAAAGTATCAGAACATCCTGTGTAACTATATCCCATCCCCCTGTTGTGTTGTTTGTAAATAAAGCCTGTTCAGTTTTAAAATTAACAAGCCGCGGTACCTGTCTATTTAATGGTAAAGCAAATACACTAATCAGTGGTCCTTACAAATATCCAAGAAGAAATAAATTAAAATACCCCAAAGAGACTATTATAGATTTGTATAGAGGACTGGTCAGAAAAGTTATCAGCAGCTCTGACCAGGCACAACACATAGACCCTCATGGTACCATCAGTATAAAGGGGGCACGTGTCATAGGGGGCATCCCCAATGTGATGATGTCACATTGGGGATGTCCTGGCTCCAAGCCCCACCTCCGGTGTGCCCTCTCCCTTTAAGTGCAGGCAGCCAGAGGGACTCCCGCACATGGCTCTTTTGCCCCAGCTGCCTGCACCTAATGGGTTGGAGGGACCCGCATGCACCATCTCCAAGTGGAGATCAGGTGCATGGGGCTCTTTCACCCTGGCTGCCTGCACTTAAAAGGTTCCCTTTAAGTGCAGGCAGCTGGAGGGACCTGCACGCACCATCTCCGAGCTGCCTCAAGAGAGGCAGAGAGAGGGGTGGCTGGGGGTGTTGGAGCTTGGGGTGGGTCTTGGGGGTAAAACATCCCCAAAAATGGGGGACCCCTGCCATACTGGGGGTTATGGCAACCATAGCTGGTAGAGGCAAGGCAGAGTGGGCCTTGCATTTCCCCAAACTAATAGTTTTGGGGGGCTTCAATGTCCACACCGACACTGCCCTGTCTGGTGCCTCCTTAGGCTTTATGACTCCCATGGCATCCTTAGGACACCCAGGTTGCATGCTGCAAACAGTTCTGGTAAGGCAAAGGGATTTTTTGTAATATTCTGTCATTTTAATTCATTTTTTTCCTCCTGCAACTTGATTCTGCTGTATTTGCCACAACTAGTTGAAGCATTAGGTTTTCGGTTTCGGCGCTGCGAATGGCGGCCACCTCTTGGGACGCTCCCGGAGGCGGTTAGCCCACACGCAGTCAGGGGGGGTCTTAGCGTGTGCGAAAGACCCTAGTGAGCCTTAGGCAAAGGCTCCGAACCGGGGGCGCTTGGGGAGTAGCCTCTTTGCCGGCAGACAGCTGGGAAATTGAGGCTTTCTCCCCGCCCCAATTGGCCCCGCTGCGTTGTGCCCGCAATGGGACTTAGCGGCGCCACCGATTTCCAGGAGTGAAGACAGCGTTACGATTTAATATAAAAAGAAGAAGGCATTGAACCGTGAGTTGAAGATCGATTTTGAAGCGTGAATTCGAGCCCCCCCGTAAGCGTTTAAGCGTATGGGAGGAGGGAGGAGTCCCTATCCCTTTTGAGAAGCAAGATTTACAAAGGGAGCGCGAGGGGGGGCAGAGAGGAAAACAGTGTTGGTGAAAGTACCGTTGGAGTTGGATAAAAGACTACGATCCTTTTAGCTTCCTGGGGGATGCGGCACGAACTTTATAAAAGTAAATAATAAAACAAAATGTCGACAACGGGGAAGAAACCGGAAGAGATGAGAGGAGGGACTTCCGGCCCGGGTAGCCCCCCCCAAGAGCTAGCTGTCAATCAACAGGATCTGCACCCTCTACTGGAGCAAATACAGAAAATCAATGAAACTTTGCTTAAAGTGGAAAGTGTCTTGATTAGTCGACAGGGGAAATTGGAGGAAATAGAACAGAAATCGGATTTGATTCTAAGTTTTTAGGGCGTGAAAGAAGAAGAGAAAGAGGATCTCGGATTTACCTCGACAAATGTTTTGGAACCCCTAACTGGCAGTGAAGTGAAAGAATTAAAAGAAGAGGTGGACATGGCTCTCAAAGCCTATTCCGCTTTTATAAAAGAAGATACTCTGCCAGTAGAAGGGGATGTTGAACACAACAGGCAATATACCAGAGATCCGATTCCATGTGTAGTAATTATGGCGCCCTGGGAATTTGAAGGTCGGAAACACAAGGAAAAAGAGAAAAGAAAGAAGATGAATTACACCTTTAAAAAGCAAAAATCTTTGAAGAGACACGCCAGTTTGGAGGAAGACGCAGCACCCAAAATTGGCAGAGAAGAAGACGGCAGCCCAGGGGAAGGAGGCGACGGATTGGAAGACATCAAAGTTGAAAAGGACTCAATCTACAACTGGAAGAGACCTAAAAAGAAGACATTTTAAGGACTGTCCGTGTACCATCTGCAAGGAGCTGTTTGATTACTAACCCCAATGGACTTTACTAACTGTATTAACAGAGTGATTCTGGACTTTGTAAAGTTTAAAAGAAGATCTTCGAATCGCGATAGATGCCAAAATGGTATTGATTACTAACTAAAATTAACCTTTATTAACAGAGAAAACTTCACTCCATCTTTCTCTTTCTCCAGCTGTCTACCCTCCCCCTTTCTTATAAAAATAATAAAATTCTCTCCTTTTTAGGAGAGTTTTACCAAAAAACAAACAAACAACTAGTTGAAGCATTAGAGGTGCTTTCTCATGGAAGACATTCTTGATTATTCCAGGTATGTGAAGGCAACAAAATATGCTTAGCTGTCTTTGTATGCAAATTAGGGTCCTCATGGCAATTTTTTTTTAAAAGTTAATGAACAGGTCAGATCAGAAGGCAGATGGAGCTGGTCAATATCAATTCAATTTGATTTATTACCATCAAAGATCAGCAGGTACCGTAAAATGCTACATACAGTTAACAATAGAGCCAGACAGTTGGTACAAGTAAAATTTTTAATTAAGATGTGGATTTTAAAATTTTCTAAGAAGTAATAGACTTCTGTCTGGTTAGGATAGCCATAGCACAAAATCTTTCTACCTTAGGAATAGTTTCATTATAAATATCAGCTAAAAGAAGAGTAGAATAAAACTGTTTTGACCTGCCTGGGTAGGCAACAATTATTGGTGTAATATATTTAGAACAAATCTCGTGATAAAATCAACAAGATAAAAAAGTGCTCAATTGTCTCAACCTATCCAGAATTACAAGGACAGAGTCAGCTTGTGTATGGGGTACAAGCAAAGTCAATATCAGAGACATATCACTGAACCAGATGGGGGCCCATTCTGCATCGAGCATTCACTCCGTTGTTTTTCCAAACCCACAGGGGAACAGAAAAAGATGTGGCTCAAAACCACATTCAAATACCCCAGTCCAATGCCACACTGACTGCAGGGTCACCCCTGAACAACCATAAAATGGCCACAAAGCTATGCAGACAGTACCATAAAACCGAGAGATCGAAGGAAGTGAAACCGGCATGCAGTGTGGAGGCTACCATAAAATCCGGCAATCAAAGAAAGTGAAAGTGGCATGCAATGTAGAGGGGAATTTCTGTTCCAATGTGGGTTTGGTAAAACAGCAGAGTGAATTCTGGATGCCGAATGGGCCAGGGACTGATTCTGTATCAGCATTTCAGTTCTATGGTTTTTAGAGAAGGGGTAGCTCTTCAATACATATGCATATATAATCAATCAGCTTGATGTTTTCTAGGCTAAGTTCCACTCTTTTTGAACAGTAATTTCTTTCAGTACTAATTTCTCATTGATTCTTCTTGGCCTTAGGTATTATATTTTCAAATGGCCACATCTGGAAGCAGCAGAGGAAGTTCGGGCTAGCCACCATGCGGAAGCTGGGGCTGGGGAAGAAAGGCGTGGAGCACCAAATAGAAGAGGAAGCCCATCAGCTTGTTGAGACTTTTGCACATGCAAAAGGTATATGAGGTCAGGGAATTGGGCTGACCAATGGTTCCTGTTGGCTATTTTTTATTTCTCACTGAAGTCTGGATTAATTTACCTGTACATTGGATCATGTCCGGACCAGGATAGCCCCATCTAGCTCAATCTCATCAGATCTCAGAAGTTAAGCAGGGTCGGTCCTGGCTAGTATTTAGATGGGAGACCTCCAAGGAATGCCAGGGTCATGACTCAGAGGCAGGAAATGGCAAACTACCTATGAACGTCTTTTGCCTTGGAAACCCTTTGCAGTCACCACAAGTCACCTCTGCCACACTGGACCATAAATAACCAGTAGCTTAGAAGTTACCATATTAATTACAAACTAGAATCTCCTGGAAATAGGTTCTGGGGATAATGGGGTGGGGAACAGGTGGGCAGGGAGGAAGTCTCCAGTATGGTGTAGTGGTTAAGAGTGACAGACTATAATCTGGAGAACCAGGTTTGATTCCCTACTCCTCCACATGAAGCCCGCTGGGTGACCTTGGGCCAGTCACAGTTCTCTCAGGACTCTCTCAGCCCTACCTAACAGCATATAAAACGGAACTCTTCTTCTCTTCCTCCTCCTCCTCCTCTTCCTCTATAGAAGAAGAAGAGAAGATAAGAAGAAGAGATTGGATTTATATTCCACTCTTCACTCAGAGTGGTTTACAAACTCCTTTCCCTTCCCCTCCCCACAACAGACACCTGTCAGGTAGGTGGGGCTGAGAGAGCTCTTTCCAGAACTCCTCTTTCAAGAACAACTCTGACAGAATTATGTTTTGCCCAAGGTCATCCAGCAGCTACAAGTGGAGGAGTGGGGAATCAAACCTGGTTCTCCCAGATTAGAGTCCACACACTTAACCACTACACCAAACTGTCTCCCCTATTGGGCCCCATCCATTGTCATCCTGGCTCTCCTGCATGAGAAACACAAAGCTGTTAAATGTGCCTTCTAGCATTTTATTGTAATTTCAAAATGATTTTCCTTAGGCCCCTTTAAGAAGATAGGAGATCACCAAAAATCAGCATATAATTCTCTAAATTAATAAATTGATGATTTCAGAGTGTGACTTACCTAATTCAACATGGCAAATCATCTGGTTGGAAAGATGGTAAAGTGACCACAAGCCTATTCTGAAACAGAGTCATCCCAATTTCTCTGTTTCTTCATCGGCTTGGAAGACTGTTTCTGTACCTACATTCTAACAAAGTCAACCACATCACAGCAGATGCCCCAGTGGGCATCTCCACCACATAAAGACAAACATAGGTCCAATCTGCATTGGTATTTCTCACCGTTGTACCAATGATCTCACATCTTCTCACAAATTTCTGTCTGCATTTCATGCCGCATCTACTCTCCTATTGTTTCGTCTCAGCATCGGCTGTCTGCATCGTTTTATTGCTGTATAGTAGTGACTCTGAGGTCACTATGGCATCTCAATGCCTTATCTGAATGTGGTTTTAAGGTGGTACAGCTGCTCCTCCCCACCGTCGAGCCACTGTGAGCAAAAAACAGACATCTGGAGCTGAATTCTCCCCCCCCAATCTTTTCTAAGGAGATACACAAATTATCACAAAGGAAACAGGTTAGCTGAAAATCCAGTCTACTGAGTTTAAAAGCAGACAGGGAACATTTTTCTGTGATCATATTTGGCGGGTGGTGTTGGAAGCACACCCACCGCTGAACCATTTGTTATTTCCTGGGGCAGTCTCTAGAACACCCTGCCTGGCAACTGCTGGGTGTTTTGTGTTTTTACCAATCTTGTTCTGTCTTTCCTGCCCCCCCCGCCTCCCCCTCTGCCAGGTCACCTCCTATTACTTTTTTTGGGGGGGTCACAGATGCTATTTCCTCCCCGCAATGCAGCACAGTGCAGCTCCCTGCAGGCGCCCCTGGGAGGCCACTCCTCCCCCCTCTCTCTCGCACTCTCCCTAAACAACTTGCATCCTGATGCAGACAGAGGAGAGTTTTATACCAAGCCAAATGGGCAGCCGGCAGCATGGAACAGCTTGACATACCAAATGCAGATTGGGCCATAGTAGATGCACTCGAACCCCCCTCTAGCTCTTCTTGTGAATACAAACACAGAGAGCTTCTCATTCAACCCCTACCCCCACACAGCAGAACTTTTCAGGAGGTGAGAATTTCTGAAACTCCCAAATTCCCCAGAATTGATTCCTGAAATGGTATCAATTCTCTCAAAATTTTTCTGAAGAAGTGTGCTTTGCACATGAAAGCTTGAATAAAACTTGGTTGGTCTTTAACGGTGCCACTGGACTCAAAATGTGTATATGTTGTACATTTTGGAAAATACCTCAATACATTTGTAAAATATTTTCTAATATATAACCACGTCTTAAGATGGCAAAGGAATCACTTTCTCGTACCAAACTCCATTAATGACGTTGGCTCTGAGGATTCACAGAAGGGGATAAAAATATTAATATTTTGCAACCAACTTGATTCACAGGGCAACCATTTGACCCATCAGTACCCATAACGATTTCCGTCTCCAATGTGATCTGCGCTGTGGCTTTTGGACTTCGGTTTTCTGTTGAAGATAAAGAATTCCTCAAGATGGTGGAAGCCATTGACTGTATCTCAAAATTTACAGCTACCTCCTGTCAAAATGCAAGTCATTTTCTTCTTCCCACCCCCATTAGGTCAGAACAGTATTTATTTGTGTAAAACACCATCGAGGCAAGTGATTAAGCTGAGGTGGTTTGCCATTGCCTTGCTCTGCAAAGTCTTCCTAGGTGGTCTCCCATCTAAATACCGACCCCGATTAGCTTCTGAGGACTAACAAGATCAGGCTGTACTGTACCTGATCACTGGCACTCTTTAAGCAGTGTTTGGACAAATACTTGTCAGGGATGCTCTAGGCTGATCCTGCATTGAGCAGTGGATTGGACTAGATGAAAACTGAGGGGGAAAAGGGGGGGGGAAACTCAACCCAAAATGTAGCCGTGATCTAAGAGGGTCAAGCTAACAAATAAATTGTTATAAAAATACAAATATTTATTATGGTGTACACCTAAATAGAACATACATAAGGTTAAAAGAAATAGTCCAAATATCAGACTCTTAAGGCTTATTACATTCAGAGTTGATAATTATACATGTCCAATTGATGGGTAAAACTTTTGACCAATAAGCCATACGCATTTCAGCCCCTTTGGGCTTTCCTCAGTGGTCAATATTCCTACTGTGCAATAACACACATCCAGAAATAAATGCATAAAATATTTTCCTATAGACCCAGTGCTGCTTTCTCATGTGATTTGCAGTTGCTAAAAGTTTGTGTGATGGGCCACAGATAGTAATTACACAAATTCTCCAAATCATTCTGGTAACGAATATTCCATGTGTCAGGATGTGTGTCACCTCCATCAAAGGTAGTAGTCAAGTTTCTTTTAACCTTACGTATGCTTTGCTTATGTGTGCACCATAATAAAAATAATAATAATAAGAGATTGGATTTATACCCTGCCCTTCACTACCCAAAGGTATCTCTGAGTGGCTTACAAACTCCTTTCCTTTCCCCTCCCCACAACAGACACCCTGGGAGGAAGGTGGGGCTGAGAGAGCTCTGACAGAAACTGCTCTTTTTTCAAGAAAAGCTGTGCCAGAACTATGGCTTGCCCAAGGTCATTCAGCAGGTGCAAGTGGAGGAGTGGGGAATCAAACCTGGTTCTCCCAGATTAGAGTCCGTGCACTTAACCACTACACCAAACTGTATTTTTATAGCAATTTATTTGTTAGCTTGATCCTCTTAGATCACGGTTGGACTAGATGGCCTGTATGGCCCCTTCCAACTCTGTGATTCTATGATTCTATGATACCATATCATTCCACACCCCTGGGCAGATAGCTATCTCCCAGAATTCTTTTACTTTCAACCTTAACGGGAATACTTGAGGAGTGCAGAAGAATTTCAGATCCATTGGCTGAGTCAAACTTCATAGAATCATAGAGCTGGAAGGGACCTCCAGGGTCATCTAGTCCAACTTTAGTGGTTGGAATGGGTTCTGTCAGGATAAGAAAACATATTGATTTTGATGATGAGCAGCCAAAAAGTAGACATCACCGTGAATGCCTTTTTCCCATGGGTTTTGATTTGAACATTTTTTTTTCACACCGGACCTCTGCTGCTTGATCATTCTTTTGCTATGTTAATGTCCTAGATCAGCTAGTTCAGTGGTGGCAAACCTATGGCATGCATGCCAGAGGGGGCACTCAGAGCCCTCTCTGTGGACACATGCGCCATCACCCCAGCACAGAGTTTGTTACTAGAAAGCCAGAGGGCTGCAGAGGGCTCCTGCTGGGATGATGCTTCCTCCTCCCCCCTTGACCTGCACCTTGCAAAGAGTCTGGTTTTCCTCAGTCTCGGCTCAGCTAGACCCTCCAGCAAATGCATACCGACCACGCCCCGCGTGCCTTTCTCCAGGCATCCTCTGAGCTGTCCATCAGCGCATCTGACCAGTGGAAAAGCTGGCAGGTGGGCTCCCTTCTTCCACCGTCCAATCCTCTTGCAGGGTTGGGACAGGAAAGGCTGGGCTCCCTCGAAGCGGGAGGGGAGGGTGGGGGAAGAACTCTATTCAACTCTGCTTCACCAAGACTGGGCTTTGTGGTGCATGTGAGTGTTCAAAAGTGCCCTGAAGGGGAGCCCCAGTTCTCTGCATTCTGCATCGCTGCTACGCCTGCTGCTTTCCCTGCTGCTGCTACGCCTGCTGCACAGCAATGAATGACTCAGCCCTTTTAACCGAGAGCCTCGGTGCATTAAGCCTTCAGCACCTGGTCACGGTTATGGCAACGATCTAGTTCTGCAAAAATAAAACAAGTCTGTATCTGCGCCTGCTTGCAGTTATGGAAGGGTTTTCTCCCCCAGCTGGTGGTTAAGTATAAAGGAAGATGCATTCCAGCACCAGCTACCAACAGACAGCAGAAGGTGAGAGGCTTGAGCGGGGGGGGGAACTCTCCAAGTATCTGAGGGTTCCCTGGATGTTGAAAATTGGATATCTTTGGTCTTGCCCCTGATAAGGTGATCACTTTATGATGGGAATGGCGGCATCTAGGCAAAAAAAATATAATAATATTCAAAGTAATAGTTGAGAAGGTTGTTTCTCACAGTTTAATAAAACGTCTACTTAATTAAGCTGACTTACTTATATTATTCAGGGGAGTCTTCTTCAAGCATAGCTGAGGAGGTCAGGAAGGCTCCCCCTCTCCTGGCTTTCCACCAACCATGCAAAACTGAATTATCTGAGAGGGTGCTGTTTCCACACAGGCAATTGGGTAGCACTGTTACAAAAGGTTCAAGAAGCAATTGTACTCCAGGCCAGTTTGGCCTGGGATCCTGGAGGGCTGTGTTTGTTGTTGTTGTTTGTCCTTTTCTGAGCATAAAGCAGGGGTCACCGGGGAGCAGGGCCCTAAGCATATTCAGGTTAAATTGCCGTGTTGGCACTTTGCGATAAATAAGTGGGTTCTGGGTTGCAGTTTGGGCACTCGGTCTCTAAAAGGTTCACCATCACTGAGCTAGTTGATGTATCTGGTGTAATTCTGTGTCCTATTTTTCCCCAAATGGGTCATGCTAAGTCACTGAGGAACACTGACGCAGTAGATTACCTGAAGTGAACTAAAAAGTTTTATTGCGATACAATACATATACAGCAGAGAAATCATAAAGCCATGCAACAGATCATTACAGGGTGGTACGATTTATCTCTGTTCCTACAAAACTCAACCTCATAATCAAGTCTAGCTAGGGTTGCCAACAGTGAGTCAAGGTGGAGACAAGGAAGGGTGGGGCATAGAGAGGGGGAGGATGTCAGCGGAATAGAATATTTTTCTAAAACAGTTGGCTGAAGTGAGGCTGGAAACAAATGGAATGGACTTCCCCCCTCCTGTCTTTCTCTGGAAGAAGAGGAGGAAATTGGATTTATACCCCGCCCTTCACTTGGAGTCTCAGAGTGGCTTACAATCTCCTTTCCCTTCCTCTCCCCACAACAGACACCCTGTGAGGTAGTTGGGGCTGAGAGAGCTCTGAGAGAACTGCCCTTGAGAGAACAGCTCTGGAATAACTTGTGACTGACCCAAGGTCACTCCAGCAGCTACATGTTCTGTGCCAAAGGGAACAGCTCACCCAGAGGCTGCCCCTTTTTGAAGGTCCAGCACCAAGAGACCAAAAGCCCTGTCCTCCTTGGAGCAAGAACTTTTATAAAACCTGTGTCTCCACTCATTCTACATTGAGAGCGGCGGACTCTACACAGTTTGGTGTAGTGGTTAAGTGTGCAGACTCTAATCTGGAGAACAGGGTTTGATTCCCCACTCCTCCACATGCAGGTGCTGGCATGACCTTGGGTCAGTCACAGCTCTGTCAGAGCTCTCTCAGCCCCCCCTACCTCACAGGGTTTCAGTTGTAGGAAGAGGAAGGGAAGGTGATTGTAAGCCACTCCAAGACTCCTTTGGGTAATGAAGGTCAGGGTATATAACCTTCTTCTTTTTCTTCTTCTTGCCACTTCTGTGCTTTCATAATACAGGTCCAGTTCTGAACAAAACTACGGTCTGCAGGTAGAAACACCTCCAGCAGTATGCGTAATGATGGCTACATGTAGCTTTCCCCAATGGAGCAAATAAAGGTTCTTCGGGGCTGTTTCAAGATGCCAAAATGGTGCTGGGGGAAGGTTGAAGCTGCTTCGACCTGTGTGCTGCAGCTGTTATCAGGATTAGGCCCCCATGCATCTGAGAGGCACAGAAGTCCTAGCACATTTGATAGAAAGGTTTTGTGGTAGCCATAAGGACTTCATAATTTATGAACTGGCCCTCACTTAAGATCCACTACTGGTCTGGACAGAAGTCTCATTCAGAGTGTGTGGGCATGCATGCACATACATTAGGGTGTGCATTCCAGAATCCCCAAGCCAAAAATATACATGAAAATTGCTATGGATGAGACCAAAAGATAGACCAAAAGAGGTTAACTCTAATAGTTCTTTATTTGTATTAATGAAAGTTTGGGATGAGCACCAGGAAATATTGGCTCCTTCCCCCTCCCCAATAATGAAATATGTGGATCAAACTTGGTTTCCTCCTGGAAATGGTCATGATGCTTTTAGAATTTGGAGAGAATCTGGATTGTCTAGATTTGCTGATGTCTTTAAACAACATAATTTTAGGCTCCTACATGAGCATCCGTGTGCATCATCTGTGTTACTGAGCCCTCTCATGGTACTGACCCCATTTGACTTTCACCTTTCCTGTAGATATATGAAATGTTCCCATGGCTCATGAAATATCTCCCTGGACCTCACAGGGAGGCACTTGCCTCCTGTGATATTATACATTCTTTTGCAAGGAAGGAGATAGAAAAGCATAAGGTGCATCAAGCAGTCCATGAGCCACAAGATTTCATTGATTTCTATCTACATCAGATTAAAAAAGTAAGTATCCATCTTGCATGTGAAATCAAATACACTCTATGAAAATGTCAATGATGAAGGTAAATGTGAATGTATTCTTGGAAACCTGCAGGGATCTTTTGGGTGGGGAGCGCATCAGAGCACAGCTCCGGCAGCTCAGAAGCCAAGCCCCACCCCCAGCCGGCATCCTGGGAGTCTTTCAGGCAGCTGAATGTCAGTTTCAGCTCCATTATATCCTATAGGCCATTGAAGTCAATTGTGAAAACATAGGGTATATTCTGGGGGAAGGAGGAGAAGGGGTTTGAGGGAGAGGCTCCAAACTCACAGAGTAGCTGATGGAGCCTCTTCCCAAGATGCCCACCACGTTTCAAGAACATTGGACCAGGGGGTCCAATTCTATGGGCCCCCAAACAGGTTGCCCCCATTCCCTCCATTGTTCTCTATGGTGAGAAAAAAAGTTACTTTTCCCCCACAGTCCTGTTAGTAGCTCTGGGGGTACGGGGTTTGAGGGAGAGGCTCCAAACTTTCAGGGTAGCTTCGGGAGCCTCTCCCCACATACGCCCCCATGTCTCAAAGCAATGGGACCAATGGGACCAAAGCAATGGGACCAGAGGTCCCTGGAAACAGCAAAACAGACAGTGTTTTACAAAGAAAAGAGAGACCGGCAAAGTGATATAGGGTAAAATGTGCCCTCTGGCAGGTATATTTGCCAGGAAAACTAACTCAGGGTCTGGTCACACGCAGAATTTGCCTTGGGATACTCACGAATGCCAGGCGGATTTTAAGGGCACAATTAAATGGACACATCTGGCAAGCATCGTGCACCCATCGCCATCCCATCTCATCTGGCCAAAAATCTGGGGTTAAAAAGTACCTGTGAAAGACCACTATCTAGCATTTGCAACAAGTCGCAGATGGACTTCCTCCATCTGGCATGCTCCTCTTGCCTTGTTGAAGCGCACCAGGAGCACACAGCACCAATTGCACCAGGAGTACATGCCACCAGGAGCACACGCCCCCATCGCATCTGATTGTGTAATGGCGGGTCAACTTGTGACAGCACTAATAGCCAGACCTCCCCCTGCATTCTGGCCTGTGTGACCGGGGCCTATATGAGCTTTCCTCAGTTGGACAATAGGTGTGAATGGGACTTAATGACCCTGCAAGTGCCTGATGGGAAAAACTACTAGGTTTGGTGAATAGATGCAAGGAAATGAGGCTGAGTATTGATGAGATTAGGCCAAGGTGAGTCAATAGATTCTTGGGAGACCCATTGACCTAAATTACTCATCTCTCTCTGGAGGCAGAGAGATGGGGCATGGAGGGGGTGGTAGACAGTCAGCAGTTCTTATATTTCTAAACATGTCCAGGCTTGTCTCTCACTGGGATCCATTTTATGTCATTTTGTGCCAGGCAGTGTCTTGTACTTAGGAGTTTTGAGGTGGACTTCCAGTTTTGGTGCTTGCTATGGCAGTCGCTTTCTCCCAGACCTCCAGGAGGTGATTGCCAGAACCCGCAACTAGGACAGGGTACGATCGTCTGTGCCCACCATGGAGCCCTGGGAATGGGCTTCAAGCCATGGGGCACTAGAGGGCTCCCCCTCTGGTGATCCTGCCAGCAAGGGGGGCTGTCCTTGCCCCGACAGTCCTGCTACAGAGTTTCCCGGTGGAACTAGATGCACACACCGGATCAAGTGCTGGGTGATCAAGCAATTTTGAATTTAAAGCAAACTGAAAAACACATTGCCATTGAACTGTGAGTTAAGTTTAAGTGAGAAAATTGGAAAATAAGATGAAAGCCACCCAGCGGGAAGCAAGGAGGGGGAGGGCACTCTCCTCCGAGAAGATAAATATAAGCAAACTTTGCTATTTGAGTGGGGGGGGGCAGGCTTCTGAAGTGAGAGTGACTGAAATAAAGGACTTTTAAGAACTTACCAAGCATATTGGTGAGCTTGAGAGACTGTGATAACTTTTGTCGAAAAGTAAACAATTCCTCAATGAAGAAAGAGGACAGAGAAAAGATAATGAAAGCTAAGCCAACCAGAAGTGCCAGTCCAGCGAGTGTTGTGCCCAGACAGGACACAACTCCAGATATTCAAAGGATACTAAATGAAGCAGCTAATGGAGTTACCCTGAAAATCAAGGGCAAAGAGATAAAGGTTTTTGAATTTGAAATAAAGAGGAAAAGACGTAAATATAAAGACTTGGTCTCATTTCTACAAAAGAAACAAATTGCCTACAGATGGATTTTGCCTGAAGGAGTCATTTTTAAGTTTGTTAACGGAAAGGAGAAAATTGATTCTCTGGAAAAGGCAAGAGAATTCTTGCATCTTCACAGATCTCCAGCAGACGTGGAAGAAGGAGAAGAAAGGGATAGTCCCAATGAGGGTGGTGGTGATGGAGCGGTGCCATCTTCTGGCAAAGAATCTGACTCAAATTTGGGGGCTGCTGCCCCAAAAATACGCTATAAATTGAGGAAGAAAAAGGATAAGAAGTGAATTGTTATCATAACTCTGAAGCTCTAAAAAAAGTATCGTATAAATTACTCTTTTTTAGGCTCTTTATGAAGTTATAGTAGATGTTTACTTTATTTAGACTTGAAGTTTATAGAAAGAGGATGACCACATTAAACGGTCGACTATGAGTATTTAGCTATACAAACATGTAATCTTGTTAAAGCTGTTTGTATGACACCCACTCTTGGGTTTTAGACGTTACTTTTCTTTACCCTATAGCTTGTAGACCTTGTTTAGTTATAGAAAATGTAATAAAACAATCCCCATTGGGGGGGGGGGGCAAAAAAAAAGGAGTTTTGAGGTAATATTTTAGGACGTGTGTTTATGGTTATGTCCATCAGTGAGAGACAGAGTGATTAACACATGGAATTCACTGCCACAGGAGGTGGTGGCAGCTACAAGCATGGACAGCTTCAAAAGGGAATTAGATAAACATATGGAGCATAAGTCCATCAGTGGCTATTAGCCACAAGGTATAGATAAGGCCTCCGGGGCAAGTGATGCTCTGTATTCTTGGTGCTTGGGGGGGGCAACAGTGGGAGGGCTTCTAGTGTCCTGGCCCCACTGGTGGACCTCCTGATGGCACCTGGTATTTTTGGCCACTGTGTGACAGAGTGTTGGACTGGATGGGCCCCCTTTCTTACATTTGATAACCTTGTCAGATTCTGGATTCTAGGTTTTAGGTTCAGTTTTTGTCCCCTTCCCCTTTTTTGTCCTTGTTCTGAGACTTTCTCACTACATTCTGTAGAGCCTTTATGGCAATGGCTGGAGAGTCAAAATGCTTAGAATTGGTTGAAGCTCCTTTCTCACTTTTTTTTTTTGTTCTCAACTATAGAGCAGGAATGACCCCAGCTCTACTTACAACGAAGACAATCTGACTCAGTGTATTTTTGACCTCTTTGTTGCGGGAACAGAAACAACAGTCTTGACATTGCAATGGGCATTGCTCCTTATGGCAAACCACCCAGACATCCAAGGTAAGAGACACTTTTGGTGAGAGCCAGTTTGGTGTAGTGGTTAAGTGCGCGGACAACGAAGAGTTCATAGTTCTGACAAGAGCTGTCCTTGAAAACAGCAGTTTCTGTCAGAGCTCTCTCAGCCCCACCTACCTCACAGGGTGTCTGTTGTGGGGAGGGGGAGGGAAAGGATTTTGTAAGTCGCTCTGAGATTCCTTTGGGTATAAATCCAATCTCTTCTTCTTCATCATCTTCTTTGGCAGGGTATAAATCCAATCTCTTCTTCTTCTTCTTCTTTGGCAGGGTACAAATCCAAGCTCTTCTTCTTCTTCTTCTTTGTGCTGAATCAAGGGCTGAGTTCAGACTGGCAGTTTGGCCCAATATAGGCACGTTTCACAAATGGATTAAAGGGGCCGGTTCACACAGCCACAGCTGTCAGGCGTTCCCCAGCCGTACTCTACCCGTCCTATGATGATTTCCTACCACGTTAAACAAGTACCAGGTGAAAGCCATAGCAAACCCTGGTGGGTGTGTTGATAATGTGAACCAGCTGGTCTGGTAGGAATGCGCCTAAGTGCCCATGTGCAATATGCACTGGAGCATACAATTGCCCGCGGGGATGCTTCCAACTCACAGTTAAAGCTCCCGGCAGGCAGCCTCCTGGGAGACAGACTGTCTATTGGCCAATTGCTGATGTGGTGCTGCACCTATGCGCCTATAGGCGCGTGTCTCTGGAGTGAAAAAAGCTGTTTACAGCCACACCTCAGCCAGGGGTGGGCCAACAGTGGGAACGATCCCTTGTGCCTCCTCCCTGGTATGCTCTCACATTGGTAGGTGCAGTGCGACCAGGAATCCTGGCACAACTTGGTCTGGGTCTTTTTGCCCTGGCTCATACTGCCAGTCTTTCCTTAGCCAAGGAATGCCCCCGCCCCAACTTTTCTTCTTATTTGTAGTAATTCTCTTAAGTTTTCAGACTAAGTAGCTAATTACCAGCACAATCCTACTCATTTCTTTGTTTTCATATTTAAAATGTGCTGCTGCATTGCCCAGATAAGTCTCCGTTAATGTTTTTGGGATGCTGACCCAAGCCTAAAGCTTGATGTATATTGACCATGTGATTGGTTTCACTGCATCATTAACTTTATAAGGGCAAATGCAGTGGGCTTGCCAACCTTGGGAAGGGAAATTCCTGGAGATTTTGGGGTAGAGCCTGTGCAGGTCAGGCTTTTGGGAGGGGAGGGAACTCAGCAGGGTATACTGTCATGGAGTCCACCCTCCAAGGCAAACATTTTCTCCAGGGGACCTGATCTCTGTAGTTGGGATATCAGTTTCAATTCCAGGAGATTACAAGTCGGCACCTGAAGGTTGGCAACCATAAAATGTAGTCTCCAGACTAAAGGTGCATTTTAAAATATTTCCCCAGAGAATGTCCATGAGGAGATTGAAGATGTTTTGGGTTCCTCTCGACCATTCAGCTATCAAGATTGGAAGAAACTGCCCTACACCAGTGCTGTGATTCATGAGATCATGCGTTCCCAATATATCTTATTATTTGGCATCCCCAGACTATGTACCAAGGATGTGAACATGTTTGGTTTTCTCATTCCAAAGGTACAGGAAATTCTTATGGTTGTACTTCTGGATCCTAAGAGCAATATCTATAAGAGGTAGTACTTTGTATGATATATATATATATATATACTAGGACTAAGGCCCATTGTGGAAATAAATACAACGGGCTCTAGCAAGAGGCTCTGGGAGAGTGCCCTGGCTTTGGGCACACAGTGTGAATTTGCTGTGGTGACCTCAGCAGGGTATAATGACAGAGACCACCATTTTCTCCAGAGAAACTGATCTCTGCTACCTGAAGAGCAGTTGTAGTTTTGAGTGATCTCCAGCCCTCACCTGGAGATTGGCAACAATTGTTACCCAGGAAGAAATTTGCCTTAAATACTTTCAAATCTCCAGGGCCTGATGGCTTGCATCCGAGGGTGCTAAAAGAAATTGCAGATGTTATTTCAGAGCCTCTGGCTATAATCTTTGAGAGGTCCTGGAGTACGGGTGTTGTGCCGGAAGACTGGAGAAGAGCGAATGTTGTCCCAATCTTCAAGAAGGGGAAAAAGACGGACCCAGGAAATTATAGGCCTGTCAGTTTGACATCAATACCTGGGAAAATTCTGGAGCAGATTATTAAACGCTCTGTCTGTGAACACCTTGAACAAAATGAGTTAATTGGTAATAGCCAGCATGGGTTTATGAAGAATAAGTCATGCCAGACTAACCTTATCTCCTTTTTTGACAGAGTTACTAAAATGGTTGACTCTGGCAATGCCATGGATATAGTGTATCTAGATTTCAGTAAAGCATTTGACAAAGTTTCTCATGATATCCTTGAGGATAAGCTGGTTAAGTGTGGGCTGGATGGCGCAACCGTTGGGTGGATTCATGGTTGGTTGAAAAATCGTACCCAACGAGTGCTCGTAAATGGCTCTGCGTCTACGTGGAGGGAAGTCTCGAGTGGAGTACCACAGGGCTCGGTCCTAGGCCCGGTGTTATTCAATGTTTTTATAAATGACCTGGATGAAGACATAGAGGGGATGCTTATCAAATTTGCAGATGACACGAAGCTGGGTAGGATTGCTAATTCTGAAAAAGACAGAGTCAGGATTCAGAAGGATCTTGATAGGCTGGAGCAGTGGGCTGAGACAAATAAAATGAATTTCAATAGAGATAAGTGCAAAGTCCTACACTTAGGTACAAAAAATCAAAGGCACAGATATAGAATGGGAGGGACTTGGCTTGGCAGCAGCACATGTGAAAGGGATCTAGGTGTTATGGTTGATCACAAGCTAAACATGAGCCTGCAGTGTGATGCGACTGTGAAGAAAGCTAATGCAATCTTAGGATGCATTAGCAGAAGCATTGTGTCCAGATCACGGGAGGTGGTAGTTCCGCTGTATTCTGCTATGGTCAGGCCCCACCTGGAGTACTGTGTCCAGTTTTGGGCACCACATTTTCGGAAGGATGTTGACAAACTCGAGCGGGTCCAGAGGATGGCGACCAGGATGGTGAGAGGGGTGGAGTCCAAGTCTTATGAGGAAAGGCTGAGGGAGTTGGGTATGTTTAGCCTGGGAAAGAGAAGGTTTAGAGGGGACATGATGGCAGTCTTCAAGTATTTGAAGGGCTGTCATGTAGAAGATGGAGTGGATCTATTCTCTCTTGCTCTGGATTGCAAGACTAGATCTAATGGGTGGAAATTACAAGGGAGTCGTTACCGGCTTAATATCAGGAGAAACTTCCTGACTGTAAGAGTGGTTGAGCAGTGGAACAGACTGCCTTGGGAGATGGTGGATGCTCCTTCGCTGGATGTTTTCAAGAGGAGACTAGACAACCATCTTTTGGGTATGTTGTAGGTATGTAGGGGTTTCGGCTGTGTTCCTGCAGAGTGCAGGGGGTTGGACTAGATGGCCGGCAAAGTCCCTTCCAACTCTAACATTCTATGATTCTATGAAATAGCTGGCTTGGAGGGTGGAGTCTATGGCATTCTACCTGCCTGAGGTCCAACCCCTCCTCAAACCCCACCCTCTCCCGGTTCCACCCCTCAAATCCCCAGGAATTTGCCAACCTGGAGTTGGCAACCCCATCTCCTTCCCAGCTAACCACCAACCTACTGTTATCTTCCCCTCTGACTTCAGCTGACTTCTGCCCTCTCTCCTGCAGAGCAGTTGTAATTCTGAGTGGTCTCCAACCCTCACCTGGAGATTGGCAACAATGGTTCCCCATGAGGGACTGGCTGGTTTGGAGGGTGGAGTCTATGGCATTGTACCTGTCTGAGACCCCACCCCTCCTCAAACCTCATCATCTCCAGGCTCTACCCCTCAAATCTCCAGAAATTTCCCAACCTGGAGTTGGCAACCCTATCTCCCTCCCAGCCAATTGTCAACCTACCGTTATCTGCCCCCTGACTTCAGCTTTCCATCTCCTCCCCCCTCCCTCCTGGAGAGCAGTTGTAATTCTGAATGATCTCCAGCCCCCACCTGGAGATTGGCAACAATGGTTCCCCAGGATGGAATGGCTAGTTTGATGGGTGGAGTCTACGGCATTGTACCTGTCTGCAGTCCCACCCCTCCTGAAACCTCACCCGCTTCAGGCTCCATCCCTCAAATCTCCAGGAATTTCCCATCTGGAGTTGGGAACCCTATCAGGACTGGCCCCAATGAGTTTTCTCTCAAAGGCCAAAACAGGTGACAGGACCAATTTTGGGTGCCTACCAACAGGCACTGAGGGGAAAGTAGGGTTGCCAGCTCTAAGTAGGGAAATACCTGGAGATTTGGGGGATGGATTCTGTGGAGGGCAGCATTGGGGGGGGAGGACTCAGCAGGGTATAATGATATAGGGTCTACCCTCCAAAGCAGCCATTTTCTCCAGGGGAACTGATCTTGGTCTTCTGGAGATAAATTGTAACAGCAGGAGATCTCCAGGTCCCACCTGGAGATTGGCAACCCTAGGGGGAAGACAGCTGCACAGCAGGGGTTGGACGAGAATGGTTTGATGGCCACTGGGCCAAGATTGGCAACAATAGTTCCCCAGGAGAAAATGGCTAGTTTGGAGGGTGGAGTCTATGGCACTGTACCTGTCTGAGGTCTCACCCCTCCTCAAACCTCACCCTCTCTGGGATCCACCCCTCAAATCTCCAGGAATTTCCATACCTATAGTTGGCAACTTTATCTCATCCCCTCTCAGCAGCCTCTTCCTAGGCAAAATTCTGTCTTTCTCATTAGTGGGGAGCAAAGCAGTTTACTTCATTCTTTTCAGCTTTGTGATCTGTACAGCAACCCTGTAAGGCAAGTTAGGCAGAAAGTCTCCGGCTGGTCCAAAATCACCCAGGCAGTTTCCATAGGGATGCTCCTGCTGAACAGGAGCAAGCAGCCAGGCCTAGGGTTGCCATTGCCAACAAAGACAAATTGATGCAAAGCAGGATGGAAAAGTCTCCATATCTCTATTTTGCCTTCAATTGGTTTTGATGCCAGCAGAGTGAGAAAATGCCAGAGGCTCTGGGTGGGTGCTCCATGGTAAATGCACCAAACAATTCCTAAAGATTTTCCACTGTGTTGATAAATCATTTTCTACACTCACAGTGTCCCCTGCCAGAATTAGTACCAGAGCTTTTTTTGCCTTGTGGTATTCTGCTTGTGGTGTGACCTGTCTTTTTTGTGGTGTGGCATGGTTGTGTTATTGGGTTTGTTTCTTTTGAAGGGGAAGTGTTGTGAGTGAGGACATATTTCACCTCAGAATACAACAGGTTGCATAAACAACTGACAATTCCAACTGTCTTGTGGGGGAGGGGAGTTTGAGGTGCGAAATGGAGTGAAGTCCAATCAGCTTCCATATGCAAATGAGCTTGAAATGCTGGCCCAATCAGAGAAGAGTGGCCTAGGCTGCAGTGGGTGGGAGAGAACTCAGGCAACGCAGCTAGTGGATAGGGACAGATTCTGAGCGGCATACCAGGGAGCGAATTGATTTTGCCAAGCATAGAATCTTGCCAGACCACTACCCTTTTGTTTAATAGGACAGGATGTATGTATGTATGTAAGTATGTATGTATGTATGCATGTATGTTATAAACACCTTCCTCTTCAGCTACAGACCTGACCCCTGTTCCAGAAATATCAAATAATACAGGGATTATTGTGTCAACGAGGGATGGACATGAACCACATTTTTGCAGTTTGTTTTTGTTCGTGGTTTGTGGCTGAACCACAAACAGACTCACAAACTGATACAAACTGGGAGGTTGGTTCACAAACCAAACCAGTGTATATTGGTTGATGACCCCTGCTTTCTGCTCCCCCACCCCTCAGCTGTTTTTCACTGGGAGCAGAAAGCAGGGGTTTCCCCGTGAAAGGTGGCTGGGAGCAGAAAGCAGGTGTTTAAATGGTTTGGAGCCATTTAAACTCTTGTTTTCTGCTCTTCACAAACCACCATCAACCACCACAAACTGCCTAAAAATTAGTGGAAGCTTGTGGCGGCTCTGCAGTTCACAAAACACAAAATGACTGAAATTTGTCATGAACTTTCATCTGTGAGCCAGTCCATACCTATCTTCCATGTCAACCCCAATTTAATTTGCTCCATCTCTGTTGATCTATTTGTGATAGTTCCTTTCAATTTCATTCAAAAACACATCTAATGATCAGATTACCATGAGTACCCAAAGGGTTCACATATTTAGCTTGTGTTTCTTAAAAGTTTTTCTCAGCATAAATGCTGCATTATAAAGGAGTGAAAGCACTATACAAAGCTTTCCTCACACGGGGGCCTTCTGGTTTCCCAACTAAGGCGAAGTTGCCTACCAGACTCAAGAAGGAAATCCAGAAGCAAAACAACATATGATGTTTTGTTTTAGCACTGTGAATTGATGGATTCATGCTTAGAAATTGAGCTTTCATTGATGAAAGAAGCTGTGATTCCCAAGGTCCAAGATATTAAAACATGTCTACATGGGAAAGACATGGAGAAAGGCTGTGGAAGGTCAGTAGTTCAGCAGTTCAAGACCCGAGTAGTGCCGCATGACGGGGTGAGCTCCCGTCTCTAGTTCCAGCTCCTGCCAACCTAGCAGTTCGAAAGCAAGAAATTGCAAGTAGATAAATAGGTACCACTTTGGTGGGAAGGTAACAGCGTTCCGTGCGCCTTGGTGTTTAGTCATGCCGGCCACATGACCACGGAAATGTCTTCGGACAGCGCTGGCTCTTCGGCTTTGAAACGGAGATGAGCACCGCAACCCTAGAGTCGGATTCGACTGGCTTTCGAGCAAGGAAACCTTTACCTTTACATGGGAAAGAGCCAGGGCCAGTCTGGGGGTTCTGCTGGGCCCATAACACGTTAGGGTTACCTGATGTGGTTAGTCCAGTTACCACTAGTTAGCAGAGTGTTTAAATAAAGCTACAAATACAGGAAGGTCACTTTACCAGGCTACTCGGCTTACAAAACTACACAGAGCCACGTTGCAAGTTTAAAAGATAAATACTTCTCTCTTTATTTGAGAAGTACACTTTGGATAGGAAAGAGTAGGGACAGGATAGAGTACTAACTTACTAGCTACAGGATGGAAGCAGATGGCAAGAGGCCCATCTGCCTCATGGTACCAAGAGAGGACTGCATGTCTCTCTCTTGGTGCGTGCAGGGAGAGAGACCATCCTCAAGTGAGTGAGAGAGAACAGAAGGAAGGGGAATGATCTCTGAGAACACAATCTGCATTTCCAAGGGGACAGTGGGAGAAGAGTAAACACAGGAAGAAAGGTCAATGTGCCTATCTAGCTATTTAGCCTCTCTTGCCACAAAGTCTGGATATCTGAGACAGGGGACATCACATCTGGATCTTCCAGCAGGTTCCAGGAGGGCCATTTGCCCTGGGCCTGAAGCTCTTAACAGGGCTTGAAAGATTCACAGATATGGAACATATTTGTTTTCATTTTTCATCATTTTTACTTTGGATATGGCTTGGAACCATGAAGGCTAGATGTGGCTTGGGCAGTTCTGGGGCTTTGGCTGAGGGGCTGGAAACAGTAGGGTTTCCAGGTCTCCCACTATAGGAGGAAACCTCCCATCAGCAGTCCTCCAACTGCCATGACTACTCAGTAGGCCAGAGCAGTAAAATAAGGGGAAAATCCCTACCATAACAAACCTGGTAGTGATAATCACACAACTAGTGTTTGGTGAAAACTTGATGGATTTACCATTCAGGTTTCCACTGAATTCTAGAGCAGCATGACCACTTCCGGGTTCAGCCCAGAAACGATGCCATGCCCCCAATGTGATGGCATCGACCATACACTGAACATGAGTCAGCCGTGTGATGCGGTTGCTAAAAAGTCAAATGTGATTGTGGGCTGTATCAACAGAAGTATAGCGCCCCGATCACGCGAAGTGATGGTACCACTTTACTCTGCTCTGGTTAGACCTCACCTGGAATATTGTGTTCAGTTTTGGGCACCACAATTTAGGAAGGATATAGACAAGCTGGAACATGTCCAGAGGACGACAACGAAGATGGGGAAGGGTCTGGAGACCAAGTCCTATGAGGAAAGGTTGAAGGAACTGGGTATGTTTAGCCTGGAGAGGAGATGACTGGGAGGTGATATGATAACCATCTTCAATTACTTGAAGGGCTGTCAGAGAGAGGACGGGGCGGAGTTGTTTTCTGTTGCCCCAGAAGGTCGGACCAGAACCAACGGGTTGAAATTAAATCAGAAAAGTTTTTGGCTAAACATTAGGAAGAACTTCCTGACAGTTAGAGCAGTTCCTCAGTGGAACAGGCTTCCCCGGGAGGTGGTGGGCTCTCCTTCTTTGGAGGTTTTCAAACAGAGGCTAGACAGCCATCTGACGGCAGTGCGGATTCTGTGAACTGAGGCAGATCATGAGAGGGAGGGCAGGAAAGGTTGCCTCAGTGCTGAGTTCTTGTGGACCTTTCTTATAAGCCCAGGGAAATGCCGATTGCCACTTTGGGGTCAGGAAGCAATTTTTCTCAAGGCCAGTTTGGCCAGAGATCCTGAAGGGTTTTTTTTGTCATCTTCTGGGTGTAGAACATCAGTCACTGTGGGTGTGGATGGGGAGGTATTTGTGAATTTCTTTCATTGTGCAGGGGGTTGGATTAGATGACCCTGGAGGTCATAAGAACATAAGAACATAAGAGAAGCCAATGTTGAATCAGGCCAATGGCCCATCTAGTCCAACACTCTGTCACACAGTGGCCAAAATATACCAGGTGCCATCAGGAGGTCCAGCAGTGGGGACAGGACACTAGAAGCCCTCCCACTGCTGCCCCCTCCAGCACCAAGAACAGAGTGCATCACCTGCCCCAGACTGAGAGTTCCCATCTATACCCTGTGGCTAATAGCCACTGATGGACTTCTGCTCCATATGTTTATCTAATTCCCTCTTGAAACTCTCCATGCTTGTAGCTGCCACCACCTCCTGTGGCAGTGAATTCCATATGTTGATCACTCTTTGGGTGAAGAAGTATTTCCTTTTATCTGTTCTAACCCGACTGCTCAGCAATTTCATGGAGTGCCCACGAGTTCTTGTATTGTGAGAAAGGGAGAAAAGTACTTCTTTCTCAACCTGCTCAATCCCATTCATAATCTTATAAACCTCAATCATGTCACCCCTCAGCCGTCGCTTCTCCAAGCTAAAGAGCCCCAAGCATTTTAACCTTCCTTCATAGGGAAGGTGTTCCAACCCTTTTATCATTCTAGTTGCCCTTCTCTGCACTTTTTCCAATGCTATAATATCCTTTTTGAGATGTCGTGACCAGAACAGTACACAGTATTCCAAATGAGGTCGCACCAATGATTTATACAGGGGCATGATGATACTGGCTGATTTGTTTTCAATTCCCTTCCAACTCTATAATTCCATGATCTCTCCCCACCCCAGTCTCTCCCCAGATGTTGGCCACAGGCTGGGAACACTAGGAAACCCAAAAGATCAGTATTGAGACAGTGGTTGAGGACAGCAACGGTTTTCATCTCAGCTGGCACCCTCCTCTGCTTTCCATGCTCATCTCGACCTCTTCCCCCCACCCCGCAAAGCAGCTTGCAGTCTGTAATAGGGGAACAATTAATAAGTGCTAGTACTCACCATCGGTCTTTTAAAATGTATTCTAATATGATTGTTTTTACCTGGCCAGTGTTTTTAATGTTATTGTACATCACCCAGAACCCTGTGGTAACAAGAATGGGATGATTCATACATTAAATTTTATCTGTCTGTCTGTCTGTCTGTCTGTCTGTCTGTCTGTCTGTCTGTCTATCTATCTATCTATCTATCTATCTATCTATCTATCTATCTATCTATCTATCTATCTATCTATCATCTATCATTCTATCTATCTATCATCTATCATCTATTTCATTAGACAAATAGCCCTCCCTCCCCACATTGTAGGATCAGGGAGGGTAACAACATATCTATATCTGCAATTAATGCAGATTTACAATATTAAAAACATGTTGCAATAATCAGTTTAGAATCCATAAAATCATCCTCCTTATTTCATTAATAAATAAAAGTTTGATGTTGCTGTCCGTACACATCCTGAGCCAACAGTCTCATCTTTGCAGGATGCCACGATAATTCCAGATCTACGCTCTGCTCTTCTTGATCCTAAGCAATGGGAGAAACCTCAGGAGTTCAACCCCCACCATTTTTTGGACCAGGATGGAAGATTTGTAGAAAGAGAAGCATTTCTTCCATTTGGTGCAGGTAAAGGCAGAACTCAGAATGCCATATATGATTGATAGCCATGCTTGCATAGTTGTTCGAAGCATGAAAGTGAGAGCGGGTGGGTTGGCAACGCCACGAGGCCGACTGAGGCCCATGTGGTGCGGCTAGCCCTTAAAGCCAGGCTGGGCCCACACCCACCAGCCAAGTCAGGCCACACCTGATTGTCCAGGTGGGAGGGTGGGGGGACGGAGAGCATTGCTCAGCCACAGAGGCCTCTTTGACTGATTGGCAACCACGTCACCCAAGCCCCAGCCAAAACGTCACCTCCTCCTCCACCACCACCCCCTGCAGGCCTGCAAATGGGGCCCAAGGTAAATCTGGGGCCCCAGCATGTGTCAAGTTATGGGAGAAACAAAGTAACTAGGATAGTAGATGCAGGCTCTGGGAATCTGAGAGCAGACCTTGCTTCTTTTCTCTATATTAAGCTACTCTAAGACAGGAAGTAGTGCTGATCTCCCCAAAAGGGCTGGCAGTGATTCTCCATTTTCAACCCCACAATCATCTTCTAGCAGTTTTGCAGGAAAAGGGGAGTCCCCTAAACAACCAACTTTTCTGCCTTCTTCTTCAACTCCCCCTTTGTGTCTTCTGTGATCTCCATCATTGCTGGTCTGTATAGCTTTCAGCATTGCCCATGGTGTGTCTTCTCTGTACTAGCTAGCTCTGAGAAGTCAGCAAAACAGTAATTTTGAATGCCAGCCGAAACCCACATTAGACTCACCTGAGTTTAAGGAAGAACCTCTCCTTCCATCACATCTCAATCTTTTTCTAAAGAAGCTGCTAGCTTGGATTTAACACCCAATATAAGAGATTGTTCCCAAGATGGGCAGTGGCCCACACAACATCTGCACTGAGGTCCCAGGTTCAACCTCCAGCATCTGCAGTTAAAAGATCCAGGTAGGAGGTGATGTGGGAACCTTGAGCTATGACCCTAGAGAGCCGCTGTCAATCTGGGTAGGTAACAGTCACTTTGGTGGATCATGGGTCTGCTTCATTATAGAGAAGATCCAAGATGAAAATAGATTTCACTGAGGGGAATCAAACATCTGGGCTGGGAACATAGTGATATCAAACAGTCAAAATATAAGGAGAGTCAGCTATGTCCCCCTTCCAAAAAAGATGGTTTTCTTTCCAGGTATAATGGATATAGTCAACAGTTGTTTCAATTTTGATTCCCCCCTTAATTAAATCAAAACAACTGTTGACTTTATAACCTTAGCTTGTTATTTAGTTTTGTCTTTGCATATCTTGAAGCAGCTTCATCATGTTATGTTAATTTGCTGTTCAGCCTCCGTTTATAAGTTTGAACTCTAGCTTCTGTTCCAATGTATCTGAAAAAGTGTGCATGCACATGAAAGATCGTGCACATGAAAGAGACAGTTTGGTGTAGTGGTTAAGTGCCCGGACTCTAATCTGGGAGAACCGGGTTTGATTCCCCACTCCTCCCCTTGCAGCTGCTGATGTGACCTTGGGCAAGCCATAGTTCTGGCACAGCTGTTCTTGAAAAAAGATCAGTTTCTGTCAGAGCTCTCTCAGCCCCTCCTACCTCCCAGGGTGCCTGTTGTGGGGAGGGGAAGGGAAAGGAGTTTGTAAGTGCTCTGATACTCTTTTGGGTAGTGAAGGGCGGGGTATAAATCCAATCTCTTCTTCTTCTTATCTTAAATAAAACTTTGTTGGTCTTAAAGGTGCCCGTGGACTCTAAATTTGAACCTAAAAGGCATTACTGAGAAGTATCTCTGGACAGGAGTGGAATGATCTGATATCGGAAGGCTAACTAGATGCCTGGGCCTTCTTAAGCACATGCCTACATCTGACCTGACCTGAATTATCTAGAACAGGAGTTTTGAAATAGGGTAGTCACATAAGGCATCTGAAAAGTGGACGTGGTGAAACTTCTCCCAGAGGCAATCATTTGACTACTGTTAAAGTGATGAAATTAAGTGTGGCTCTACTCTTGTGCTGCTTCGATTGCCTTTTGTTGGGGCGGGCAGAAAAACAGGAAGTAAGCAGCCTGGCAACACAATGTGGCACGGCTGGAATTATTATCGTAGCAACACAAGTTGCTGATGAGCTACTTTAAGGGGTAGAGGGGAGTCCAGGTGCATCAGCTCATGCGACCTTACCAAAGTCCAAGCTAGATGTTCACTTAGGTGATACCTTCTGGACCAGGGTTGTCAAACTCATTTGTTATGAGACAGGCCTGTAGACAAAAAAAATTTCTTAGGGGGGCACTGACTAATCAAATTAAAGGAAGACCCGGCTCCGTCCCTGCACCTGCCACTGCTCGGGGGCCCTGGGCTGGATGGGAAGTTGCGGGGCCTTGCCTGTAAGTCAGGGGGCCTAGCCCCAAGATGCCCCACTGTAACTACGGGTGTGTTATGAGAGCTGCATCTGACATAGATGTCACTTTTTCGGGCTGGGCCACATGTGCCATAAAATGTAATGCCAGGTACTGGAGATAGAAACTGTATAAAGGACAGCAGCTGGTAATCTCCACATTGGTGTATCCTTGCTACAAGGCCCCATGGGCTAGGAGGGGGTGCTGAGGAAAATCCCACATAGGCGGACAGGAGAGGGAGTGCTGGACAGATGCCCCCACAGTGCTTGACTGCTGCAGATGAGGTTGTTCCGCCGTGCTGAAGCCACAACAGAGTGGCCTCCCCCCCAACTCCTCCCCCAGCACTCCCTCTCTTGCATCAATTGCTTGCAAGCTGCATGGGAGCCCTGGACGGACCCGTTCTGCCCCTCAGGCCTTATGTTTGACACCCCTGTTCTAGAGAATACCTGGAATTAAATTCCTCACTTGTTGTCTTGCCTTGTTTCCCCTGCAGGGGCCCGTGTCTGTCTCGGAGAGCAGCTGGCAAGAATTGAGACTTTCATCTTTTTCACCACCCTGCTGCGGGCATTCACCTTCCAACTGCCAGAAGGAGTAAAGGCGCTCAGCACCGAGCCTATCGTTGGGATATCATTGTCTCCCCAGCCATATAAACTCTGTGCTCTTCCCCGCTGCAGTGCATCATAAATTATACAGAATGTAGCTCATTTGTTACCGCCAATTTCTCCTTCGTTCTTTTTGCTTCATCCTAATTCTGCTCTCACCTGCTCAGTTCATTCTGTCTTTGGTTTCTCGGTCAGAGCAGGGTGGTTGCCTCCTCAGGATGGAATCCAGGCAGATCTGTGATGTTCCTGATTGTTCACCTATTAGTATTACATGGCAAATGTATCAGGAGTTGTGGTTAATATAGCAGAGGCCAGTCACAGGAGTGTGATATTGCACACAGTAAAATAAATCTCCCGAGAAGTATATTGCCAAAGTAAAACTTACTTCAATTAGATTCTGTCCACATTCAGGTTGCAGTCAAAAGCATCAGAAGGGAGTAAGGGCAATTTCACATTGGCTTTCCCCTTTGTTGTTTGTAGGTTCTGTTTTTTCATAACTTTCCCCATCTGATCAGTTATTCCTTTGATATATGGCAAAAGCACTCCATCTCTCTGTGTTATACCTCTGAGGATGCCAGTCACAGCTGCTGGTGAAATGTCAGGTTCTACAATGCCAAGACCACAGCCATACAGCCTGGAAAATCTACAACAGCTAACGAACTCTGGCTGTGAAAGCCTTCGACACATATCTTACTTAAGAGACTTTGTCTGTTAAGGAGTTTTTGAACTTAGGGGGGAGGGGTGTTATATATTGAGCCTAAGTCATTCCTCAGGTGTTCTAGGAATGGGTTGAGCTTGCCACTGTAGAACAATAACAAGCCAGGATCCTGGAACAAACCAATGGATTAGTGTTGTAATGTAAACAGCCTATCACTGGGAGTGTGTGTGTTTGTTGGGTGTGGTGTGTGTATGCTTTATAAGCAGGGCTCAAGACCTGCTAGAGTGTCTTGTAGTTTGCTGAAGTCTCTTGATAAACTAGTGCTGATCACTACAATGTGTCTAGAACCCAGTAATTAACAGTTTGGATATCTGGAATGTCCCTTTCTAATCCCCTGTGGCACCTTCACATGAACAGGATTTGGGAGGTCTTGTCCCAGTCATTCTCTCTCAGGCAGCCAGGCCTACTATTATGAAGAGGAGGAGGAGGAGATTGGCTTTATACCCCACCCTTCACTTCCTGACAGAGTCTCAGAGTGGTTTACAATCTCCTTTTCCTTCCCCTCCCCACAACAGACACCTGTGAGGTCGGTGGACCTGAGAGAGCTCTTTCGAGGACTGTTCGTGAGAGAACAGCTCTGAAAGAACTTGTAGCTAACCCAAGATCACAACAGCAGTGGCATGCGGAGATATGATACAGGTGTGGAAAAGGGGTATATGACAACCTAAGCTTCTTGGAAGAAGAAAAGGATGAAATACATTAGAGAGACCATGCTTTAGTTCATCATTATCATTATCATTAACATTATCATTATCATTATCATTATGTGTTCTGGCCCGGGACGGGACGGCGAGTCTTGTGGTGGCGCGGCTGCCCAGCCCCCCCCCCCCGGGACCCAGAAACCTACCGGAGGCCCCTCTCCGTGATCCTGGGAGAGGGGCAGAAGAAACCGCCAGCCAGAAGCCGGCGGCGGGTAAAGTTGGGGAGCTGGGGGAGAAGCGGCGACAAGCGGGGCAAGCGTGGCCCAGCTCGCGTGGTGCCTGGATGCCCGGCGCAGCATCCTCAGTCCAGGGGCAGGGCACGGGAAGTGAGTGGCTTCCACCCACAGGGAGGGCCTCGGGCAAGCAGACGGGGGAGGAGGCCGCAGGCCCGGCATCTCTGGTTTTAGGCGGGGGCGGGGCTAAGGAGAAGGAGAGGCCCAGGGGCTGGTGGGGGTAATAAAAGGAGGAGAAGCCCAGGAGCTGGGGAGAAGGTAAACTGGGCTGGCTTGGGTTGGCAGAGGGAGAGAGACGGAAGACCCCAGAGTGAAGTGAAAGCTGAGTCAGAGGCCAGATCCAGGGAAAGAAGGGGTGTGTGTGTGTCAGGTTCAATAACAAGTGGATCCAGTCATTCTTGTACAAAGAAAGGTTTTATTGGATTATCTTGCTAAAACCCACAGTAGAAGGTCATTGTCAGGAATGGGGGGCGAAGCATTGCAAGCTAACTTATAGTGTGATGCAATAAGCGCCTAGCAAATGAAATATGAGCGCGTGCGCGGGAAACTCCCGGCGGGAGATGTACTTCATGAACGGGAGACTACTCCCCCCTCCCTTTGCCTTCCCAGGACTGGAAAATTCTCAGTAACACAAGAATAGCCCAAAGCCTACATTCAAGGCCACCGTGATAAGGAAAAGCGGCAGGGAAGAAGCTCCCACGTTTCTGCCTGCATAGCTACGCAAGCGCAAAGCAGGGTAGGGAACACATAACAATGGATTCAATCAGAAACATCAAAGAAGCATTTCTGACATTCTGCCCTTCCCAAAATACCACCCACCCACCGCTCAGGAAGGAGAGAATGATGGGCCCCCAGGTTTATTTGGGTAGCGGGTGTGAAACTCCCTCAGGTGATCAGGTGCATTGATATCAGACACTTTCACCCACTCCCTGTGTTGAGGCCCAAAGTGTACCCATTCAATAAGGTACAGCAGTTGTCCACGGAGGATCTTAGAGTCCAAAATGTCAGCAATTTCATAGTGCTCCTCATCATCGACCATCAGTGGTGGGGGGTGCTGGAAGCTCAGGATGCCACTTAGTCGGGGGTAATGCTGGTTTGAGGAGGCTGTAATGGAAAATTGGATGTATTGCTTTAAGAGATTTAGGTAAATCCAGTTGCACAGTCACTTGATTTATACATCGCACTACTTTGAATGGACCAATATATTTCCAAGCAAGCTTCCGGGATTGTTGTGCCAGCCTCAAGTTTTTGGTGGAAAGGTAGACAAAGTCTCCCGGTTGCAGATTCCAGCCACCCGCCCTCTTTTTATCTGCCTGTTTTTTGTATTGTGCCTTGGCTTCGTTTAAAGTCTCAATGATTAGGGGCCAGGACTCCTGGAAAGTTTTACACCATGCTGTGGCTTTCCCACCAGCCTCACCAGGCTTCAAAAATGGAAGAGGGGGGCTGTCATAACCCATGGCAGCTTTGAAGGGAGACATATTCGTTGAAGCATGCCATGAGTTGTTATACGCAAATTCTGCTAGTGGTAATAAATCTACCCAATTATCTTGTTGATAGTTAGTGAAACATCTTAAGTATTGCTCTAGGGTTTGGTTTACTCTTTCCGTTTGCCCATCGGTTTCTGGGTGATAGGCACTACTGAGAGCACGTTCAATACCCATAAGAGTCATTAACTCCGACCACAGTTTTGAAACAAATTGAACTCCCCTGTCGGAGATTATTTTGAGCGGTAATGTATGTAGCCTGGCAATGTGCTGAAGGAAGGCTTTGGCCAGGATTTTGGCCGTCGGCAGGCTTGCAAATGGTATAAAGTGAGCCTGTTTAGAAAATAAGTCCACTACCACCCAAATGACTGTCATATGTTTGCTGGGGGGAAGATCAGTGATAAAGTCCATGGAGATCACCTCCCAGGGTCAGCTCGGGGTGGGCAAGGCTGTAAAAGACCTGGAGGTTTCCCTGGTCTAGTTTTGCAACGATTGCATGTTGGGCAGGCTTGTATATAGAGGGATAAATCCCGTTTCATTCGGGGCCACCAGAAGCTGCGTTGCAGTAGGTGTAGCGACTTTACATACCCGAAGTGCCCAGCAGATTTTGAGTCATGGACTGATTGCAACACCTGGGCTCGGGTAGCTTCTGGAACAAAGATTTTATTGCCCTTATACCAGCAGCCATTTGCGCTACATTCCACATCTTTCCGAGCTTGTAATTCAATTGCTTCTTGTTTAGTAATGTCAGTGGCAAATCGCTTTTCCCAGTTTGTGCCATGGCTTGGGGTTAATGATTGTGCTTGCCGGGTTTTTCGGGTTACTACTGCCCCAACTAGTTGTTCTGGGGTGAACATAGACTCTCTTATTTCTGTCCTCTTACAAAGGTGTTGGGGAAGGCGGGAGAGAGCATCTGCCAGATGATTTGATTTACCTGGAAAATGGTGGAGGGTGAATTGAAATTTGGAGAAAAACTCAGCCCACCAGAATTGTTTTGCATTTAGATTCTGGGGCTTACGCAGCACCTCAAGATTCTTGTGGTCAGTCCAGATTTCAAAAGGTACCTGGGACCCCTCCAACCAGTGCCTCCAGGTGATTAACGCTAAACGTATAGAGGCTGCTTCTTTATCCCAAATGGGCCAAAATCTCTCCGTATCATTAAATTTTTTGGACACATAGGCAAGGGGTTGTAGTTGCCCCTGAGCATTCTCTTGCAAAATCACCCCCCCCCCCATAGCAGTATCCGATGTGTCTACTTGGACCACAAATTTTTTTGTCTCATCAGGGTGTGCCAATATAGGTTCAGATGTGAATAACTGTTTTAGTTGTTCAAATGCTCCCTGACATTGGGGAGTCCAGTTCAGAGGGGCCCCTGGCATTGAAGCCTTAGCCCCTCTCCCTTTAGTCTTCAGAAGGTCTGTGAGGGGGAGGGCCACCTGGGCAAAATGAGGCAGGAATTGACGGTAAAAATTGGCGAAACCGATAAAACATTGGAGCTGCCGCCTGGTTTTGGGGGGTTCCCAATCCAACACATCTTGGACCTTTTTTGGGTCCATTTCTAATCCAGCGGAAGATATGCGGTACCCGAGAAAGTCAATGCACTCCTGGTGGAATTCACATTTTGACAGCTTAACAAACAGTTTGTGTTCTAATAACGTTTCCAATACTTCCCACATAAGCGTGGTGTGAGATTCTTGATCTGGGGTGTAGACCAAGATATCATCCAAGTAAACAACCACCCCCTTGAATAAGTAGGGGTGTAACACCTCATTGATTAAGTTCATAAAGACCCCGGGTGCCCCCTGTAATCCGAAGGGCATAACCCGATATTCAAATTGCCCCAGCGGGGTATTAAATGCAGTCTTATGTTCATCACCCTGTCTAATACGGACCCGAAAATATGCATCACATAAATCCAGTTTAGAAAACACTTTCCCCTTTGCCACCTCTGCCAACAAGTCCTTGATGAGGGGCATTGGGTAGGCATTGGTTGCAGATACCGCATTAAGACCCCTATAGTCCGTGCACAGTCTGAGCCCCCCATCCTTTTTTTTACAGAACAACACGGGTGCTGCGAAAGGGGACGATGCTGGCCTAATAAATCCACGGGCCAGATTCTTATCGATAAATCGGCGTAGTTCTGGGCTTCCGGTCGGAGTAAAATGGCAAATTGACACACTTTGCGAGTTGTGCAGAGTGTACTGCAGCATCTGACGACAGTCTGGGCTTTATTTGGCCCAGCGCAGCACTCTCCAGGCGGGGGAGTGGCAAGCAAGCAGCGAAGCCTGAGGGGGAGTTGAGATCGGTGTGGATAAGCTTCGGAGGAAGCTTGTTTACACTTTGATCTCCTTCCGTGAAGAGGGCAGTTGCAAATCAACTCTACAGATGCCAGCTGGGCTGAGTATTCAGCATAAATTCGCCATCTACCGATCTCTTTATCATCAAGATTAACACCGTTTACAGAAGAAGCACCGCGAAACCCCGAGATTACAAGCAAGGTAACAAACGAATAAGCGCTTACCGGTTTAAAGAAGAATGTGAAATTGAAACGTACGGATAAGCGTTGAAACCTTTAAGGAACTATTCCGCTTGAATTAAAAGTAAAACGAAAGCTTTCCTTTAGAGAAAAAGGCTGAAAAGTGACTTTGTTTTGCATTCCTGTGGTCAGTCAAGTCTAAACTTTACGTAGCAGAAACGAAACTAACTGTGACTCTATGATACAGGAAGTGGGCTAGAGTGGAGGTTTTAGAGGCTGTTGTGCTGGAAACGAATGGACATTTTATTGTGTGACACCACCCTTACCAGAAGTTGGATTACAGAGACGGACAGATGAACAGGAAGTTTGGAAGGAGCCTACTCTAGCCAGAAAATCATAGAGAAATTGCGCCCGACATTTTGGGGAGGACTAAATTTTAAAAAGTTATTTTCAAGCCGAAAAAGTGTTTAAACAAGTTTTAAAGGTGGCGATTTGGCTTGAAGACTGCTAATATAAAGACTGACTAGTATTGAAGTTGCCTCCAAGACGGATTTGAGGTCAAGACCCAGAGCTGCTTCATCACCTAGCCCAAGAATGACTGCAAAGGAAAAAAAGAGTGGCAAGCAGCTATGGAAGCGATGGAAAAACGGATGACCGAAGTGGTGCAGAATTTTGGAAAACAAATAGAATCACAGCTGCAACAACAACTGCAACAACAGCTGCAAATTCAATTGGAGCAAATAGAACAAGTGCAAGTCCAAGTACAGAAAAAAATATGGAAGAACTGAAAGAACTGGTACTTACAGAAGTGTCAGGGATAAAAAAAGATACAGAAGAACTCAAAAAGGAAGTCAAAAGTCTGGTGACAAAATCTGAAGATATGGAACAAAAGGTTAAAAAACCCTGTCAGAAAATACAAGGCTGGAGACCATGATGGAATATAGGGCTACTCAGAATCATCTGAGATTGAGAGGGATAGAAGAGGAGGAAGATCAGGATCTACAGGCTCTAGTAATTAAGACATTGACAACTTATATAGGGGAAGATGAGGGAGATTTGGATGCAGACTTTGACTTGATTTATAGAGTGAATTCAGCTTATGCCAAAAGAAAGCAATTACCCAGAGATGTGATTGTTCAATTCGTGACAACAAAGATGAAGGAAGACGTTTTCAAGAAACAATTTACACAACCGTTGGAAATTAATGGAAAGAAAATAATAATTCTGAGAGAAATTCTGAGATCGATTTTACAAGACAGAAAGAAATTCAAGAAATTGACAGATAGACTAAAAGAAATGAACATTAGGTTCAGATGGGAGATTCCATATGGACTTACATTTATGTACAATTCGGTGAGATCTACTCTTAAATCTGAAGGAGATTTATACAGATTTAAAGAGAGCAATCTGGATGATTTTAAAGATATTTAACTCAACACCATTATGGATTACAAATTTTTATCTTGGAACGTAAATGGACTAAATTCACCAAGTAAAAGAAGATTAGTGAATCATTGGCTGGAGAAACAAAAATGTAATATAATCTGTTTACAAGAAACACATATTAGAAAACAAGACAACAAATATTTGACTAATAAAAAATTGGGAGAAGAATTTCATTCCTCAGCAATTAATAAGAAAAAAGGAACAGTGATTTATATTTCAAAAGAATTGGATCCTAAACAAATCTTCTCAGATAAAGAAGGAAGGTATGTTGGCGTGGAAATATGGATGAACAGAAAAAAGACATTGCTTGTAAATATATATGCACCCAATGGTGCAAAAGAGACTTTCTTTAATGATTTGACCAAAGAGTTGGAGTGTTTAAATTATGACCAAATTGTTCTTGCTGGAGACTTTAATGGTACAGTGAACAACACATTGGATAGAAAATCCAAGGCAAGTGGAGAGACAGTTGGAAAGTTACCAAAAAATTTCTTTCAATTGATGAAGCAAGAGAAACTGGAAGACGTTTGGAGGAAGTGGAACCCTAAGACTAAGGACTATACGTTTTATTCGAATAGACACAACTCCTTTTCTCGAATTGACATGATTTGGATGTCAGAGGAGATGACGCAAAAAACTTATAAAATACAAATTTTACCGAAAACTAACTCTGATCATAATCCCCTACTTTGGATATCTAAAGCAAAACCTAAACAGTTATATTGGAGAATTAATGAAGATTTATTGGATCAAAAACAGATTAATGAAATCTTAAAAAAGGAAACGAAAAGTTTTTTTGATCTGAATTTGAATAAAGGTACAGATATACAAGTTGTATGGGATGCGTACAAAGCGGTAATGAGAGGTATGCTTATCTCTCTGAACTCCAAGGACAAAAAGCAAAAGATCCAACAACAGAAAGACCTTTATGAAAAAATTCGACAAAAAGAAAAGGAATTAAAGAAAAGACCAGGGAAGAAGAAGATTATTAAAGAGATCCACTTTCTGCAAGATCAGCTGAATGTTTTACTAAACAGAGAATTATATTGGAATTTGAAGAAATTACAGCAAAAAGCATTTGAGGGTGCAAATAAACCAGGAAAGTTTTTAGCATGGCAACTGAAAAATAGAAAAGAAAGGAATTTTATATCTAAGATTACTGAAGATGGAAAGGATGTTATGAGCTTGAATGGCATAAAAAGAGCTTTCTTTAAATATTACGCCAAATTATTCAAAAAGAAAGGAATTGATCAACAGAGAATTAAGAATTATTTGGAGACTATTGAAGTTCCAGAGCTGGGAAAACAAATTAAGGAATTATTAAATGGTTTAGTAACGAAAGAAGAAGTGATAATGGCGATAGAAGATGCAAAGTTGGGCAAAGCTCCAGGACCAGATGGCTTTACAGCAAAGTTTTATAAGAAATTTAAAGAGGAGCTAACCCCTATTTTAGTACTTCTGTCAAATGAGATAAGAAAGACCAAACGGATCCCAGATTCATGGAAAGAAGCAAATATTTCATTGATACCTAAAGAAGGTTTGGATTTGACTCAAGTAAAGAATTATAGGCCAATATCGCTATTAAATAACGATTACAAATTATTTGCAAAAATAATTTCGGAGAGACTGAAAAAATATTTGAAAGATACAATAGCGGAAGAACAAGCTGGATTTTTACTAAACAGACAAATCAGAGACAATTTAAGAGTGGTGATAGATGCAATTGAATACTATGACAAGCATCCGGAAAAAGAAGTTGGATTCCTCTTCTTAGATGCGGAAAAAGCTTTTGACAATTTAAATTGGGAGTTCATGCTGCAAGTTATTGAAAAAATGGACATTGGACAGTCCTTTTTAAACATGATTGTGGCAATATATTCAGAACAAAAAGCGGCTTTGAATATAAATAAAGAAAAGATGGACTTCTTCCAAGTCCAAAAGGGAACACGTCAAGGCTGCCCGTTATCCCCGTTGTTGTTTATTTGGATATTGGAAATATTATTGACAGCGATAAGAAAAGACAACAGTATTGAAGGACTTACAGTGAAAGGTTTTGCCTATAAATACAGGGCGTTTGCAGATGATGTAATGTTTATGATCCAAGACCCAATTGAGAAAATACCACAATTGATGGAAAAAATTGAAGAATTTGGTTCAGTTGCGGGATTTTATGTTAATAAAAGTAAAACCAAAGTGATGTGCAAAAATATGACGAAACAAAGACAAACAGAACTTCAAGAGAGAATCCAATGCGAAGTAGTCACAAAGATTAAATATCTTGGAATTGAATTAACTATGAAAAATATTGACTTGTTTAAAAACAATTATGAAAAGGTGTGGCACAAGATTCAGCAAGATATGAAGAAATGGGACACTTTGAATTTATCATTGATGGGAAGAATCGCGACTGTAAAAATGAATATCTTGCCGCGTTTGATGTTTTTATTTCAGACTATTCCAATACTAAAACAAAGGAAAGTACTGGATTCATGGCAGAAAGAATTATCCAAATTTGTATGGGCAGGAAGAAAGCCAAGGATTAAAATGAAAATTTTATGTGACGCAAGAGAGAGAGGAGGCCTACAACTACCAAATCTAAGACTGTATTATGATGCCGTCTGTTTAACATGGTTGGAACAGTGGATTAATCTGGAGAACAAGAAGTTATTGGCCCTGGAAGGGCATGATAACAAATTCGGATGGCATGCATATTTATGGTATGGAAAAGTAAAAATGGATAAATTTTTTAAACACCACTTTGTAAGACAATCACTGTTCGAGACTTGGATGAAATATAGAAAATTCTTCTCAGAAGAAAGACCACTCTGGATAGTACCAGCAGAAGTGATTAATCCATATTCAAGAAACCAAGGGTTAGACTGGCTACCTTATAAAAATCTTTTAAAATCTGAAGGGGAAAATTTTGTGTTAAAAGACAGATTTGATGTTGAATTTGAATATGATTGGTTGAAGTATAGACAGATTTATGATTTATTTAAGACCGATAAAAGAGAATATGGTTTTAGAGAAAAGAATATTGGAATTTAAACTGTGTGGCTTGAGAAAGGAAAAAAAATGATTTCTAAACTGTATAAGGTTCTATTGAAATGGTATACTGAGGATGAAGTTGTAAAAGAGCAAATGATAAAATGGGCTGTAAATGTTAATACAGAGATATTAATGACATCTTGGGAATACTTGTGGAAAAAGTCAATGAAAATTTCAACTTGTGTAAATGTTAAAGAGAATTGTTATAAAATGATGTACAGATGGTATATGACGCCCAAAAAAATTGCTATCATAAATGAAAGTATGTCTAACAAATGTTGGAAATGTAAGAAACATGAAGGGTCTTTTTACCATATGTGGTGGACATGTGATAAAGCAGTAAAGTATTGGACAGAGATCCACAATGAGATACAAAAAATTTTGAATTGTACTTTTAAGAAAGACCCACAGATGTTATTGTTAGGTCTTAAAATGGAAGAAATAAATGTAGCCAAGAGAACACTATTATGGTACTTGACTACAGCAGCAAGACTGACTTTTGCTCAATGTTGGAAACAAGATAAAGTACCTGAAACATGGGAATGGATTAAAAAAACGTTGTTTTTGGCGGAAATGGACAAGTTAACAAGAAAGTTAAACAATGAAGAAGATGGAACTTTTTTTAAAGATTGGAAAGACTTTCAAAAATATTTGTTGAAAAATTGGGACATTAAAAGTGGTTTGATTTGCTTTGACAGTTATTAAGAAGAAATGGAAAGAGAATTAGACTTTTGTATTGTTACCGTTAGTAAGAGAAAATAAGTTTAGAAGTAATTGTAATGGAATAAGAGAGATATTAATGGGGTTGGAGCAGTGCTGGAAGCCTGATGTGGGGGGGAGAAAGGGAAAAAAGAAAAATGGGTATGTATTGGTATGCTTAAATTGTATGAACTTGTGATATATCCAATAATAAATTGTATTTACAAAAAAAAGATAAATCGGCGTAGTTCTTCCTTTTCTAGGGGACTCATGGCATAAATCTTTCCTTTTGGTAATTTGTGGCCAGGAAGGATTTCAATCGCACAGTCGGAGTTACGGTGGGGAGGTAGTTCGTCCGCTTCCTCCTCCTCAAACACCCTGGTTAAGTAGCGGTATTCGTTGGGGGTGCGATTAAGGTCCTCTGTGGCTAGGCAAGCCCGTGGAGGTTCATTGCATGGGGTTTTTCCCCACCCTGGGTCCCATTTATGCTCTGCACACTTCGGGGAGATAAATCGTACGCTCCCCTCTTCCCAAAGTATATAAGGATCGTGACCATGTAACCATGGGCTACCCAACACTAATGGGAACTGGGCTTGAGGGGCTATTACAAACGAGCGTAGCTCCCAGTGCTCACCAATGCCTACTCTCAAAGGAATAGTCTCAAATCGACATGGTTCTTTCATCGGTGACCCATCCATTTGAGTAAAAGTTATCGGGTCTTTTAGATTGACAACGGTCACCTCCAGTCCCATAACCATAGATGGGTTTATCAGATCCCTCCCGCACCCCGAGTCAATGAGGGCTCGAACCCTGATATGGGTCATCATCGCTGGATTCATCACAAGTACAGTCACAAAGAAGAGAGAGGGGTAATTGCTCACCAGTTTAGGTGCCTCAGTGACGGGGTCCTGTTGTGTAGCGCCATTCACAAACAGGACCAATTCGTTTCCCTGCATCTCACTCTCCTCCTCCAGCATCATGGCATCCACTTGGTCGGGGCTGGCGAAAAGGGCTCGTGTGCTGCGTGGTTTCGCTGTTCCCTTTCTTGGAGTCGGGGTTGGCCATCGTCTGGGCTCCTCTTGTGGTAGGGCTCTGTTGGGCTCCCCTTTCGGACAGGAGGCGGCGAAGTGCCCCCTCTCTCCACACCGCAGGCAAAGGCCCTGTCGCATGCGCTGATCTCTCACCCCGCTCGGGGTGGAGGTTGGTCTGGGTCTGGTCTGGCCTGCCGAGAGACTCGGACGGTTGTTACCCAGAGATAGGTCCAGTTTCATGACACGCAAGCGGCTTTCAGCTTTTTCGGCCTCCTCCATCCAGCCTTGGAGAGTGCGAGGCTGCTGAGAGCTGAGGACATTATTGCGGACATCTACTGCTAGTCCCATTCGATATTGTTGAGCCAGCACAGCATCAGTCCAGTCTCGAATTTTCACTGCATGCCTTTGAAATTCCCTTGAATATTCCCGCACGGTGAGTTTGCCTTGCCTGAACGTGCGAAGAAAGGCTTCTGCCTTCTGGGCCGCCCCCGGATCCTCGAAACGGTTCCTCAAGGCCCACATGAAGTCATCGACATTCCCCAGTTCCGCTGCCTCCAGATCATGAAGGACTACGTACCAGCTGGTAGCACTCCCCCGGAACCTTGAAGCGATAAACTCCACCTGTTGCTCCTCATCCGGGAACACATAGCCCCATCTCTGCACAAATTTCCCTACTTGCAATATGAAGGACACAGTTTCGGGATCCCCGTCAAAAGTGATCTCCAACATGTCCTTGGGGCGGATTACTGGAGGAACAGGGGCCATGATCGGTGCAGGAGCTGGCTGCGGGAGGGGTGCTGGAGCAGGGGGTTGAGGCGGAGGCAAAGCTGGTGGTTGGATAGGTCCTGGCTGCCCTGGCCCGGGTCCCGGTACTGGGCCAGCCGGTGGAGGTGGGGCCGGTACCAGCTGGCCCGGCCCTGGGGCCGGTGGAGCAGGAGGTGGCTGTCCCGGTGCCACCGGTGGTGCAGGCGCTGGCGCTGGTCTTGGTTGCGTCAGCAGATGGGCTCGAATTGCTTGATCCATCATCTGTGGTAGGGATTGCATTAGTTTGCCCATGTCCCGTACCAAACGTCGAGTATCCTCTTGAATAGAGTCCATGCGAGCCTCTGGATCGGAACCAGATCCCGTTCTGGGAGATCCTCGAGACATCCGTCCCTGGGGAAGTCCGAAGCTCCCTCTGGGATCCAACAGGCTGTCCCGGCTCTGGCTCCCTGGCATGGACCAGGTCGTCTGGGTAGTGTCCAACAGGTTCTTAGTCCAATCGCGCGACCTGCGGTAGGTCACCCCTTTGTCCCATGGTGTTGGGGCCCCCGCCACGTAGGGTTGTGGAATGGCTCCCCCTTGACTCTGCATTGGCCCGGCCGGGCTATAGATTGGGAGAGTGTACGAAGCTCCCACTGTGCTGATCAATGGAGGGGTGACCAATCCTGCTGCGGATTGCGGGGTCGGCGCTGCCAATACCGAAGTTGTAGTCACTGGGACAACGGTAGTAGTCGGAGTGGTGATCACTGGAGTTGCCACGGTGGTGACCGGGGCCGTGGCTCCCGAAGCGGTAGTCACTGGGACTGCGTCTGAGGTTCCCCCCCCAGCTCCGCTCATCGTGGTAGACAGAAGAAACTGAAGGTGGGGAAATGATGATGATTCCTGACAATTTCTGTCAGGTTCAATAACAAGTGGATCCAGTCATTCTTGTACAAAGAAAGGTTTTATTGGATTATCTTGCTAAAACCCACAGTAGAAGGTCATTGTCAGGAATGGGGGGCGAAGCATTGCAAGCTAACTTATAGTGTGATGCAATAAGCGCCTAGCAAATGAAATATGAGCGCGCGCGCGGGAAACTCCCGGCGGGAGATGTACTTCATGAACGGGAGACTACTCCCCCCTCCCTTTGCCTTCCCAGGACTGGAAAATTCTCAGTAACACAAGAATAGCCCAAAGCCTACATTCAAGGCCACCGTGATAAGGAAAAGCGGCAGGGAAGAAGCTCCCACGTTTCTGCCTGCATAGCTACGCAAGCGCAAAGCAGGGTAGGGAACACATAACAATGGATTCAATCAGAAACATCAAAGAAGCATTTCTGACAGGGTGAAGAAACTTCCCCTGCATCCCTTGCCATCTGAGGCTGCCCGGGTAACGCCTCCAAGGCCCGGTCCAGAACCCCTGGGCTCCTGAATTCCCCCCTCCTAGGACTGGTGCCCAAGTGACCTCGCTCCCACGGTGATGGCCACGGGTGGCGGGGCACCCACAGGACATGGGAGACGCCACATTATTATTATTAGTAGTAGCAGTAGTAGTAGTATTACTATTACTATTATTATTAAAATTTCTATCCTGCCCTCCCTGCAGGGTGGACTCAGGGTGGCTCACATTCATATAAAACATATAAATACATAAAAATGAGATAAAACAATCACATGTTATATAATTAAAGTGCTCACGATGATGGTCAGTCCTTCAGTCAGTTAGAGCTGGCAGGCTGTAAGGTGTAAGGCTAAGTCCCGATTCAGCAGTGTCCGGTCTCACATGATGCTGTATTTCATTCACCAAAAAGGGCCGGCCTATTACCATGATGTTAATAGTGATAATAGTTGGTGGTAGTTGGTGGATTTGCCTAGGATTTGATTTGGACAGCTGAGAGGACTGACAAGTAAAATAAGCCTATAAACTTTCTTAATGATATTTAGAAATCAGAGTGCTCCCCAGGAAGAGAGGCAGAGACAAGGGGGGGGGGAAGGGAGGAATCGGAGAGAAAGGAAATGGGGCAGAGAAGAAAGCTGCATATGGCCAGGAGCGAAAGATGAGTGAACTGCAGGTGTTAACACTCAAACAAACTCACTGAATTCATGTAACGTTTTCTCTTGTCTCTTTTGACACAAGTGGCAGCTGGCCAAACGACACGGAAACATTTACATGCTGTGGCTGGGACCTAAACCTGTAGTTGTGCTGTCGGGGTACGAAGCAGTGAAAGAAGGGCTGATAAACCATTCAGATGACTTTGCTGATCGGCCAGTGGCTCCTTTCCTGAAAGCCACAGGAAAGGAATGGGGTAAGTTTATGGGAAATGTAGGAACTGGGGAAAGGAGAAGATTGCCTCTGCAGGTACGAGGTACAAGAGAGAGCAAAGGAAGAAGGAGAGAAGAAAAGATTGGATTTATACTCCACACATCTTTCAGAATCTCAGAGTGGCCTACAGGCTCCTTTCCTGTCTGTTGTGCCTCAGTCATCTGAGTATCCTATCCCCCCTGCAATGTATCCATCTCCAACCACATGCAAGGCAAGGTTCCCACACCGTCATACAAAGCGCCCAAGCGGATCCTAGCCCAAGCCACTCAGCGGGCTAGGCTCCTGGTCGTGGCCTATAGGACTCTCAGCCACTGGGTAGAGCCTATCATGAGTATTGGGTGTGTTTGGGTGTGGGGTTTATTGCATATATAAACCGCCCTGCAAGCTGGGAAGTTTGTCTTGTTCTGCATTGGAAATAAAGTATGAGAGCTGAAATCACTAGTAAGTCTCAGTACTTTTCACTGGCGACGAAGGTGGGATTCTGCCTCCCATGAACAACGACCAGGAAGAAGATTCAAGCATCACATTGAGCATGAGCACCAAGGGCACTGCACACCCCACTGACTCCGAGCACGGCAACGCACCGCACCACACTGCAGCAACTGCTGACACCGCTCCCGAGCTACAACCACCACGTGGAGTTGCTAAGATGGCTGTTCCACAGGAAAGCATCGCTGCTTTCAACATCTCCTGCCCCGCACAGTGGGAGACGTGGCTTGAGATTCTGGAAAGCTACTTCTCCTGCCATGACATCGTGTACTCGGGGAAGAAGAAGGCCCACCTCCTCTGGGCCTGTGCAATGGATACCATTCTCCTGCTAAAGGACCTGATTGCACCTAAGCAGACCAAGAACGAGACCTATGGGGAGCTGGTGAAGGCACTTTCTGACCACCTCTCACCAAAGCCCACAAAGTTTGCCGAGCTCATGGACTTCTTTGCGCGCATCCAGGGTCCGGATGAAACGGCTTCTGAATTCTTTGCCGGACTCCGGTAAGTGGCCACAAGGTGTTCTTTTCCTGACCTGGTGGATGCTTTGATCAACCAATTTCTCTTGGGTCTCTGGGAGCCCAAACTTTGGAGGAAATTGGTTAGCCAGGATGACCTGGACCTGGATAAGGCACTCCAGGAGGCTGCAGCCTACAAAAAGGCACATCAAGACCACCGTGGAGGTGGTCCATCGCACTCATAGTGTTGTGTTGGATGACTTGGAAGCCGAAGAAGTGCTATAGGTACGCTGTCACACACCCCAACAGCAGCAATGGTCAGCGGGCTGTTCCTCGCCTAAGACACCATCGTCGTCCCTCTCAAGGTAGCCATGGAGGAACCCCTTCACCACTTGCTTAACAAGAACGCCCCTTGGGCCTAGGGACCAGAGCACTTCGCCACATTCCAGGCCGTGGAGGACCTCCTGGTTTTGAACTCCGTCCTCTTGCACTTTGACGAGGATCTGCTGGTGATCCTCACCTGTGATGCATCTCCATATGGGGTTGGGGCAGTCCTAAGCCATCAGCTTCTGGACATCCGGGAGGTCCTGGTTGCCTATTATTCAAGGACCTTGTCAGCTGTGGAGCGCAACTACATGCAGATTGACAAGGAGGCGCTGGCTATAGTGGCGGGGGTGAAAAAATTTCACCATTATCTGTATGGCAGGCCCTTTACAATCCTTACCAACCATAAACTGCTTCTCAGACTCCTGGCCCCAACCGCCAGACCCCACAGATGATGTCGCCCTGGGTGCTTCGGTGGTCTGCTTTCCTTGGCAGGGTACATGTACTCGCTCATCTACCGGCCCGGGAAAGCGATGGGCCACACTGATGCCTTGAGCTGTCTCCCACTGCCAGCTTCGGATCCAGACCCAGCGCCGACCCATCAGGTTGCACTTCTGGAAGCACTCCCCAGCCAGCCCGTCCACGTTCGGGAGGTAGTGCAACACACAGCCAAGAACAAGATCCTATGCTGCATCTTGGACTGGGTGAGAAGGGGGTGGCCCTCAGGGTGGGGTGGGGGCAGACTTCACAGCGTTCACCTCTCACAAAGACAAGCTGCCAGCCCACAAAGGCTGGTTGATGTGGGGAGGCAGGGTGGTAACCCCAACCCCCTTGAGGGAGCGGGTTCTCGTGGATCTCCATGAGACCCATCTGGGGCTGGTCTGGATGAAAGCACCAGCTATGTCTGGTGGCAGGGCTTAGATCGGGACATCGAGGACGTGGTCAAGAGATGCCAGCCCTACAACGCATCCAGACCCAAACTTCCCAGGGCCCCTGCCTGGGCCTGGGAGTCATCCCACAGACCCTGGTCCAGGCTACACTTGGATTTCACAGACCCGTTCCAGGGTCAGCTGTTCTTCATCCTGGTGGACGCATACAGCAAGTGGCTGGAAGTGGTCGCAGTGCTGAGGGGTGACATGATCAAGGTTTATAAGATTATGCATGTGGCTGAGCCAGTTGAGAAAGAAGTCCTTTTCACCCTTTCTCACAATACAAGAACTCGTGAGCACTCCATGAAATTGCTGAGTAGTCGGGTTAGAACAGATAATAGGAATTACTTCTTCACCCAAAGAGTGAATAACACATGGGATTCACTGCCACAGGAGGTGGTGGCAGCTACAAGCATGGACAGTTTCAAGAGGGAATTAGATAAACATATGGAGCATAAGTCCATCAGTGGCTATTAGCCACAAGGTATAGATAGGAACTCTCAGTCTGGGGGAAGTGATGTAAAATCTGAGGGCAACTGCAATGATAAGAGAAGGACACTTTCCCTGTGAAGACAGGTTATCGCGCTTGGGGATCTTAGCTTTGAGAAACAATGACTGAGGGGTGACATGATAAGAGTTTTACAAGACTATGCATGGGATAGAGCAGGTAGAGCAAGAAGCACTTTTCACCCTTTCTCACAAGACAAGAACTCATGGGAACTCAATTAAATTGCCGAGCAGTTAGGTTAGAAGTTAGAACAGATGAAAGGTTTTTTGGTTCTTAAAGCTTTATAACTTTAAAAAAGTTCTGCTGGTTGCTGTTGTTCGATGGGGGGTGGGGTTGTTTGTTTTTTTCCTGTCTGCTCCAGACTCTATATGTTTGTCAAATTCGATCTGGAAGCTGTTCATGCCAGCCACCACCACCACCTCCTGTAGCACTGAATTCCATGCGTTAATCACTGTTTGTGTGAAGAAGTACTTCCTTTCATCTGCAGTTGCCCTTTTCTGCATTTTTCCCAGTGCTATAAATATTCTTTTTGAGGTGTGTATGGTGTGAGTGGTCCAATGAGGTTGCGCCATCAATTTATGCATGTATAAATCTTGTTCCTGTTGGTCTTTTAGGGTTTCTGTGTGGCACTGTGGCACGCTTGCACTGCCACAGTGCCACTTGTTCTGGAGTGTGCCACGTGTTCTCATGGCAAACAAGCACCTCCCAAGACAGTTCACTTTCCCTGAGATTCTCTGGGAGAGTCTGACAGCTGGTGCTGCCTGCTTGCCTGCCTTAAATGCTGCTGGCTGGGGATAATGTATAAAAACTCCTAGACATAAAACTGAAATAAAATGAAATAAGAACTAGAGACTTAATTATGAGCAAAATATGTATAGTAAAATCATAAGATGGGAGAAAGATATAAACTTTTTGGTTACAGTTTGAGGTCAAATGACTATTTAAAAATACTATGCAATGAATCTTCCCAAATGTGTATCTATGTAAGTCTGTTCAGTCTTTGTCTTATATGTATGAAATAAAAAAAAATTCTCCCCCTAAAAAGATGAGAAGGGAAAGGGTGCACCCCCTTGATGAGGATTTACTACCTTCTGTGCAGAGCAAGATGGAGAGGATTTTTTGCCACAAAAAAATCTAATAGATCTCTTTCTCCTAGGGACACAGACATGTCCCCCCCAGTCCCTTGAATATTTCTTCAGGTCATCTTTTAGAATCTCCTAATTGCATTGCTATTCTAGATGAACTTCTGGGGAAAAAACCAAAAAAAAAAAAAAAAAAGGAAGAAACAACAAATAGACCTGGAAGTGTTGGCAGATCAGACACTTTTAGTATCTATCACTCTACAAAAAATCTTTGAGAAATTGGATATATCGATTCATGAGATATTGAACTAGAACTGTTTTTATTAAATATGGTACCAGTGACATTTAAGAAACCAGGTACATATATACTCATACATGTAATAACTGTGTCTGGAATTTTACATGCAAAATATTGGAAAAACGAAGAAGTCCCATCAAAAGAAGAAATAATCTACCAATTGTTGGAAACAGCAGAAATGGATAAACTGGCTTTACAATTACAAGAAAAAACAGAAGAAATCTTTGAAAAAAACTGGGCAAAAGTTTATAAATGGTCGGAGGACTATCTTAAGAAACGTTAAAAATAGGTTATGAGCTCTCAACATGAAAACTAAACAATGAAACACGTGAATACAGTAGAGATTCCATTTAGACAAATGTAAGCAAAAGTATTGAGTACAGACTTCAGGCTTTTTGTTTGTTGACTTTTCTTTGTTGCATATGTTATTCTTTGTCTCTTTATTCTTTCTGAAAAATAAAAACCTATATATATATATGTGTGTGTGTGTGTTGTTGTTGTTTGTTGTTCAGTCGCACAGTCGAGTCTGACTCTTCATGACCCCATGGACCAGATCACGCCAGGCCCTTCTGTCTTCTGCTGTCCGCTGAAGTTTGCTCAATTTCATGTTCGTTGCATTGATGACACTGTCTAACCATCTCATCCTTTGCCGTCCCCTTCTTCTTTGACCTTCAATCTTTCCCAGCATCAGGATCTTCTCCAGTGAGTGCTCCCTTCTCATTTGGTGGCCAAAGTATTTGAGCTTCAACTTCAGGATCTGGCCTTCCAGGAAACAGTCAGGGTTGATTTCTTTTAGGATTGAATGATTTGATCACCTTGCAGTCCAAGGGTATCTCAAGAGTCTTCTCCAGCACCATAGTTCAAAAGAATCTATTCTTCAGTGCTCGGCCTTCCTTATACTCCAACTCTCGCAGCCATACATTACTATGGGGAATACCATTGCTTTGACCATGCGGACTTTTGTTGGCAGGGTGATCTCTGCTTTTTCTCATGCTGTTTAGGTTTGCCATCGCTTTCCTCCCAAGGAGCAGGTGTCTTTTAATTTCATGGCTGCAGTCACCATCTGCAGTGATCTGGGATCCCAGGAACGTGAAGTCTGCCACTACTTCTACGACTTCCCCTTCTATTTGCCAAGGAGTGATGGGGCCAGATGCCATGATCTTAGTTTTTTTTTATGTTGAGCTTCAAGCCCACCTTTGCGCTCTCCTCTTTCACCCTGAGAAAGAGGCTCTTTAGGTCCTCATCACTTTCTGCCATCAGAGTGGTATTGTCTGCATATCTGAGGTTATTGATCTTTTCCCCAGCAATCTTAACTCCAGCTTGTGATTCATCCAGGCCAGCATTTCGCATGATGTACTCGGCATATAAATTAAATAAGCAAGGTGACAATATACATCCTTGTCGTACTCCTTTTCCTATGCTAAACCAATCAGTTGTTCCATATCCGGTTCAAACTGTTGCTTCCTGACCCTTATACAGGTTTCTCAGGAGACATGTGAGGTGGTCTGGTACTCCCATCTCTTTAAGAACCTGCCATAGTTTATTGTTGTTGTTTTTTGTAATAAACCCTCCTAAAAAGGAGAGAATTTTATTGCTTTTTATAATAAGAAAGAGGTAGGGTATATAGATGGACTAAGAAAAGGGGGGAGTGAATTTTTCTGTTAAAAAGTTAGTTTTAGTTAGTAAAAATACAGTTTTTGGCAACCACCGTGGTTGGGAGATCTTCTTTTTACCTTTCAAGAGTCCAAAATAACTCTGTTAGTAAAGTTAGTAAAGTCCCTTGGGGTTAGTCGTTAATCAGCTCCTTTCAGACGTTTCATGAACAGTTATTTCTTAGGTTGTCTTCTTTTTGTATCTCTCAAATTGTAAGATGGGCCCTCTTTAGCCTTCACGTCTCCCGCTCCAGCGCCTCCCTCCTCTGGGCCACTGTCCGCTTCGCTGCTTGATTCTGTCCAAATTGCGAGTGCTGCATCTTCCTCTGTACTGGCGTGTCTCTTCAGAAATTCTTGTGCTTTGAAGACGGAGTCAATCTTCTCTCTTTTATTCTTATATTTAAACACCAGTCCTTCGGGGAAACTCCATCTATAAATAGTCTGATGTCTTTGTAAAAATGTGGTCAGTCCTTTATATGCTTTCCTTTTCATGCAGATTTCATAAGGAACATCTTTCAAGGTTCTGATAATCTGCTCCCCAATCTTCAAGGGCACCGCTGAAACTGCACATAGAATTTGATCTCTAGTACGCTGCTTAGTAAACTTGACAACCACTTCTGCTGGCAGATTATTTTTCTTTGTAAAAGCGGAGTAGGCTCTATAGGCCATATCCATCTCTTCTTTTAATTCTTTTGCTTCTCTGCCAGTTAAGGGTGCCAAGGCATTCGCCAGTATCGACCTGAGATCCTCTTTCTCTTCTTCTTTAATGCCCTGAAAGCAGAGAGTCAGGTTGGATTTCTCCATCTGCAACATTAAAATTCTTTTTTCTTGCATATCTTGATGCTTTTCTAATTTGTTGACCCTTTTCTTTATTTTCCTGGTGTCTTCCGTCGAGACCAGACACTTCTGTGCGATCTCCTCCATCTTCTTTGCTGTTTCTGTTAGTTGTTTTTGTTGACTGTTGAGAATACCTTCCATATTACTCAAAGTTTCACTGATTTTCTGCATTTGATCCAGCAGAGGGTGCAGTAGCTCGCTTTTCTGTTGATTGACAGCAGGCTCTGGGGGGAGGGTTGCCCGGACCGGAAGTCCCTCCTCCCTTCTTTTCCAGCTTCTCTGGGACCTTTCTCAACGCCGACATTTTCTTTGTTTGTTTACTTTATCAAAGTTCGTGCCGCGTCCCTCTGGAGACCAGCTAGCTCCTAATCTTCAATAAGACCCCAAAGGTACTTTCACCAACACTTTTTTCCCTTTGCCCCCTTTCGCTTTTCCTTTATAAGTCCCGTTTCTCAAAGGGGGCGGGGATTCTTCCCTCCTCCCATTCGCTTATGCGCTTACGGGGGGGTTCGCGTTTTAGCTCCAAAATAGACCTCCAACTCACGATTTGATGCCAGTTCTTCTTTTTATTTTAATTCATATCACTTATCTTCACTCCTGGAAGTCGGTGGCGTTGCTAAGTCCCATACGGGCACAACGCAGCGGGGCCGACTGGGGCGGGGAGAAAGCCTCAATTTCCCAGCTGTCTGCCGGCAAAGAGGCTACTCCCCAAGCTCCCCCGGTTCGGAGCCTTTGCCTAAGGCTCACTAGGGTCTTTCGCATGTGCGAAGACCCCCCAACCGCGCGTGGGCTAACCATCTCTGGGAGCGTCCCGAGAGGTGGCCGCCATTTGCTCCGCTGAAACACAATCAAAGGCTTTAGCATAGTCAATGAAGCAGAAGTAGATGTTTTTCTGGTACTCTCTTGCTTTCTCCATATATATATATATGCTTTCTCCATATATATATATATATATATAAAATTAGATATATTGTCAAAACTTATTTAAGATTTTCTGGTAAAGGGGAGTAAGGATAATATGGGGTGTAAGGAATGTAGAAATTTAGAAATTAAAGGAACAGTGGCATCTACTAGGCCAATGAGAAAGCAAGATAGAGTTAGACTTCATTTTTATTTCCCATGGATACCAACGCTAAAACTCTTGATGCAGGAGTATTTAATAGAATTTCAGGTCTTCCCGGTACACTCATTCCATCAAAAAGGAAAGACCACCCCCACTTAAGGCGGAGGTTTCATCTCAGCTAAGGAGAAATACAAAAGAACATGTTCCCAGACCCAGACAAATAGAAGATGATTGTGAACTTCTTAGCGACCTCAGCTCCCTGGAGCCAGCATCTAATCAGTGTACTGATTTCATGAACAATCCAAAGCAGCCTTGGAAACCTGAAGAACCACCACTTCAAAATGACCCTTTATTAACGTCTACCTATCCACAGTGGAACATGACTACTATAGTAAATAAGAAGAGGGACCCGCGATATTCGTGGGGCTCCTGTCCTGCGGAAGCAGGAGGCCCTCAGGGCTGAGGAAGCAGCCACAGGTAAGCTTCCCCCCAGCCCCGACAACAATACTCCCCATTGGGAGAAAGTTGCACATATGCCCTGGGGAGTTGGAGTATTCCCTAAAGGGAGAGGCAGGCACACCTGAAATGGGGCTCTCTTCAAAATGGGAGAGGCACACAAGAATGCAACGGGGGTGTCCATGCAATAGCATACATGCGCAGGGGTGGTGCTGTTGCAATGGGGACTGATGCCCAGTGGGAGACACATTCACACGTGCTGTGGGGGACCCAGTCAGCAAGTGGGTGCTGGGGCAGCAGCAGAAGATGAGTAGCCTGGCATTGGCTGTGGGTGGGCAGCGGGGGGCGGGGGAGGCTCCGCAACTGCCTGCTCTTCCACAGTGCCAAGCCGGCGCCACCGCAGCCCGTCTACATGCTGCTGGGGCCCAAGCAGCCTGACCTCCTGACTGCCTACTGGCTGCAGCAGGAGTGTGATTGAGGAGCCCTATGGGCAGCCCCCGCCACCTCCCGCATTGGCAGCAGCAGCAACACCTGCTCGCCCCGCTGCTGCCTCATTTGTGTGGAAGCCGCTACTGAAACAGAGCCCAGGGAGTGCCTGCAGCAGAAGGAGGTCTGCAATGCTCGGAGGTGGACAAATCTTCTCCCCTGCCCCCCCCAGAAGCAACAGTGAGGCCTGCATGGCTCCCAGCCAACAGGCTTCCAAAGCTGCCCTTGCCCTCCCCAGCCCCAATGACGAGGCCCACTCAGCTCCCAGGCAGTGAGGCCCACACAGACACCGGACCTGCCAAACCTTCTCCCCCACCCCCCAGCAGTGACAGCAAGGCCCAGGCAGCTGTGGCGGTAAAGACTCCCCTCACAACGGCTGCGAGGCACCATTCCCAGATCATTCTCTGCACATGTGCAGGAAACGCTCTTACTTTTGGGGGAATTTAAATATTCCCCATACAGTTTTTAAAACTTTTTAGATTTTTCTGCACACCTGGGGATTATAAGATTATGCATGGGATTGAGCAGGTTGAGAAAGAATTAATTTTCTCCCTTTCTCACAATACAAGAACTCATGGGCACTCAATGAAATTGCTGAGCAGTCAGGTTAGAACAGTTAAAAGGAAGTACTTCTTTGCCCAAAGAGTGATTAACACATGGAATTCACTGCGAAAGGAGGTAGTGGCAGCTACAAGCATGCATAGCTTCAAGAGGGAATTAGATAAACATATGGAGCATAAGTCCATCAGTGGCTATTAGCCACAAGGTATAGATAGGAACTCTCAGTCTGGGGCAAGTGATGTACTCTATTCTTGGTGATGGGGGGGGCAGCAGTGAGAGGGCTTCTAGTGTCCTGGCCCCATTGCTGGGCCTCCTGATGGCACCTGGTATATTTGGCCACTGTGTGACAGAGTGTTGGACTAGATGGGCCATTGGCCTGATTCAACATTGGCTTCTCTTATGTTCTTATGTTGATATGTTGAATGCCCCACGTGTGCAGGAAAATCTTCCTGACCCCCAGGTGCCCCTGATGTGCACACAGAGGGCAATTTGGGAATTAGAAATATAGATAACGGTACTAACATAGGTGAAACTGAGGGCAATGAAGAGAGCTTATTAGCATCCTTTTGTGCCTTCCAACTCAGAGATCAGAACATCATGTTCCAGAGATTACAAAGGTTGATTATGAGCTTGCCAATAAAGAGCCAATGGCAGCATTGGCGGGCAATTCAAACCCACCAATACGAATGTGGGGCGTCCCCCCCCCTTACTGTATATAGTGGCCTCCAGCCATTACTGTTTGTCTTTGTCTTGTGTGAAGTATGAATAAACGCGTCTTCTCTTATGTCATTGTACGAGTCATGAGGCACGAAACCCAGTACTTTACAGTGGCGACGAAGGTGGGATCTCAACGCCTTCCCTGACTCCATGAGTGATGACGAGGACAACAAGGCCACTCCTGAGCACCGCATCACTGACCCCGAGAGCAGCACCACACCACTCGCCGAGCATCGCATCGCTGACCCTGAGAGCAGCACCGCACCGCCCGCACTGACGCCCACCTCCCCAGACATAGCTATGGCCGCCACGCATGGAATACTCGAGCGCTTCGATCCGTCCCGGCCAGAAACCTGGGACGCATGGGTCGACCAGCTCATATGCTACATGGACCTCAACGAGATTCGCGACCCTGAGAAAAAACGGTCGCTCCTGCTGAGCTCGTGCAGAACCGACACGGTCCGCCTTGCAAAGAGTCTCTTGGTGCCATGCACGGCCCTGGAGAGTTCGTTTGCAGCGATCCTGGATGTCCTCAACCAAGGGCATAGACTTTCCAATTTCCCGGGGGGAGGGCTGGAGCTGGGCCTGGGCCAGAGGCATTGCTAAGTCATTAAAAGAACTGGGACCCAATGACATTATAGGGAGGAGCCAGTGATATCACAGGTCATTGTCACTACCGATGGAGGTGGAGCTATGTGGCATTTAGGGAGGGGCTCCCCAGAAAATTAGGGGAGCCTAGGAACCCCTGGGAACCCCCCTCGCAATTCCCCTGGGCTTGGCTGGGCTAGGCTAACCCAGCCTTCTTAGCACACTACTTAGAAACTCCACCTTAAAATGCAGGCATTCAAAATAAATCATTAATAAAAATCACATAATTAAATTTATGGGAAATGACTGCATTCCTGTGCATTAATTTCTGCTCTTCAGGGTCAACTTGCAAAACACATTTGGATTCAACAAATTATCTTCAGACAGCTGAAACACAACTTTAACTTTTAATTAACAATGTAAACTGTTTCTTTACATTTTTTTAAAATTACAATAAAATACAGATTGCCTCATCTAAGTACAACCCACTTGTTGATACAACAATTAATTCAGAAAGCTCAGAACCTAAATGACACTGAATGTGTTTCTTCTTATTGATGTTCTTTGATTGAATTCATTCGCTACAACATCAAGATCAATCTCCTGAGAGATCTCTTTATGTCCATGAAGAAGAGCCACATGATTGAGCCTTGCCTGTCCCATGCTTGACCGTAGAAAGGTCTTTATTCTACGAAGGCATGAGAATGACCTGTCTGAGCTGCAGGAGGAAACAGGAATGGTAAGGCCTATTTTGAGAAGTTTGGCTAATTCTGGCAGTAATTGATGCAGACTTCTCCCTTGTTCTCCACTGAACACATCAATTACATCACGAAGACCGAAAAGTTTAATGTTCTGCTGCCTTGCAATATCCAAAAACTTATCCCGATGAAGCTTTAGTCGATCAGCATCAAAGTCAGCTTTGTAAAAATTTAGTATGTATGTACTCTCATCTTCTCCTATAGCAAACTTTTCGATTTTGCTCATGTGTTGGGATACATCTGAGGAAAAGCGATTGTGTAAACTGTTGTAGGTGTTATCAGTGATTTCATAAAAGATTTTCCTGTAGAAATCCCCAGGAGACTGAAACTGGTGAGGATCACACCCGGCATCAACACGTCGTGCAGGCTTTGTGTATCTAGGAACAGTAGGACTTCCTAAATCTAAGTCTTTCGCAGTCATGACTGTTTGTGACCAGAACTGTTCAAAGTTGTTCCTCAGTTGCTTGATACTCTCCTTTGCAGAAGCAAGAAGAATTTCTGCCTGATGGAACTGTAAATTACGTTTTTGAAGAGCTGTGTTTAATGTGTCCAAACGACCAAACACAATCAGCAATAACTGTAGCATGAAGTAAGAAGTAAATCTCAACAAGCTTCGTGCATATCCATCTGCTTTTGCCCCAGGATCTCCTCTCTCCTCAGAAGACACATTCTCAAAAAACTGAATCAACTCCCCATAATTTGAAGCCACTGACTGTAAGGAGGCTGCTCTAACAGTCCGCCTAGTGGGGCAAAATTGTTTCAGATTTGTGCTCTCTGCCTGCTGAAAGTGTTCAAACAAAGCAAGATGTTTCGGTGAAGTTTTTACAAAGGTGATCATGTCAGATAATTCACTCAGAAAATTTCTGCACAGAACAACCTTTTCTGACACATCTTGTACGACCAAGTTCACAACATGTGCGAAACAATGAACATATAGTGCCCTTGGCTCCTCAGTCTTTACTAGGGCCTGTACTCCACTAAGATGTCCAGCAACATTTGATGCTCCATCATAGCACTGGCACGACATCTGTCAAGAGGCAGATCAAAGCGACAGAGTACATCCTTCAAAACAGAAAAGAGAGTTTTAGCAGTGGTGGATTCAGTTTTGTAAAAGCCAAAAAATAATTCCTCCACAAACATATCCTCTGTAGCAATGCGGATGCAAAATGAGACTTGTTCTTGTGTGGTGATATCTGTTGTTTCATCAACAATTACACTGTAATAATCAGCTGCTTTAATCTCTCTCACTAGTGTACGTAGAACATTGTGAGCCATGATCTCAATCATTTTATTCACACTGTCAAGTGAAATCCATTTGTAGCTTGTGCAATTCAACCATGATTTCAGCTGTGGAACATCTTCAGCATGTAGCAGCAAGTCCTGTTTCAGGTTTGAGTCTTCATCCTCATTGCCACGTATTGCACTGCCCTGACAGGCAAGGTACCTTAGTGATGACAAAATTGTCAGCAGTGCTTTTCTAGCATCTTGCATCTGCTTCTGATGGCCTTCTGAAAGCTGGCTATGAACATTTACCCCTGCTTTAATAGAGGCTATTGCTTGGACAGCTGCACGGTGTACGTTAGAATTCTGATGTGTGAAATCTGTGCAGTGCCTTCTTCCAGTCTGAGAAGCCATTTCGAATAAAAGCGCCATGTGAATCCTTGTCTCTTGATGTGTTTGGAAGAGGAACGTTCATGTCATTTGCTGCTGTGCGACAGATGTCGCAATATGCTTTCTCTGTAGCCACATCATAAGAGAGCCATTCGTAGGTTCTTTTCCAACTCTCTTGGAATTGTCGTCTTGGCTTTCGCTTCACATTAGGAGCGCTCTGCTCTGAAGAGTCTGCCTCCTCCATGGCTACATTCCTTGTCAAGGAAAGCATGGTGGGGATTCTTCCAGGCCTCTCATTCAGGCCTATACTGCAGGATGTTGTAGGTGTACAAGAGGAATCTTCAGTATCAGAAGGGACCTTCCGTTTTCTGGTTACAAATCTATCCATGGCAAATGGAATGGTGGTCTGAAAACAATTCAAAAGAAAATATCAGGATTCTGAAGGAGAAATTACAAATAATAAAATAGGAGAGGTAGCCATGTTAATAATGTAATCCTTGCAGCTTCTAAATTTGCAGAGTGGAATGACAGCCCCAGGGAATAGGCTCAGTGCTTGGCGACTGGAATGACAGCCCCTGGGAGTAGCAGAAGTCTTCTGGGACTGGAATGACAAACTGCAGAGTGGAGTGATGGTCCCAGAATGCATCTGCAACACTCAGGGGATGTCATTCCACTCTGACCTGTCATTCCAGTCCAGAGTGCAGATTCTGTTGCTAGGGACTGTTTTTCCACTCTGGGAGCTGTCATTACAGTCCTAGAGTAGCCTATCTGGGCCCAAAAACCTTATTGGAAAAACCATTCTGCATTTTCTTTGCAACCTTTTTTCGGCTGCAGTGTATTTCAGCAGAGTCCATGCAAGTCAGTTGGCATTCCTGGCTCCCATTATCTCCAATGGGTTTTCAAGCCTCTGTCATTATTTCCAATGGGCAATCCTGTCATTCCTTTTAGTATATCCAAGTTGATTGCCCCTTTGAAACTACCACACCATTTTAAGTAACATTAAAAAACAAAGAGCATGAGCATAGAGTCCATGTCCCTTACCAATGTTCTGCCCAGTGCACACAGATCACAAGGAAATTTTAAAAGACCTCTGATCTGCATGCCCACCCAGTTCATTCATGCAGATGGGCTTACCATTTAAAAATGAAATAGAGATTGAAAGAGGAACTTAGGAGTGGCTGAAGCAGACCCCCCCCCCGGAAAAAAAAACAACCGTTCTCAATCAAGGATATATAGACCCAAATATAAAACACCTCTCCCCTCCTCCACCTGGTTGTTGTGCATCCTACATGAAGCAGGGTGATTCAGCAGAATCTGCATCCACCAACTCATCAACCAGAAGTGAGAGCCCTGGGCTTTTTTGGCATGGACCTGGCAATTATCCCCAGGCTGATGAACTTACCTTTCTTCCAGGGGTCAAGTCACAAAATCATACTTCAAGACTTGCAAACTTGCAATCAATCAATTAAGCTTTTTGCAGTCTGTGCTGCCTTGAGCTTCCTGGCACTAACTAAAATGCAAGAAATTGAAAATTACTTGAAAGAAATCCCTCTGCATATTATATCCAGGAGTCTGGGGGAGAGTTGGTCTTGAATGTGTGCATTTAAACTCTTCCTGGTTTCACAGGACCTCCTTCTCTCTGTCCCTGCATCAGCTGTGTGTGTGATTGCAGCAAATTCAGTGTTTAAAGGAAGCCAGCTCTCTCCCCCACCTCCCCGCATGGCTACTCAGTACAGGGCAAGCTCTGCAGGGCGGGAGGGGGGCAAAACAACAACAGCAACACAAGGCAGAGCCCACAGCAACCCCTGGCCAGCTCTCCTCCAGGGAGGCTGGTTTTCCTCCCCCCCCACCTCCCCACATGGCTCCAGGTTCACAGGGGGGGAGGGAACACAAAACAACAAGTGGAGCAGGAGGAAGAGCACCCAGGAACCTCTGGCCTCCTCTCCTCCAGGGAGGCTGGTTTTCCTCTCCCCCCCCAGCCCCCCAACCTCCCCACATGGCTCCAGGTTCACAGGGGGAGGGAACACAAAACAACAAGGGGAGCAGGAGGAACAGCACCCAGGAACCTCTGGCCTCCTCTCCTCCAGGGAGGCTGGTTTTCCTCTTCCCTCCAGCCCCCCCCAACCTCCCCACATGGCTCCAGGTTCACAGGGGGGGAGGGAACACAAAACAACAAGGGGAGCAGGAGGAAGAGCCCCCAGGAACCTCTGGCCTCCTCTCCTCCAGGGAGGCTGGTTTTCCTCTTCCCTCCAGCCCCCCCCCAACCTCCTCACATGGCTCCAGGTTCACAGGGGGGGGAGGGGTACACAAAACAACAACAGGAGGAAACACTAGGAAGAGCCTCCAGCAACCTCTGGCCAGCTCTCCTCCACCGAAAACAACAATAACAGAATCACCAGCACTCAAGCAGCATCACAACCCCCACCCCCCGCATGGTTGGCTGCCTGAGCCCAGGCCAGCTGCTTACCTTTCCCGAAGAGAAAGAACTGAAACTGAAAGTCTGTGCAGCCGGGTTGGAGCTGGCATGTTTTTTGGGTTTTTTTGGTAATGTGAGCCTGATAGCCCTGGGGGGACTGAGTTCCCCCCGGGAAATTTCGGAGGTAGCCTGCGCCCCAGAGCCCCCCTGGAGTTGATGCCCATGTCCTCAATGCATACTTCAGCCCCCGGCCTACCTTCCTGGCAAAAAGGATGGAGTTCCAGAGGCGCGTCCAGGCCCAAGGGGAATCCGCTGCTGCCTTCCTGGCTGCGCTGAGGGCGCTCACGGTGGACTGCGTGTTCCCAAAGGTGGAAGACAACTTGCTAATGCAGCTTGTGTGGGGCCTGGCAGACTCCAAGCTGTGGCGCAAGTTGATTGGAAACCAGCGGCTCACCCTGGACGAGGCCATCGACACCGCAACCACATACGAGGCCGCCGAAGGGGAATGCCTGGCTGCGGCTGCCCATGCGGTTGGAAGGGGTCCCAGACCTGGAAACTCAGATACCGAAGAGGTCTACTCCGTCGGACCCCAACACCGCCAGCCGGCGCAGGCTCAGCAGGCCGACAGGGAGCCAGCCAAGCCTCCTGGCAACCGGACCGTGTGTGCCAGCTGTGGGGAAGGCCATGGGAGGAGGACCTGTAAGTTCCGGGACACTGTCTGCCATGGTTGTGGAAAGCAGGGACACCTCGCACGGGTCTGCTGGTCCAAGGCCCCCGGAACTCGAGATAGTCGGCCCCACCACACCACGCACTGCCCACCGCCCACAAGACGATGGAAGAGGTCGCCGAGCTGTACTACCTCACGTATCAACCGCTACAGGTACTACGCCTCCCCAACCCCAATCTCTCCTCCACCCCGAAGATCCAAGTAAACGTGCGGATCGAGGGGTCCCCCTGCTGAATGGAGGTGGACTCGGGATCGGCAGCGTCCATCATTTCCATGGACACCTTTAAGAAGCTTTGCCCGTCAGGGGGACCCCATCTACGTCCATCGCCGCTAAGCTTGGTGGACTTTCAAAAGAACCCTGTCCCCATCCAGGGAGTTGGCACTTTCCGAGTGCAATACCGAGACTTTGAGGGGGACTTGGTGGTGGTAGAGGGAAATCTTGTGAGTCTCCTGGGGCGAGCGTGGTTCGAGGTCCTAGGCATTACGATTGGGGGAGTGAATAAATGTGGGACGAGGGATTGGGGGACGATATGCCGGGAGTTCCCCGAGGTCTTTGATGGGGAGCTGGGATGTTATAAAGGGGCCCCAGTGTCGCTTCACTTAGACCCGACGGTGACGCCCATCTGGCGGCGCTTCTGCACCTTGCCCCTGGCCCTCCGCCCTAAAATAGAGGCGGAACTGGACCGGTTGGTAGCCCAGGGAGTCCTAGAACCCGTCCCTAATGCCCATTGGGAAACCCCGATTATGACCCCAGTGAAACCGAATGGGGAAATCTGCATCTGCGCGGATTACAAGTGCACTATTAACCAGGCACTCCAGGCGCACGCATGCCCCGTGCCAGTAGTAAGCCATGTCTTAGCCACACTGGCGGGGGCGCGCATATTTGGAAAGCTGGATCTCGCGCAGGCGTACCAGCAACTCCCTGTGGACGAGGCCATGGCTGAGGCACAAACTATAGTGACACATTGGGGGGCCTTCAGGGTAAGGCGGCTGCAGTTCGGGGTTAGTGTGGCCCCAGGGATCTTTCAAAATCTAATGGATGATTTGTTAAAAGAGATCCCTGGTGTGACGCCGTTCTTCGACAATGTCCTCATCGCCGCAGCCACCCCAGAGAGCTTCGCCGCCCACCTCCGAAATGTCCTGGGACGCTTCCAAGGCGCGGGACTAAAGGTGAAACGGGAAAAGTGCCTCCTCGGGGTGCCGGAGGTGGAGTTCTTGGGGTACTGGGTCAACGGAACGGGCCTGCATCTGGCGAGGGACAAGGTGAAGGCCATCATGGAGGCCCCCGCCCCGAAGTCCAAGGCGGAGCTCCAGGCGTTCTTAGGCCTCCTAAACTTTTATCACGCCTTTCTCCCACACAAAGCCACTGTGGCAGAACCCCTACACAGACTGCTGGATAAGGTGACACTTTGGGCATGGGGATCGAGGGAGGAGGCGGCGTTCCGGGGGGTTAAGACACTATTGATCTCGAATGCTGTACTCGCCCTCTTTGATGAAAAGCTCCTGGTGATCCTCGCATGTGATGCATCGCCGTACAGGGTCGGGGCGGTCTTGGGCCACAAACTACCGGATGGGAGGGAAGTTCCAGTGGCTTACTACTCCCGCATGCTGTCCCCCATGGAGCGAAATTATGCACAAATAGACCGGGAGGGCTTGGCCCTGGTGGCAGGGGTAAAAAAAATCCCATAACTTTGTGTATGGGCAGCCCTTCATGCTCGTCAACGATCATAAGCCGCTCCTGGGGCTGTTCACGGCAGACAAACAAACGCCACAGGTACTGTCGCCCCGGGTGTTGCGTTGGTCCTTGTTTTTAGTGTGCTATCAGTACCAGTTGGAGTATCGGCCAGGCAAGGTGCTGGGGCATGCCAACGCCCTTAGCTGCCTGCTACTGCCGCACACGGGAGAGGACTCGGCCCCCACTCCCACGGTATTGTTGATGGAGGAACTCCCGAACCCCCCCCTTCAGGCTGCAGATGTGGCCACCCGCTCGTCTTGGGATCCCATTCTCTCCCGGGTCCTAAACTGGGTGGTGAGGAGATGGCCAGTGGAACCGGCCAGGCCAGAGTTCACAACATATAAAACCAGGAGGGAAGAGTTATCTGCCTTGAAAGGGTGTTTACTATGGGGGGACAGGGTGGTCATCCCGGGGCCCATGAGACAAGGGGTCCTAGAAATGCTTCACGAGGCCCACCCGGGCATTGTATGAATGAAAGCTCTGGCAAGGAGCTATGTGTGGTGGCCTGGGATAGATTCGTAAATTGAAACCTGGGTCTGGGGGTGCACACGGTGCCAGGAGGTCCTCCTCAATGCCCCGAGCGCGCCGACACAAAGCTGGGAGTCCACCCACAAGCCATGGTCTTGCTTACACGTCGACTTTGCCAGGCCGTTCCAAGGTCTCCAGTTCTTGGTAACGGTAGACTCCTACTCAAAGTGGTAGAAATAAGTCCGGTGTCTACCACCTCAGCCAAAGCGGCAATAAGGGCCCTACGCAAAATATTCGCTATGCATGGCTTGCCAGACACGCTCGTGTCGGACAACGGGGCCGTGTTCACCTCGGCCGAGTTCCAAGCGTTCCTCACAAGGAACTTAATCAAGCACATACGCTCTGCGCCCTTCCACCTGGCAACGAATGGCCAGGCGGAGAGAACGGTCCGCACTGCCAAAGAAGCCTTGAGCCGCCTAACTGAAGGTAAGTGGGAGTTCTGACTGGCCTGCTTCCTCCTCACACAGTGCACCACCCCGAACCCTATCTCTGGGCATTGCTCAGCAGAACTGTTGATGGGCCGCCGCCCCACGACCCTATTAGACAGACTCCACCCGGACCGAGCCCCAGAGAGAAAGCTGGTCAAAACCCGGGAGGCGCCCAGGAGCTTCCTCCCAGGGGAACCTGTCTACTTTAGAAACTACGGGGCGGGTCCTCAATGGCTGACCAGTCGCAATCTCAGACCCACAGGGCCAGTTTCGTATGAGGTCCTGGCAGACGGGGACCGGGTCCTCCGTAAACACGTGGACCAACTCCAGAGGCGGCAAGACCCTGACACAGGTATCATGGCCCCGCCACCAGAACGCACAGAGGCCGCCCCTGCACCCGAACGGCCACCGGCACCAATAGCAGATCAAGCGCCAGAATGACCACGGGGTGCTGAGGGGGTCTCAGAGCAAGCTGAGCCGCCTCCGCCATCTACGCCACCAGAAACTCAAGATCCTAGTGCGGTAGGACCACCAGAAGGGGGCCCCGCTAGCCCAGTGCTGGCCCCCCGAAGATCGTTAAGAGAATGGAGGCCACCAGCCTACCTAAAAGACTACGTCACCGAATAGGAGACGAACTATGGAGGGAGGGGTGTTATGTCCTAGGATCAGGAGCCTGAGCTGGCGAAATGCAGCTGAGCTCCGCTCTCTGATAATAATAGGGACTAGGCTCCTGAGCTTGCCAATAAAGAGCCAATGGCAGCATTGGCAGGCGATTCAAACCCGCCAATACGAATGTGGGGCGTCCCCCCCCCCTTACTGTATATAGTGGCCTCCGGCCGTTACCGTTTGTCTTTGTCTTGTGTGAAGTACGAATAAACGCGTCTTCTCTTACGTCGTCGTACGAGTCATGATGCACGAAACCCAGTACTTTACAATGGCATTAAAACACAAGCTGCCAATCAAACAGATGAACAGGTCTGCTTAGTGAAGATGCCATTAAACAGCTGTCATTGAATGAGAAAGCAGCTCTGCCCTTGAGTCCTTTCAGTCACAGGTTTTTGGATGGTTCAGCTGGGGAACCAACCTCTAATGGACTGACTGAGAATATTATCCTTGAACATGACCGAGTGGGCTGCTAGAATGAGGTCAAGCAATATTAAAGAATTAGTTGCTGTAGATTTTCCATGTTGTGTGGCATTGTAGGTTTTCCAGGTTGTGTGGTCTTGGCATTGTAGGACCTGAAGTTTCACCAGTAACTGTGACTGCCATTCTCTGAGGACTAACACAGAAAGATGGAGTACTCTCTGTGTCAACGTAAGAAGAAAAATGGTAGACAAGTAATTTATATCTATTCCAGAATGGGGGGGGTAGGCCTGAGAAGTGGATGGTGTTCTGGAGGGTTGATTTGTCTGATCTCAGTAATCCTCAAAGGCAGGGTTACTGAGTTACCTAATTGTCCTCCGTATGTGATGGCATTATTTCTGAAGTTTATAGAGTTTTCTATAATTCTGATTAACATCTATCTCCCACCATATATCCATAAATTTAAAATATCCCAGTGCTGGACCCAGTTAGAGGACTAGTTGGAATCTTTGTCTGGGATTCATCCTACAACCATAGTACTTATGGCTGGAGATTTTAATGCAAGAGTTGGAGAGACAAATGAGGACCTTCTTCTTCTTTTTTTTTTTGAAAAGCTATAAAACTCAGATAAAGGACATTTTGCATCCTTATTACTAAAGAATGATCCGATAATATTAAATGGATGCACACCGTTTGATGGAAAAGGAGATTTTACTTGTATAAATCATTTCGCAAATGCAGTAGACTATTTTGTTGCTTCTGCTGACTTACTCAGTGGCCAAAAGCCAGGTGTCATCAGGAGGTCCACCAGTGGGGCCAGAACTTCAGAAGCCCTCCCACTGTGGCCCCCCAAGCAGCAAGAATACAGAACATCACTGCCCCAGACACAGTGTTCCATCTATACCTTATGGCTAATAGCCCTTTTCCCCATAGTTAGTTGAATTGCCGTAACAGGATTAAACATGTTAATAACTTAGTACATGCCTTGGATGAGCTCATTCTGAAACTAATTAGTTAGGTGCCAGGAGACTTCCTGTTTAACTACTTTTAACAGTAGAGTATTTAAAAGGATGTCACTCGATAACTGAGACAAGTGGAACTATCTGGAAGGAAAGAAAGGCCACAACAGGAAGAAAATTCAGCGTATCCAGGTGAATGGAACAAAGACAGAGAAAAAGAAACAAGGATAATGTTGGCCATGTTGATTACCTTGCTGCTGTGCCTCCTGATTCTAGGCTTTCTGAAACAGCATCGGTTACGCAGGTCCTACCCTCCTGGGCCTTTTGAGCTACCCCTCATTGGAAGTATTTGGCGATTAGTCTACAAGTTTTCTAAAGATATTCTCCTTAAGGTATGTCATTCTATTTGACAAAGTTTCTCATGATATCCCTGAGGATAAGCTGGTTAAGTGTGGGGTGGATGGTGCAACCGTTGGATGGATTCATGGTTGGTTGAAAAATCATAGCCAACAAGTGCTCGTAAATGGCTCTGCATCTATGTGGAGGGAAGTCTCAAGTGGAGTGCCACAGGGCTCAGTCCTCAGCTCAGTGTTTTTCAATGTTTTTATAAATGACCTGGAGAAAGACATAGAGGGGATGCTTATCAAATTTGCACATGACATGAAGCTGGGTGGGATTGCTAATTCTGAAGAAGACAGAGTTGGGATTCAAATTGATCTAGATAGGCTGGAACAGTGGGCTGAGACAAATAAAATGAATTTCAATAGAGATAAGTGCAAAGTCCTACACTTTGGTACAAAAAAATCAAAGGCGCAGATATAGAATTGGATGGACTTGGCTTGACAGCAGCACTTGTGAAAGGGATCTGGGTGTTCTAGTTGGTCACAAACTAAACGTGAGCCTGCGGTGTGATGTAGCTGTAACAGAAGCATTGTGTCCAGATCACGGGAGGTGAGAGTTCCACTCTATTCTGCTATGGTCAGGCCTCACCTGCAATACTGTGTCCAGTTTGGGGCACCACATTTAAGGAAGGATGTTGACAAGCTTGAGCGTGTCCAGAAGAGGGCAACCAGGATGGTGAGAGGGTTGGAATCCAAGTCTTATGAGGAAAGGCTAGAAGTGTTAGGTATGTTTAGCTTGGGAAAGAGAAGGCTTAGAGGGGACATGTTTGCAGTCTTCCAGTAGCTGAAGGGCTGTCATGTCGAAGATGGAGCAGATCTATTCTCTCTTGCTCCGGATTGCAAGACTAGATCTAATGGGTGGAAATTACAAGGGAGTCAATACTGGCTAAATATCAGGAGAAACTTCCTAACTGTAAAAGCAGCAGAACAGACTGCCTCGGGAGGTGGTGGATGCTCCTTCGATGGACATTTTTAAGTGGAGGGTGGACGACCATCTTTCGGGCGTGTTGTAGGGCTATCTTTTGGCTACACTCCTGCAGAGTGCAGGGGTTGTACTAGATGACCTGCAAGATCCCTTCCAACTCTTAACATTCTATGAAGTAGTTTTAAGATATTTTAAGCTGCCTTTTTTTTAAGCTCTTCTGTGTTTTACTAGATGATTTCAAGGACTTGGCATTTTTATTATTTCTATTTACTAATGAGGAGTCGATTGTTTGCAGTTTAATCAAGGCTATTACCTAGTCAGGTGAAACTGACTAACTTACAATTGCCCTTGAGGACCGTGAGTCTGTCTATGTTGTTAAGTAACTTTCTATATGAGGAGTTTTCCTCGCATAGAGAATTTGGGAAGATTGCCAACTTGCAAAATCCTTGGATCTTCCTGTGCTGCTTATCCTCTTTGGAGAAGGAGTTTTGGAGCCAAGACTATTTTTGTATGTATCATCCCAATTAAATTAGCTCAATTTTTTTAGGAGTCCCAAGCATTGACTCCTAAGTCCTTGCTTGAGCGTTGTTTTATTTTGGCTCCTTTTCTTGTTATTCTTGCTGACAGCGGGATTCAAAAGGACATATCCATTTGTGGAGGACACCATTACTCCCTTGCTTTAGCAACCTAAGCTCGAGGACTTTTGCACAACAGTTCCACTGTTGGAGGCAGATGTTGAGGGTGATAGGCACCCTATTCAACAAACTACTGTAGGCGGTGAACAAACCTCATTTCCTAGCAGCAAACAAACTGCCAGATCTTGGAAGGAGCTGGAGTTACTTGCTCAACAAACAGTCTTGGTGGTGGATTTTGGCTCTGCTTCATGAACAGAGTAGAGCCTTTCCCCTCAAGAAGTCAAGTAACGGTTCAGATAACAGGGAGTTTCCAATTGTATATCTTCATCCAGCCAAAACCAACAGCAACAAGGTGGCTAATGTGGAAGCCTCCTCTTCATTAGTTTACAATCCTTATGCCATGGTTATCAATGTGTTCCCATGGAAGGGGAGATATATAGAATGGAATTTGAAGAGGAAGGCAATGGGTCACTTCGTCGACATCACCTGGCTCCCCTTTGAAGATATTGACCCCCTTAGGATGGAGACATTAAGTGACCCAATTAGGTTTAAACATTACCTCTTGCACTTTCACTCCAAGAGAATCCCTTCCTACTTCTTTGCTCATAGCCACCAAGTTAACTTCCCTGAGCATTCAGCTGCAGAGACATTTCAAAACTTCTACAATTTATGGGTTAGTCCCAGAATTTGGAGTGAAGAAATGTGGAAGAACCATCAAAATCCCAAATGTAAAGGTTGGGGGGGCCCAAAACCCAATTCTTGATTTACCTAGGCCACCAAATGAGAAGGGAGCATTCACTGGAGAAGACCCTGATGCTGGGAAAGATTGAAGGTCAAAGAAGAAGGGGACGGCAAAGGATGAGATGGTTAGACAGTGTCATCGATGCAACGAACATGAAATTGAGCAAACTTCAGCAGACAGCGGAAGACAGGAGGGCCTGGCGTAAACTGGTCCATGGGGTCGCGAAGAGTCGGACTCGACTGTGCGACTGAACAACAACAACAACAACCAATCTACCCCAACCACCGAAACTGCCTGGATAAGAGTTGTCTATAGACATCGCTGTTCCAATGGATCATGAACCCACTGTTGTTAAAAGTACAATTCCTATGGGAAGTGTGGATTTTCATGGGTCAGAGGATGAGTTTGAGGCAAGCCTCCTCACCTCATGTGCGACATTACCAACCATGAACAAGACTCAAACTGAGGCCACTTGGAGCTTTTAGTATCCACCCTGAAGGGCATTAGGTGGTCTCCTGCAGACAACCAGAAGTTAATGGATCCGTCTGCTAACGTTACTAGTTCTCTTCTGCCAGTGCCAGTAAGTAGCCATCCATTGGAACCAATTGTAATAGTTAAAAAAGGGAGCAACCACACCAATTTTATTATTCCCTTGGGTGACCCAATCTTGTGCACAATAACAGGAGAACCATCTGGAGCTGTGGAAAATACTACTCCCACTTACCATGTTGAAGCCTCCAAAGCATGACTGTTAACCCAGCGTAAGCCACAGAAACCAAGCCTTCTCACCATTGTTTTCTGGAACATGACTGGCTGAGCTCATCTAAGTAATCTAAATCATTCACTTTTCTGCAAAAGGTACGATATTCTACTCCTCCAGGAGACATGGAAGGCCAGTTAACTCCTTATGGATGGTTATTATACCTCCACCAACAAGGTTATCCCTGGTGAAGGCTCTGGAAGGCTGAAAGGGGGCCTAGCCCTTCTAATTTCTACAGCCCTTGAAGTGCGTACATCTGAAGGACACAAACCTGCATGCGTTGGCAGTCCTCCTCCATTTTTATACAGAGACTATTTTATTAATTAATGTTTATCTCCCCCCTCACCAGAAACAATCTGATATACTAGCAATCGGGAATGAATTAGAATCCCTTATCGAGGATCACCTGAATGATATCCCGGTTGACATGATTCTATTGGGAGGGGACTTCAATGCCAGAGAAGGTCCAAATGATGAGATTTTCATCCAAAAGTTTGGATTCGTTATTTGAACCAATTAGGTAAAATGTAACTACGTTCACCACCAACACCTCTTGAAGGATCCTAAGGCAAATTTTGCTGGTGCCTGCTTAGCAAGGATTGCAAGAAAGTTTGATTTTTCCATACTAAACAACTCTACAGCAGGTGACCACCCCAGCAAAATTACCTTCTTGGCAGGATCTAGATGTAGCACCATCAATTACTTTTTGGCCAGCTCCAGATTACTTCCCAGTGTTGTATGGCTACAGGTTCTACTCGATCTCATGAGTGACCATCTTCCACTTCTACTTACCTTGGCTTCCTTGGTCCCCCAGACCCCCTATAATTCTGTATCCTGTCCCCACTTAGTACCAGCTCATCGAGTGGGTTGTTGCACCAAGTGGTCAGTCCACTTGGCCCAAGGAGTGAAGGGAAGATTAGGTTGCTTATACAAGAAGAGCTGCAATTATGGACAATTCTTACGAACAGAACCCATTGATCCCCTTCGATCATCTGCTCCCACTCTTGAGACCACTGCTAGCCCAAGATGCCTCTGCTCAAAGATGACTATCTGAGAGTCACTCCAAGCCCTGGTTCAACAAAGATTGACAGAGAGCAAAAAGAGAGCTAGTTGTCACCTACCAAGATTATAGGAACTCTGTAGGCCTAGACACCCCATGTGCACAAAATCGTCTTCTATTTTTAAAGAAGAAATACAAAAAGCTGGTGGCAATGAAGAAACGTAAGGATATGAAGATACTTTGCAACAAGATAATACAGCCATCTAAAAAGAGGAGCTTGACTCAGTTCTGGAAACTGATTGCAAGCCAATCCTTCAAAGACTTTTCTCCTATTGACTCATTTGTCTCTCCTGAGAACTGGGAGGTACTTTTTTGGGAACTTTACCGTGATACTCATTATTTACCAGTTTCTCAGATCCGCAAGTCTCCACTGGATTTGCCAGCTTCGCCCTCAATATCCGTTGATGAGGTTGAATCTTTAACTGGTAAACTTAAGTTAGGCAAAGCACCAGACCCGGATCTCACACCCTCGGAGTTACTGAAAAACAATCTAGATTGGTGGGCTCCTCTTCTGGTCTCACTGTTTACCTATATAGATTTAACAGGGGACATTCCTGAGGCCTGGAGAGAAACTACTATTGTCTCCTTCTTCAAAGCTGGGTGGAGGGAGGATCCAGCTAATTATAGGCCGATTAGCCTTTTGAATACCTTAGGCAAAATATATGCAAGTCACCTCTTAGAAAAACTACAGAGTTGGTTCCTTCAGGAAAATTTCCTGCTTGTCAAACAACCTGCCTTTAAGGAAGGATGATTCACCTTGGGACATAATTTGATACTATCCCATTTGGTTGACAAATATGCGACCAAGAAAACAGTGTCCCTTTACGCAGTCTTCATTGACTTAAAATCTGCCTTTGATTCCATACCCAGAGAGAACCTCTGGGGAAAACTTTGTGCCACCACAACTGATAGGAGACTTTTATCCTTGATCCAGGCACTTCATACCAACACCATCGTCAGCGTCAGATGCAATAAACAAGGGCTCCTAACTAATTTTATTTCATCAACAAAAGGAGTCAAACAAGGCTGCGTCCTGGCCCCTTCCCTTTTTGCCATTTATATCAATGATTTGATTAGTAATCTTGGCCTAGTTGATACCCAGCCTCCCTCTCTGGTGGACCGTCACCTAACAGCCCTTCTCTTTGCAGATGATACAGTCCTGTTATCCTGGACACCAATAGGCCTTAGGAGGGCACTAAAGCAATTTGGCCTTTATTGTGACCTTAACCACCTGGAGATTAACTACCAAAAAAAAAAAAAAAGAATGGCCTTTGGCCCCAAACCTAAAATAAGGGAATGGAGTATAAATGGCCATAGACTACAACAGGTGGCAGCTTACAAAAATCTGGAGGTTATGATCCAGTCCTCAGGGATGAAAAAGGCTCACATTGAATATGCCTCAAATTCTGGTTGCAAATCAGCTGAAGACATTATTCCATTTTTCTTCACAATAGGGGGACAATTTATACCAGTGGCCATCAAATTATCTCTCTCTAAGATGGTACCACAACTTATGTATGGGACCTTGCTTGGCTCACCCCCATCAAATTTTGCCCCCTCGTGGAAATCCAATCCAAATTTTTAAGAGCCATTTTTCGATTTCCAAAAGCATTTCTAATGCTATGCTACGGCTGGAAACTGGATTGTTAAGAATGGAGGCTAAAATAAGCCTTGCCTCAATCAACACTTGGCTTAAGCTTAGCCATTGTCCCTCAGATATCACCTCATTAATTCTAAAGGATAGGTATTGTTCTGCCTGGCTTAGGGCCATTCATCAGAAGGTATCTATGCTCAGCTTTTCACCTGAGTCTTTCACCTGAGTCTTTACAGATAATGGCCCTAGACCAAGCAAGGACCCTAGTCAAGCAGAGAATGCTAGGCACTAAGAGACAGAATGATATTGCCAAGGTCTCAGTATTTTATGTTCCTCTCCAGAAGAGATATGTAGCTTCCCCAGCCCCCTATCTATCGAATCTGTCAATTTCATCCTATAGAAGGGCCTTTTCTATGGTCCGATGTAACACTTTCCCTTCTGCAGTTATAGAGGGTCGTTACACAAGGTGCCTATGGCTTAATGTGCTTGTCCATGTGGCATGGGCAAAGTAGAAATGATCAAACAGACTTTGCTTAGGTGTAGTCTCTACAAAGAAATACGAGCCAAATTTGTTCAACCTGCACTGGTGAAATTTATGGGTCTCCCGGACTCTGAATTAAGGAATATACTTTTGGCAGATTCTAACCCTCAAGTTATGCTTGCTTGCTCCAGATTTTGACTGCAGCCTTTAGAATCTGCAAAGATTACATAAAGGAGTGATATAAATGCCCCCTAGGTTTTGCATTCTTCCCCAAGGATATTATAAGTTCCCTTCTTCTTTTAAACACTTCTTTCTTAAGTCTTTGACTTGTACATTTTACTATAATATTCCCATGCAAATAGTTGTGCACTTTCTGTATTTTATGTAAACTAGTTTGTTTTGATCTATGCTCTTAGTGTTTCGATGGGGGGGGGGAGCTTGTCGGCTTCACTCTCCTCAGACACCCTGGCCAAGTCTCAATACTCCCTAGGGATGGAGTATAGCTCCTCTTGTGCTAGGCACATCATTTTTGGGCCGGTCTAGGTGGCTCTCCCCACCCCGGATCACACTTGTGTTGAATGCACCAGGTGGGTGAGAAATGGATGGTCCCCTGGCTCCATGAAATGTCTGGGTCATGGTCCCGGAGCCAAGTGTTCCCCAGCACCAAGGAGAAATGGACTGTGGGGGTGATTATGAATGTTCATGTTTCCCAATGAGAGCCGGTGCCTAAAACCACAGGCATAGTCTGATGCTTGCACGGCTCTCCCGTAGGGGACCTATCCATCTGCCTGAACATCAGGGGCTCTGCCAGTCTCTGTATGGCTAGCCCCAGTCCCGTGACTACAGAGGGGTTAATAATATCTCGAGCACACCCCGAGTCTATTAGGGCCCACACTCGCACCTCGGTGCCCATCACGGGGTTAACTAATGTTACAGTCACAAACAGTAAGGGGGGAGGGTTGCTTACCACATTTGGCACCATCTTGGGGTGGACCTGCTTGTTTGCGCCGTTCACAGCAGGTCCCAGCCATTTCCCACCAGCTGGGGGGCTTCTTTTTATTTTAAAACAATTTTTTATTAGGATATACAATACTTCACAATTTAGCTAAAATAATATAAATCATATCCCTTTCTTCAAACTCCCCTTCCCCCTGTTGGCTCCCAGCACTGTTTCCACCATTTTATCAATGCATAATACATATTAATTCACTGTTATCATATAAATTCTACAGGTAACACAGTTTACTTATTTGCAACTACTACTAGTACTTATTGTTTGTATACATTTGTTACATCACTAGTAGTTTTCCAAGCTAAATATGCTATCCTTCATTTCCCAATGTTTCTGTATATATTCTTTAAAGTCATTCCAGTCTACCAAAAAGGTTTCTGCTTCTAAGTTGTTAAGTTTTCTTGTCCATTTGTCCATTTCTGCCATAAATAGTAGTTTTCTTAACCAGTCCCAGAGATCAGGAATCTTTTCATTTTTCCAATTTTGAGCATAGATCATTCTAGCAGTTGTTACCATGTACCATATCAGTGTTCTTTTACTCACGTTTATTTCTTCTAGTTTAAGACCTAAAAGAAACATTTCAGGTTCTTTCTTGAAGGTACATTTCAATTTTTTTTCCATCTCTGTATGTATTGCAGTCCAAAATATTTTTGCTTTATCACAAGTCCACCACATATGATAAAAGGAATCTTCGGCATGTTTACATTTCCAACATTTGTTAGATAGATTTTTACCTATATTAGCTATATTTTTTGGTATCATATACCATCTATACATCATTTTAAAACAGTTTTCTTTAAGGTTGGTACATATTGATATTTTCATAGCATTTTTCCATAAGAATTCCCAAGATGACATAGATATTTCCTTATTCATATTAATTGCCCATTTAATCATTTGCTCTTTAACTACTTCATCTTCTGTATACCATTTTAATAAAATTTTATACATTTTCGATATCATTTTCTTCCCTCCCTCCAGCCATAAATTTTCAATTTCATTATGGTTTCCCCTGAACCCAACCATTTTTATCAGTTTTATACAAATCATAAATCTGTCTATAACGCAACCAATCATATTTAAAGTCTAATTGGCTTTCTTCTTTTAACATATATGATTTCCCTTCAGGCTTTCCAGTGGTTCCTTAAACTGTTTTCTAAAAGTCTCTTCCTTAATTCTCTTAGTCGTGAACTGAACTATCACATCCCTTGGTAAATTTTTCTTCTGGGCATAGACTGAGTTGACTCTATAAATCAGATCAATGTTGTATTTTATTTCTTGTTCTTCCATTTTCAGATAAGCTGACAATGCTTCAATGATCACATTATAGATATCCTCATTCAAATTTTCTTCAGTGCCTCTTAGTCTAAGGTGTGTCTCCATTCCCCTGTATTCCATCATTGTATCAATTCTGTGGGTTTCTTTTGTCACTGTTTGGACATTATTTTCTATTTCTTGCATCTTGTTCTCCATATCAGTAGATTTTTGTGTAAGATTCTGTAATTCCTTTGTAATTCCTGAAATCTCATTTTTAAGTTCAGCAGCCACTTTGTCTAAGTTCAAGGTTTGGACTTCTTCCAACTTCTCCATTTGTTTCCCCAACCCTTGTATCGCCTCCATCATTCTTTTTTCCATCGCCTCCATTGCTATTTGCCATTCTTTGTCTTTTTTCTGTGTCATCCTTGGTGAGGACCACGAGCCCGCTCTCTGACTTGGTCTTAGATACGTTTTTAGTGTTTCAATCAAACAGTTTGACAAGCCTTGTTTACTGTAGTTTAATCAAATATTAAGGCTTGAGAAGCTTAACATCAATGTTCTTGTTCTTTAGCCCTTTATGCGCTTGACCAAATCACCTGCTTTTTGCCTCACCAAACTTGCGGATTACTTGGCAGATTTAAATTAAAGTTTTAAAATTTTGACCTTCTCAAAATGGCGGGCGTCTTTTCTCTATGCTATAAGGTCGGAGTCCACCTCTTCCTGTTGCTTCTTCCTGTCCGTCTCTTCTCTTGTCCTCTTTACATTTCTGGGTTGTCCCCTCCTCTTTTAGAGTAGTCCTCCCCGAGCCTGTCTGTTACAGTCCTCTTGTCTCCTCTGGCTGCAGTCATCACATCTGGTTATACAATCCATCAATCGGGGCTGCCCAGCTAGAAAGTCGTGCATTGAAATACGTAGTTTCCAGCCCCTTACCTCTCTGCTAGCTGCAGGAATGGTAAACAATCTGTCCTTTTTGGTTCTTTTAGCTTTAAATCTCGACTTTTTTCATGGGAAAATACACAGTTACTATTATTATGCTGCAAATGCTTCTCCGGATGATTTTACCAATTGTTCCTTACTGGTCCCGGTAAGCAAATTGGTTTTTGTTACCTTTGCTGCTTCTTCTGAGGTGTACACAATGCTTCTTCTTTTATACTCTTTCTTCTTGTCTCAAGAAATCGGGGGGTGGCAGTTTTAAGCTGCATTCCCAGCCCAGCTCAGTCCTCTAGTGATGATCGCAATGTCCACTTCGAGAGAGGGGATCAAAGCGAGAAACAAGTCTCCTCCAAGGCTTATCTCTCACCAATCTCAACTCTCTCTTGGGTCTTCAGTGCTTGCTGGTCTTCCCCTTGCCTGGGAAAAGCTGCGTTGGGTGCAGAATTTGCCCAAACTGTCGAAAAGGATGGCCATCCACCCTGAGCAATTACTGGATGCGTCAAATCGTCATCTTACCCCAACTGGAAGCCCTACCAGCTGGGGGGCTTCTGCTTCACTAGATGAAGACTCAGTTGAGGCCATGCCCACTTGCAGCGCTCATTGTTGTTTGCAACGCCCACTCCCTCCCTTCTTTGGGTCCCCCCCAGTGGATTTCTTCTTGGCCCCCTTTGGCCCACCTCGCTGGGATATTGTGGGACAGGATGCGGCATAGTGGCCCGATCCTCCACAGTGGAAGCACAATCCCATTCGCCTCCAGTGATCTCGTGCTGGCTCTGTGTCAAGTTCTCCAGAAAGTCAGTCAAACACCAGGCTTCATAAGGAAGATAGTGTTTATTGAAAGCTGTTCATAGAGATACATTAGCAATTAGTCAGTGATGCCAAGAGCTTCCTGACACCTCCAGTTATACTAAGTTCAAAATGCCCCCCCAACCTACCCATCAATAGCTATTAAGCATGCAGGCGGCAAAAAGCAGTTTCAGCCGTAAATAATAGTTGGCCAGAATATCCCAGACAGTGAGAGAAAGAGCTGGGGACCCAAGGCCATCTGCTGAGATAACATTCTCCCTAGTTATAGTAAATCTGGGGCTCCCAGACAACCTGTAACACTCCCCACATTCCAGAAGGCGAGAAACGCCAGACCTTCCCTCCCTCCTTCCCCTTCATCCATCTTATGGCAGGATTACCTGGCACTCCGGTGGTTTGGGATGAGACATTTGGAGGGGGTCCCAGTAGCCTTCCCCACACCAGGGACTCCAAGCGCTTGCATCATTTGGAATCTGGTCTCGGTGTCTTCTGCTTCATGCACCCAGGCAGTGAGGGTGGGGGGTGTGTATTCCGAAGTACTGCTTCCAGGATTTGGCTGTTGAGCCCAATTCAGTATCGCTCCACCAGCACTGACTCTGGCCACCCTTGCACCTTGGAGGTGTACCATTTAAACTCTTCTGAGTACTCCCTCTCAGATTGGCCACTTTGCTTCAGGGTCCTCAGCTTATTTCAACCCCCTTCAGGTCTTCATACTGCTCATAGCAAGGAGAGGTGCAATGACCTCTCTTCTCAAATATTCTCTACACAGTTGCTTCATGATCACCACATTGAGTGCCCAAATGTAAGGAAGGGTACTTGCAAGGAACTGTAATTCTCAGCATCCCGTTATAGGCTTATCTTACATGTCAGACCTCCCAGCTGTCCAAGTCAACTTCTAGATAACTGTGTTATACTAAAGCATGGTTTATGTTTCTAGTTCATTTTATCCTTTTTCTTCTTCCAAGAAACTTTGGGTGTCATAAACCATTTTCCCCCACCTGCATCATATCTTTATAACAACCCCATAGAGGAGGTCAGGCTGAGAGAGAGTGACTAGACCAAGATCATCCAGTGGGCATCCTGGCAGATGGGGAATTGGAAACTTTCTCTGAAAAACTCAGCTACTGTTGATACAACTGGGATGTGGTCACACATGCCAGAAAAAACAGGGGGGGGAACTGAGGCTATACTCTGGGAGAAATAGACCCACAGTTGCATGATTACACCTCCCTTTGAAGCTGCGGGTGCAGTCCGTCAGTGCATGATCAGATGTAACTGCGGTGAGTCAGGGGTTTTTGTGCCGTTTGTTTCCCATGCACTTAAACGAGGAATTGATGAACCACACCTCAGCACTGAGGGTTCCCTATGGAGTTTGCGATGATGCGCATACTGTGTGTGGGGGGGTAACAATGGCATGGAGTCGGGATGGCCTGATCAGACCATCCGGACACCATGAGAGTGTGCTGGAGCAATCAGACAGGGGAAAGTCCATCTGTGGCCCGTCGCAACCCATTTACTATCGGATTTTCCCCCAATGTCTTTTAACTCCGCTTCTGCAGTGGAACAGAACGGGTTGCTGATGGCTGAGGGGTGCTTCCCAGATGTTGTTGTCTGATCATACCCTTTAAATCTGCCCAGCATTCATGCCTATGTCGGGTCTAATTGTGCGTATGATCGCAGCCCTGGAACAAGTAAAGTTACAAGCAGTATGGGATTCTTTTCCTCCCCATCCCCATTGGTACAATAAAGAACTCTTTAGATTCATAGAATCATAGAATGTGAAAAGTACTGAGGTCAGAGACTCAGCATAGTGAATCAGCTCTTGTTTATTGGATCACATCAGGAACAAAGGATACATGGACCAGGGAGTGCCTGGCTTATATTCATGCCCCGCACCCACACACACACACACACACACACACACATCACCCGTGATTGGCCTTATTTACACATCTACAATTCAATAGGTCTACTTTCGGATCTGGGCAAGCCCATAGGTGCACCTACGTATCTGAAGTGGCTATTGTCTTTGGAGCAAAGCTCTGAGGTTTGTGGACTGCATGGTCAGGCCATGCGGTGGTGGCGATCTTATTCCAGTTATTACACAACACCCCTCCCCCACAGTTCAGGCATTCCTGCAAGCATAGTCCTTCAAATACTCGGGGCTCCGCCACTCCCGAGTCGACCTGCGCAGTTCTGGAAGAGGATGGTTGGTTATGCACTGGGCCAGCTTTGGAGCAACTGGTGGCTCGGGGGCCACTGGAGGCGGAGCGTTGTTGGGCATCTGGGCACAGGAGGTGCCCCAGTAGGGGAACCTCTGCTGGCTCACTGCTTGGTGCACTGACTTCAGGTTCGGCCTCCCCATCTCCTGGTTCCTCTAGGGGCAGTAGCCAGCAGCAGAGCTGGTCCACGTGTCTCCGCAGTAGCTGTCCATCTTCTGTGGAGACCTCGTAAGATAGGGGTCTCGTCACCCACACCACTCCTGCGGGGATCCAAGGCTGCCCACATGCATAATTATGGGCATACACCGGGTCCTCTGGGAAGAAACCCAGTGGGGCCGTCTGTACTTCCACTCCTGGGGTGTGGTCTGGTGCCCCATCCAGGTGCAGGTGGTCCAGCCTGAAGAAGAAGAAGAGGAGAAGGAGGAGGAGGAGGAGGAGGAGGAGGAGGAGGAGATTGGATTTATACCCCACCCTTCACTTGGAGTCTCAGAGCGGCTTACAAACTCCTTTCCCTTCCCCTCCCCACAACAGATACTCTGTGAGGTAGGTGGGGCTGAGAGAATTCTAGCACAAACTGCTCTTTCAGGAACAGCTGTGTCAGAGCTTGTGCCTGACCCAAGGTCACATCAGCAGGTGCAAGTGGAGGAGTGGGGAATCAAACCCAGTTCTCCCAGATTAGAGTCCGCACACTTAACCACTACCCCAAACTGGCTCTCCAGGTCCAGGTCACAGCTAGGAAGAGGGAGGCAGCCTGGCCATCAAGCGCCTGCCCATGAGCATTTCCATGGGAGAGTGGCCGGTGGCAGTGTGTCCAAACAGGAAAGCGGCAAGCCAGTAGTCCCAGTCCCCCTGGATGATCCACCACAGTGCCTCTTTCATGGTTCTCACCATCTGCTCTGCCTGGCCGTTCATGGCTGGGTGAAAGGGGGCAGAGCAGATGTGCCAGATCCCGTAATACTTTATGAAATCCCCAAACTTGGCTGACACAAATGTCGCCCCATTATCGGAGACCAGCATGTCTGGGATGCCGTTGGTACTGAACACCTTCCACAGTGATTTGATCATAGCCCGGGACAACATGGAGGTGACTGGGATGACCTCAAGCCACTTGGAAAAGGCGTCAACTAAAATAAAGAAGATTTGCCCCTGGAAAGGGCCAGCGGTCCAGGTGTAAGCAAGCCCAGGGCTTGCTGGAGGACTCCAATGCACTGGGGCACCGGGGGGGGCTAGCCGGGTCTCTTGGCAAGTCTGGCAGTGATTGACTAGGTCCTCTATCTCCCTGTCAAAACCTGGCCACCAGACATAGCTCCATGCGAGAGCCTTCATTTGCACGATTCCTGGGTGGGTTTCGTGTAGCACTGCAAGTGTGCGGTTGCTTAGGGGAGTGGGGCTCACTACCCTACTACCCCACAAGAGACACCCTTTGTGGGTGGATATCTCATCCCAGCAGGATGAGAAGGCTACAAAGTCCGGGCCCACTTTCCCTGTAGGCCAGCCCCTTCCCTGCCCACTCCAGCACCCGGAAGAGGATGCGGTCCTTACTGGTATGTTTGGCCACTTCATGTACCTGGATCAGTCGGTTTGGGAGGTTATCAAGCAGCAGGATCTGGTGAGCCAGCACCAGGTCCAGGTCGCAGCTAGGAAGTAGGAGGCAGCTCAGGGCGTCTGCGTGGCCCATGGACTTTCCCATCCGGTGCATCACAAGCCGGCCAGGACGATCGACCAGTGAAGCACCCACGGTGACATCATCTGGGGTGTCTGACAATCCGGGGCCAGAAAGCCCAAGAGAGGCTTGTGGTCAGTGAGTACAGTGAAAGGGTGGCCATAGAGGTAATGATGGAATTTTTTTACCCCTGCTACAATGGCCAGTGCCTCCTTATAAATTTGCGTGTAGTTGCGCTCGGCCGGTGATAGGGTCTGGGAATAATAAGACACTGGCACCTCACACCCATCAGGGAGCTGGTGGCCCAGCATGGCCCCCACCCCGTAAGACAAGGCATTGCATGTGAGGACCACAGGGAGGGACTCATTGAAGTGAGACAAGACGGAGTTCAAGACAAGGAGGTCCTTGACCGCTTGGAAAGCCGTGGCATGCCATGGGCTCCAAGCCCATTGAGCCTTTTTATCCAACAGGTGGTGGAGGGGCTCAGCCATGGTCGCCTTGTGTGGACGGAATGAATGGTAAAAATTAAGAAGGCCTAAGAAGGCCTGCAGTTCCCTCTTAGAGGTCAGAGTTGGGTCATCCACAATAGCCTTTATTTTGTCCTGGGTTGGGTGGATGCCGCATGCGTCGACCTGGAACACAAGGAAGTCCACGTGAGGCACCCTGAGGATGCATTTTTCATGCTTCACCTTTAGCCCTGCCACAGAAAGTGGTGGCAGCTACAAGCATGGACAGTTTCAAAAAGGAATTGGATAAACATATGGAGCAGAAGTCCATCAGTGGCTATTAGCCACAAGGTATAGATAGGAACTCTCAGGCTGGGGCACAGGTGATGCACTCTATTCTTGGTGCTGGGGGGGCAGCAGTGGGAGGGCGTCTAGTGTCCTGGCCCCACTGCTGGAGCTCCTGATAGCACGTGGTATTTTTGGCCACTGTGTGACAGAGTGTTGGACTGGATGGGACATTGGCCTGATTCAGCATTGGCTTCTCTTATGTTCTTACGTTCTTAGCCCTGCTTTGCTGAAATGGCATAGCACTGCCCACAAGCAATCTGCGAAGACGTCTGCTGATGGCACCAAGATCAGAACGTCATAGAAGAAGGGCTGTACTCCAGGAATTCCTTTCAGCAAAGTGTCCATTAGATTTTCGAATATACCTGGTGCCACACTCACCCCAAATTGCAATATCCGCACCTTAAAAGCCCCCCTGTGAGTTACAATTGTCTGCGCTTCGGCCGTGGCATTGTCCACCGGCAACTGCTGGTAGGCCTGTGCCAGATCCAGCTTACCAAAAATTTTGGCCCCAGCCAGGGACACGAGCACATGGCTGACCACTGGCACAGAATACGCGTGGTCTTACAGCACTTTGTTAATTGTGCATTTATAATCTGCACAGATTCTGATGTCCCCCTTTGGCTTGACCAGAGTGATGATTGGTGTTTCCCACCTCTCATGTAGGACTGGTTCCAGGACCCCCTGGCTGACCAGGCAATCTAGCTCTGCCTCGATTTTCAGATGGAGAGCCAACAGGGGTGTCAACTTTTTAGGTGGATGTGGCACACCGCTGGGTCGAGCTCCAGGGTGACTGGAGGCCCAGAGTACTTTCTGAGTGCACCGTCGAATACTGTGGGAAATTCTTGGCACACATGACTATAGTCCCCATAGTCTACATGGTTTATCCCCATTACCGCCAGTCCTAGAGCATAGGCCCAGTAGGCTGGTGAGAGGGGCTTGTACCATGACCACTTCCAGAAGACCCTTCCTGTATTTCACCCTGAACTGGCCCACCCCCTTAACCGCTACAGGGTTTCTCTGAAAGTCTCTTAACTTGAGGCTGGTAGCCTCTAGCAGAGGACCCCCATGTGGGCATAGCTGCCTAAGGGTCTCCTCTGAGATAATGGACAGGGACGATCCTGTTTCTATCTCCATTTCACAGGGGGTGCCCTCTATCAGTACATTTACAGTCAATTTGTGGGCGGACCCCTGGGGCAAGTAATATACCTGGTTCTGATGAATGGTGAAGCGGTCCACAGTCCCTTGATGTGTGGAGGTGCTCTTGGTGTTCCGTGAACGGCTGGCGTGGGTGATGAGCTCCTGCTTCCCACACATCCAGCAGATGGTCTCTTGAAACCTGCAAGTCTTCCTCTCATGCGGATTACCACAGCTTGCACAGATCATGGACCCGGGTCCCTTGGCGCCATCCTGGGAAGCGGTGTGGATGGCTGAGCAGCTTTTGCATCTGCTGGGCTGTGTGTGATGCTTTACCTGGCGAGCTTCCTCGTCCAAGATGTCAGACTCCGATGCCGGCCGGGTCTGGTATACAGAGTGGGCCTGTCGGTCCCTTTGCGACTTCCCGAAGGCGGTCGCTGTTTGGAGTGTGGTGTCCAGTTTTAGGTCAGCCTGGGCTGTGAGCTTCTGCCTCAGCTTCGGATCGCTGACTCCCCATAGGAACTGGGTCAGTAGCATGTCCTCGAGGGAGGGGAACTCACATTCGCTGGTGAGGCGGTGGAGGTCAGCGAGGAATTCTGCTGTCAACTCACCTATCTTCTGTGTTCACCCCATGAAGTCCATCTGGACAGCCCACTTCGAGGGTTTTGGGGTGTAATAGTTGGTCAGGGCAGTGATCAGCTCCTCGTAAGTCACAGTTTCCAGCGTCTTTGGCATGACAAGGTTCTGTGCCAGCCGGAAGGTGGTGACGCCGCACGTGCTCAGCAGCCACGACTTCTTGAGTTCTGCATCAGTTAATCCCTGGATGTTTAGGAAGTGTTTCAGCTGGGTGACCCAGGCCCCCCAGTACTCAGGATGGGTAGGGTCGAATGTTGAGAGGTGCTGTCCTGGAGCAGAAGCCATGACTTGCTGCAGTAGCAGTGGTGCACGAGCCGGTTGCAATAACGCAGTGGCTGGGGTCTGCAGCATGCTGGTGAGAGCAGTGCATGGTGGGGAGTCCTCAGCCTCCATGGTGGTCACCGTTGCGGTGCTCGTGGTTGCGGTGGAGTCAGGCTTGCTCAACGGGATCCCACATTTGTCGCCACTGAAAAGTACTGAGGTCGGAGACTCAGCATATTGAATCAGCTCTTGTTTATTGGATCACATCAGGAACAAAGGATACATGGGCCAGGGAGTGCCTGGCTTATATTCGTACCCCGTACCACACACACACATCACCTGTGATTGGCCTTATTTACACATCTACAATTCAATAGGTCTACTTTCAGATCCGGGTGAGCCCTTAGGTGCACCTAGGTATCTGAAGTGGCTATTGTCTTTGGAGCGAAGCTCTGAGGTTTGTGGACTGCATGGTAAGGCCATGTGGTGGTGGCCATCTTATTCCAGTTAATATACAACAGAATGTTAGAGTTGGAAGGGACCTTGCAGGTCATCTAGTCCAACCCCCTGCACTTTGCAGGAGCATAGCCGAAAGGTAGCCCTACAACATACCTGAAAGATAGTCATCCAGCCTGCACTTGAAAACGCCCAGTGAAGGAGCATCAACCACCTCCCGAGGCAGTCTGTTCCTCTGCTCAACCACTCTTACAGTTAGGAAGTTTCTCCTGATATTTAGCCAGTATCGACTCCCTAGATTTACCACCCATTAGATCTAGACTTGCAATCCGGAGCAAGAGAGAATAGATCTGCTCCATCTTCTACATGACAGCGCTTCAAATATTTGAAGACTTCAATCATGTCCCCTCTAAGCCTTTTCTTTCCCACTATAAATATACCCAACTCTTTTAGCCTTTCCTCGTAAGACTTGGATTCCAACCCTCTCACCATTCTGGTTGCCCTCCTTTGGACATGCTTGAGCTTGTCGACATCCTTCCTAAAATGTGGTGACCAAAGCTGGACACAGTACTCAAAGTGATGCATATTGATCACCTGGTATGATTTCCATTGTCAGGTTGGTATGTTCTTGGAGATTTGGGGATGTAGCCTGCGGAAGGTGGGGTTTGGGGAATGGGCAGAGCTCAAAAGAGCAAATGAGAACACTTCTCATGTGAAGGTATTGAAAGGGTAGGATGCTACCATCACTGTGTTGAGTCACTTCATACTACAGCACTTGTTGAGCATCAGTTTACTCAGCATGGGAACATAGATCAACATCCTCCCATTTTTTTCACACTCTGTTTTTGACTAGCCTGCTTTAGCAGCCGGCTCTAATGCTGATGATGCCAATACGGAAATATTTCCTGTTATGTGCAAAGCCTGGAGACCTGGAGTGTCCCTTTCTATTCCCCTGTGACACCTTCATGTGAACTTCCAAATCCAAATCTTCCAAGAGCCAAATTCCAGTCTCCAATCCGCCAAGAAGCTTACTGGGTGTTCTTGTCCCAGTCATTCTCTCTCGGGCAGCCTGACCTACTGTTATGAAAAAGAAAAAGAGGAGGAGGAGGAGGAGGAGGAGGAGACTGGATTTCTACCCCGCCCTTCACGTCCTGAAGGAGTCTCAGAGTGGCTTAGTATCTCCTTTCTCTTCCCCTCCCCACAACAGACACCCTGTGAGCAGGCCCATAGCCAGGATTTTATCATTTAAATAAGTCAAGGGGCACTGACATCACAATATGAAATAAAATAATAAATTTGTAAAACTCATTTTCACAGTGTTTGTACTCTGCCCGCCTACGCAGGGAAGCAAGCCATGCTCGGGGAAGGGGAGGCAGTGGGGAGTCCACTGGGTGGCTTAGAGAGCTGGTAGACCTCCAGGTGGCCCAGAGAGCCAAGGGGATGAGGGCTCGATGGAAGTTGGGAGCCTTGGCAGGAAGTCAGGGGGCCAGGCCCCAAGATGCCACACTGTAGCTACGGGCCTGCCTGTGAGATAGGTAGGCCTAAAAGAGCTCTTTTGAGGACTGCTCATGAGAAAACAGCGCTGAAAGAACTTGTAACTGACCCAAGGTCACACCAGCAACCACATTTGGAGATATGATACAGGTGAGGAAAAGTGGTATATGACACCCCAAGCTTCTTGGAAGAAGAAAAGGATAAAATATATTAAATAAGCCATGCTTTAGTATGACATATTAGTCTAGGATTTGACTTGGACAGCTGGGAGGACAGACAAGTAAAATAAGCATATAAACTTTCTTAATGATATTGAGAAATCAGAGCGCTCCCCAGGAAGAGAGGCAGAGACAAGGTGGGGAAAGGGAAGAATCGAAGAGAAAGGAAAAGGGGCAGAGAAGAAAGCTGCATATGGCCAGGAGCGAAAGATGAGTGAACTGCAGGTGTTAATACTCAAACAAACTCGCTGAAGTAACGTAATGTTTTCTCTTGTCTCTTTTGACACAAATGGCAGCTGGCCAAACAACACGGAAACATTTACACGTTGTGGCTGGGACTTAAACCTATAGTTGTGCTGTCTGGGTATGAAGCAGTGAAAGAAGGGCTGATCGACCATTCAGACGACTTTGCTGATCGGCCAGTGGCCTTTTTCATAACAGCTATGATAAAGGAACGGGGTAAGTTGTTGGCCGGAGACACCTTTCCCAAAAGCTGTAGCAAAAGGACAGGGTAAGTTGTTGGGGAAAGTAGGAACTGGGGAAAGGAGAAGATTGCCTCTGCAGATACAAGGTACAACAGAGAGAGCAAAGGAAGAAGAAGAAGAGAAGAGATTAAATTTATACCCCACACATCTCTTGGCATCTCAGAGTGGCCTACAGTCTCCTTTCCCTTTCCCTTGCCACAAAAGACAATCTGTGAGGTAGGTGGGGCTGAGAGAGCTCTCTCGAGGACTGCACTTGAGAGAATAGCTCTGTGAGAACTTGCAACTGACCAAGGTCACCCCAGCAGCTGCATATGGAGGAGTGGGGACTCAAACCCGGTTCTCTAAGATTAGAGTGTGCACTTTTAACCACTATACCAAACTGGCTCTGAATGTTCCAGTTACTTTTAGGTTTCTCTGTCTGGTGAAAAACAGAAACAAAAATTGTTCTGCATTTACTAGCTTAGGGCAATTCTGCACTGGCTTTTCCCTCCATCATTTTACAAAACCCAAGTTGGAATGGAAATTCCTCTCTGCATTGCATGCTGCTTTCACTGTCTTTGATCATCGGATCTTATGGTACCCTCTACACTGCATGCTGCTTTCACTTTGTTTGATCATTGGATTTTATGGTACCTTCTGTGTAGTTTTATGGCCATTCAGGGGTGACTTTGCAGTCAGTTAGGGATTGCCCTGAGGTATTTGAATGTGGTTTTGAGCTGCGCTTTTTCTTCCCAGTTTAGAGAATGCGGACCGTATGCTAGATGCAGAATTGCCCTTTGTCATTTGGCGCTGCCACATAACTGGTTGTTACTATTTTAGGGATGCCAAAACCGGTACCCACCATTCTGTGTTCTTTTTAATCAGCTCTGGGAGAATTAAGACCCGGTGCTTTACCAGGCTTCAGGGTGTCAATAAGCTGTGATCCACTGGGGGTCAGTTTGGGAGATTGTCCATTTCCCATTACTTCATTATTTCAGGGCTCTTTTTTTGCAGGATCTCCTTTGCATATTAGGCGACACCCCACTTAATGCAGCCAATCCTCCAAGAGCTTACAGAGCTCTTCTTATAGGGGCTGTAAGCTCATGGGGGATTGGCTACATTAGGGGTGTGTCGCCTAATATACAAAGGAGTTCCTGCTACAAAAAGAGCCCTGCTTATACAGATTCCTAAAGTGAATTTCCCAGGTCCCAGAAGAGATAGGATTGCCCAAAATACTTACAGGCCTGTCCGAAAGACCAGAGACCAGTCTCCAAAACCATGCTGAGTTCTTTTCCTTTACTGCCTTACTAAGTTCCTCCCAAGACAGTCTAACGTCTTCCTGTTTTTTCTTTTTGATAAGAGCCTTATACTGGGCTTTTAGATGTTTTAATGTTGTTAAGAGATACTGCCTCTGGACTGCCTCTGTATCTTGCATAGTCTGTGTTAAGAAGTTTCTTTGCATTCCTGCATTCTTTATCGAACCATGGTTTATGAAAATCTGGCCTAGAACTTAAGTGCCTCGTATTGGAGCCTTTCAGAATGAGAGTAATAAACCATATCATGGTCTTGTAAGAGGTAGTCCAATATCTCTTCTTATCCTGTCCTATTAAACAAAAGGGTAGTGATCTGGCAAGATTCTATGCTTGGCAAAATCAATTCGCTCCCTGGTATGTCGCTCAGAATCTGTCCCTATCCACTAGCTGCGTTGCCTGAGTTCTCTCCCACCCACTGCAGCCTAGGCCACTCTTCTCTGATTGGGCCAGCATTTCAAGCTCATTTGCATACGGAAGCTGATTGGACTTCACTCCATTTCGCACCTCAAACTCCCCCCCCACCGCAAGACAGTTGGAATTGTCAGTTGTTTATGCAACCTGTTGTACTCTGAGGTGAAATATGTCCTCACTCACAACACTTCCCCTTCAAAAGAAACAAACCCAATAACACAACCATGCCACACCACAAAAAAGACAGGTCACAAGGCAAAAAAATGATTTATCGACACAGTGGAAAATCTTTAGGAATTGTTTAGTGCACCCAGAGCCTCTGACATTTTCTCACTCTGCTGGCATCAAAACCAACTGAAGGCAAAATAGAGATATGGAGACTTTTCCATCCTGCTTTGCATCAATTTGTCTTTGTTGGCAATGGCAACCCTAGGCCTGGCTGCTTCCTCCTGTTCAGCAGGAGCATCCCTATGGAAACTGCCTGGGTGGTTTTGGACCAGCCGGAGACTTTCTGCCTAACCTGCCTTACAGGGTTGCTGTACAGATCACAAAGCCGAAAAGAATGAAGTAAACTGCTTTGCTCCCTGCTAATGAGAAAGACAGAATTTTGCCTAGGAAGAGGCTGCTGAGAGGGGATGAGATAAAGTTGCCAACTATAGGTATGGAAATTCCTGGAGATTTGAGGGGTAGAGCCCAGAGAGGGTGAGGTTTGAGGAGGGGTGGTACCTCAGACAGGTACAGTGCCATAGACTCCACCCTCCAAACCAGCCATTTTCTCCTGGGGAACTATTGTTGCCAATCTTGGCCCAGTGGCCATCAAACCATTCTCTTCCACCCCTGCTGTGCAGCTGTCTTTCCCCTAGGGTTGCCAATCTCCAGGTGGGACCTGGAGATCTCCTGCTGTTACAATTTATCTTTAGATGACCAAGATCAGTTCCCCTGGAGAAAATGGCTGCTTTGGAGGGTAGACCCTATGTCATTATACCCTGCTGAGTCCTTCCGCCCCCCCCCAATGCTGCCCTCCACAGGATCCACCCCCCAAATCTCCAGGTATTTCCCTACTTAGAGCTGGCAACCCTACTTCCCCCTCAGTGCCTGTTGGTCAGCAACCAAGCTTGGTCCTGTCACCTGTTTTGGCCTTTGGGAGAAAACTCATTGGGGCCAGTCCTGATAGGGTTGCCAACTCCAAATGGGAAATTCCTGGAGATTTGAGGGATGGAGCCTGAAGCAGGTGAGATTTCAGGAGGGTGGGACCTCAGACAGGTACAATGCCATAGACTCCACCAATCAAACTAGCCATTCCATCTTGGGGAACCATTGTTGCCAATCTCCAGGTGGGGGCCGGAGATCAATCAGAATTACAACTGCTCTCCCGGAGGGAGGGGGGAGGAGATGGAAAGCTGAAGTCAGGGGGCAGATAACAGTAGGTTGACAATTGGCTGGGAGGGAGATACGGTTGCCAACTCCAGGTTGGGAAATTTCTGGAGATTTGAAGGGTAGAGCCTGGAGATGGTGAGGTTTGAGGAGGGGTGGGGTCTCAGACAGTTACAATGCCATAGACTCCACCCTCCAAACCAGCCAGTCCCTCATGGGGAACCATTGTTGTCAATCTCCAGGTGAGGACTGGAGACCACTCAGAATTACAACTGCTCTGCAGGAGAGAGGACAGACGTCAGCTGAAGTCAGACAGGAAGATAACAGTAGGTTGATGGTTAGCTGGGAAGGAGATGGGGTTGCCAACTCCAGGTTGGCAAATTCCTGGGGATTTGAGGGGTGGAACCTGGAGAGGGTGGGGTTTGTGGAGGGGTTGGATCTCAGGCAGGTAGGATGCCATAGACTCCACCCTCCAAACCAGCCATTTCCTCCTGGGTAACAATTGTTGCCAATCTCCAGGTGAGAGCTGGAGATCACTCAAAACTACAACTGCTCTTCAGGTAGCAGAGATCAGTTCCTCTGGAGAAAATGGTGGTCTCTGTCATTATGCCCTGCTGAAGTCACCACAGCAAATTCACACTGTGTGCCCAAAGCCAGGGCACTCTCCCAGAGCCTCTTTCTAGAGCTCATTGTATTTATTTCCACAACGGGCCTTACTCCTAGTCTTATATATAATTCTGTTTTGGTCATGGACTCTCCTGAACATTCCAAATGGCACCCACAGCCTTTGGCTCCGTGATCTGTCACTCAGAAGCTGTCCCTATCCACTGGCTGCATTGCCTGAGTCTCACCTCCAACATTCGAAACAGTTTGCTGTTCCTCTCCCCCCATAGCCAGGCAGAACACAGAGGTCATTTGCATATGCAGCCTGATTAGCCTTTGCCTCTAACATTCTAAACAGTTTGCTGTTGCTGTGGGAGTCACGAAATGTGTCCTGAGGTAAAATAAATATCTCCCTGTGGGGCCTGGATATCTCCCTGTGGGGCCTGGATATCTCCCAGAAATCACAGTGCTCCCCACCCATAGCACATCATTGCCCCTACAGAAAATTTCCCAGCTATTACAACTGATATCCAGATGACCAAGATCAGTTCTCCTGGAGAAAATGGCTGCTTTGGCCAGTGGACTCTATGGCATTATATCCTGCTGAGATCCCTCCCAACCCCAAACCCTGCACTCCCCAGGCTCTACTCCTCAAACCTACAAGTATTTCCCAACCCAGAGTTAACAATAGAGTAATTGGCTATGAAACAACTTTCCAAACCCTTGCAACCCAGAAGACATGGCATAGGAAGAAGTGCTTTTCTACCTTAGCTGTCAGTGCATAGCCCCAAATTAACATAAGCCAACCTCCAGGTGGCACTTGGAGATCTCCAGCTATTGCAACTGATATTCAGATGACCAAGATCAGTTCTCCTGGAGACAACAGCTGCTTTGGCCAGTGGACTCTATGGCATTATACCCTACTGAGGTCCCTCCCCACCCCAAACCCTGCACTCCCCAGACTCTACCCCTCAAACCTACAGGTATTTCCCAACCCAGAGTTGGCAACCCTGTAACTGGCTATGGAACCATTTTCCAGACACTTGGAACCCAGAAGACATGGCATAGGAGGATGTGGTTTTCTACGTTAACTTCCACTGCACAGCCCCAATCAACATAAGTCAGGGGTGGAGGGAACCATACCTGTTACCATGAGTCCGTCCTCCCATACTACCCACTTGAGGCAGCAAAATGGCTTGAGGCAGCCCTGCCTTATACCTAAGCAGAAGGAAATAAACATGGCTTGCCTCCCTCTATTTTCTCTTTCCCTCTGCTGCCCCACCGGCCAGAGCTGGGACAGTCACCTGGAGCTTCCTTCTAGAGCTTGTTGTATTTTTCCCCACAACAGGCCTTACTCCTAGTATATATATATATAACAGTAATGACGGCCGAGGGGTGACATGACCGAGGTTTATAAGATTATGCATGGAATAGAGCAGGTAGAGAAAGAAGCACTTTTCTCCCTTTCTCACAATAAGGAACTCATGGGCACTCAATGAAATTGCTGAGCAGTTGGGTTAGAATGGATAAAAGGAAGTCCTTCTTCACCCAAAGAGTGATTAACACATGAAATTCACTGCCACAGAAGGTGGTGGTGGCTAAAAGCATGGACAGCTTCAAGAGGGACTTAGATAAGCATATGGAGCAGAGGTCCATCAGTGGCTATTAGCCACAAGATATAGATAGGAACTCTCAGGATGGGGCAGATGGTGCTCTGTATTCTTGGTGTTTGGGAGTGGGCAACAGTGGGAGGGCTTCTAATGTCCTGACCCCACTGCTGGACCTCCCGACGGCACCTGATATTTTAGGGCACTGTGTGACAGAATGTTGGACTAGATGGGTCGTTGGCTTGATCCAAAATTGGCTTCTCTTATGTTCTTATATAGAATGTTTTGAGGTTGCCCCATTTGGTAAAAGTGATCACCTGCCTCTTGTATTGATAACAGACATGCAAAAGGTAGACTAGCACACCATTAAACCCTGTATCCTCAGTTCAAGGACTACCGATAATGTTATATGAGGCTACTGTGGCCTCAATTCTGGGGTGGGAAATTCCTGACGATTTGAGAGTGCGGCCTGGGAAAGGTGGAGTTTGAGGAGTCGCCAAATCCCAGGTACAGCCTGGCATTCTCCTGGAATTATCTTATTTCCAGACTACAGAGATCAGTTTCCCTGGAGGAAAAGGCAACTTTGGAGAGAGACTCTTTGGTATATAATAGAGTCGATGAGAATTTGAAGTCCTAGAGTGACATCACTTCCCCATTGAGCTCCCTCCTTTCTCCAAACACCATCTTTCCAAGGTGCCACCCCAAAGCTCAAGGAATTTCCCAAACCAGATTTGGCAACCCTACTTATGGATCATTGATATTTATAATGCAGCTGTGGAAGATGAAGCCAGAGTTGGTGTTGTCCTCCGGCATTGGACTCCAGGGAGTGATGAGACACTTTTGCTGGTTTTAATGCTCGGACCTGAAATTATTGGCATCCCATCCCTTAAAGCAGTCTTTTTGGATGTCAAGAGAGGGGAGGTGATACTGATTGCTTGATACACCCTGTGTTTTGACTCCACTGTGATCTAGGTGGTGGACAGGGTGGGAAGGTATGGCAGTGGGAGGAGTGTTGGTGCATGAAGACATTGAGGGAGACTTGGTGGTGGCACCTGACGTGCCCAATCTCTGTTTCATCGGAAGAGATGAGGGTGGTGAGGCTGTTGTGTGGCTCCACTTCAGCCTCCATGCTGTGTAATGTCAGGCCCATGAAAAAATAAGGTTACTGTAAAATCAGTCTTATTGTGTAAAGAACTGGTAGACCTGGTCTTCTTGGCTGAAACTTTAACTGGAGGGATCTGTTGTTATTTGTTAGGCACAATTGCCAGCCACTGCATATAAAATCTTTCACCAGCCTTGAACTGGAGGGTATGGGAGAGGGTGACTATTTTCCATGAGACCCAGTGCAGACAAAGGAGAACTTACTGAGTGTACGTACCTTGTGCTAGGCACCAAGGACAGGTTAGGGATCTTATCCACCTAACTTCCCAGTGGGTCTCTGGCTGAGTTGATAGAAAGAAGAAGAAGAGAGAAGAGACTGGATTTATACCCCACCCTTCACTACTCCAAGGAGTCTCAGAGTGGCTTACAATTACCCCACAACAGACACCCTGGCTGTGAGGTAGGTGGGGCTGAGAGAGCTCTTGTGAGAACTGCTCTTGACAAAACAGCTCTGAGAGAGCCATGACTGACCCAGAGGTGATTGAGTGTTTGATATAGAGGACTCCAAGGGTGATTGTCCTCAAGGAATGCAGAATACATACTGAGAGGACTCTGAGAGCTGAAACTAAAGACTTCATGGCCACCATCACAATATTGGGTTTGACTTAGGCTGTGATGGGCCCAACATGTGAAAAACAACAGAAGGTGGACCTTGTTTTCTCTGCCAAGCATCTCACTGGTGATCTAAATGAAGGACCTAGAGTTCAACCTTACCTTGGTCAGGTCATTAACTCTTGAAGGCATGGTTGACCTTGCTGTCTCTTCTCTGCACAGGTGGAGGGCCATTTCACATGCCCTTGAACAGGGGTATTTTTTTGGGGGGAGTGCACTGGAGTGCAGCTCTGGTAGCTCATGAGCCAAGCACCGCCCCCAGCCGGCGTCCCAGGGAGTCTTTCAAGCAGCCGAATGTCAATTTCAGCTCCATTATATCCTATGGGCCATTGAAGTCAATTGTGAAAACATAGGGTATATTCTGGGGGGTGGATGGGAGGCGGTTTGAGAGAGAGGCTCCAAACTCACAGGGTAGCTGATGGAGCCTCTTCCCAAGATGCCCACCACATTTCAAGAACATTGGACCAGGGGGTCCAACTCTATGGGCCCCCAAACAGGTTGCCCCCATTGTTCTCTATGGTGGGAAAAAGTTACTTTTTCCCACGGTGCTGTTAGTAGCTCTGGGGGGAGGGGTTTGAGGGAGAGGCTCCAAACTTTCAGGGTAGCTTCGGGAGCCTCTCCCCACATACACTCCAACTTCTCAAAGCAATTCAACCAATGAGCCTAAATCTATGGGCACCCAAACAGGTTACCCCCATTACCTCCATTGTTTCCAATAGGGAAACCCAGGCAGTAGCACTTAAGGCAGGCAACCAGTCAGACTCTCCCAGAGAATCTCAGGGAGGTGCTTGTTTGCCATGAGAACAAGTGGCACATTCCAGAATAAGTGGCATTGTGGCAGTGCAAACATGCCACAGTGCCACACAGAAACCCCACAAGACCAAAAGGAACATCATTTATAAATGTATAAATTGATGGTACAACCTCATTGGACCACTCACACCACACACACCTCAAAAAGAATATTTATAGCACTGAGGAAAATGCAGAAAAGGGCAACTGCAATAATAAGAGGAGGAGACTTTCCCTATGAAGAAAGGTTATCACGTTTAGGGATCTTAGCTTTGAGAAACAATGACTGAGGGGTGACATGAGAAGAGGTTTACAAGCAGGCCCGTAGCCAGGATTTTTAAAGTCAGGGGGCATTTAAATTTCATAGGGGGCACCGGCTAATCGAATTAAAGGAATACCTGGCTCCTTCCCTGCACCTGCTACTGCTTAGGGACCCTGGGCTGGATGGGAAGTCAGGGGGCCTTGCCAGTAAGTCAGGGGGCCTAGCCCCGAGATGCCCCACTGTAGCTATGGGCCTGTTTACAAGACTATGCATGGGATAGAGCAGGTAGAGAAAGAAGTACTTTTCAGCCTTTCTCACAAGACAAGAACTCGTGGACACTCAATGAAATTGCTGAGCAGTCAGGTTAGAAGTTAGAAAAGATGAAAGGTTTTTTGGTTCTTACAGGTTTACAACTTTAAAAAGTTCTGCTGGTTGCTGTAGCTTGGTGGGGTGGGGTGGGGGTGTTTTTTTCCTGTCTGCTCCAGCCTCCGTACGTTTGTCAAATTCCATCTGGAAGCTGTTCATGCCAGCCACCACCACCACCTCCTATAGCAGTAAATTCCATGTATTAATCACTTTTTGGATGAAGAAGTACATCCTTTCATCTGCAGTTGCTCTTTTCTGCATTTTCCCCTGTGCTATAAATATTCTTTTTGAGGTGTGTGTGGTCCAATGAGGTTGCACCATGAATTTATACATGTATAAATGTTGTTCCTTTTGGTCTTTTGGGGTTTCTGTGTGGCACTGTGGCATGCTTGCACTGCCACACTGCCACTTGTTCTGGAGTGTGCCACTTGTTCTCATGGCAAACAAGCACTTCCAAAGACAGTTCACTTTCCCTGAGATTCTCTGGGAGAGTCTGACTACTAGGCGCTGCCTGCTTGCCTGCCTTAAGTGCTGTTGGCTGGGTTTCCCCATTGGAAACAATGGAGGTAATGGGGGTAACCTCTTTGGGTGCCCATAGAATTAGGCCCATTGGTCCAATTGCTTTGAGACATGGTGGTGTATATGGGGAGAGGCTCCTGAAGCTACCCTGAAAGTTTGGAGCCTCTCCCACAAACCCCGTCCCCCCAGAGCTATGAACAGCACCTTGGAAAAAAGTAACTTTTTTCCCACCATAGAGAATGGGGGTAACCTGTTTGGGGGCCCATAGAATTGGACCCCCTGGTCCAATGTTCTTGAAACTTGGTGGGTATCTTGGGGAGAGGCTCCATCAGCTACCCTGTGAGTTTGGAGCCTCTCCCCCAAACCCCCTCCTCCAGCCCCCAGAATATACCCTATGTTTTCACCATTGACTTCAATGGCCCATAGGATATAATGGGGCCAAATTGCTGCCAAATTTCTTTCATTCCCTCTTTTCCTTCTCTCCTTTTTCCTCTTTCCCTCCTTCTTCCCTTCTCTCTTTCTTTCTCTCTTTCTTTCTCTCTTTCTTTCTCTCTTTCTTTCTTTCTTTCTTTCTTTCTTTCTTTCTTTCTTTCTTTCTTTCTTTCTTTCTTTCTTTCTTTCTTTCTTTCTTTCTTTCTTTCTTTCTTTCTTTCCCACCTTCTTCTCTCTCTCTTTTTTCCTCCGTCCCCTGTTTCCCTCCTTCTTCCCTCTCTTTCTTTCCCTCTTTCTTTCCTTCTCTCTACTTTCTTTCTTTCCTTCCCTCTTTCCTCCTTCTGTGGCCCAACTCTAGGGAGAAGGCATTTAAACTTTAAACCCCTTCTCTCTTAGCTCCCCCACCCAGGCCAGCTGGGGAAGGGAAGGGGAGGTTTTTGAAGATGCCTCCCCCCCTTTTGCTTCCCCTTCTGACATCACTTCTGGTGATGTCAGGGGGTGTGGCATATTTCTAATAGCCTAATAACTCATTAGCATATCATATGCTAATGCGCTCATGCAGCTCTTTTTCTACGAAAAGACCCCTGCCCTTGAAGATTAAAGAATCCTGCTATTTTCCAGCTGACCCCGAGGGATTTTAATTATGGGTGAGGACCAGTGTTCCCTCTAAGCTGACTTAGTGTGAGCCCCTCAGGTCTGAAGGTGTCCAATATGCTACTGGGGAAGAGCAGAGGGCAAGTACGAGTAACCCCAGAAAGAGTGAAGCGGCTGGGCCAAAGCCGAAAGGATGCTCAGTTGTGGATGTGTCTGACGGTGAAAGGAAAGTCCGATGCTGCAAAGAACAATACTGCATAGGAACCTGGAATGTAAGATCTATGAATCAAGGTAAGCTTGACGTGGTCAAAAATGAGATGGCAAGAATGAACATTGACATCTTGGGAATCAGTGAACTAAAGTGGACAGGAATGGGCGAATTTAACTCAGAAGACCATTATATCTACTACTGTGGCCAGGAATCCCGTAGAAAAAATGGTGTGGCCTTTATAGTCAACAAGAGAATGAGAAAGGCAGTATTGGGATACAATCTCAAAAATGACAGAATGATCTTGGTCCGAATCCAAGGCAAACCATTCAATATCACAGTAATCCAAGTCTATGCCCCAACCACTGCTGCAGAAGAGGTTGAAGTGGACCAGTTCTACGAAGACCTACAACAGCTCATAGAACTAACACCAAAAAATGATGTCCTCATCATCACAGGGGACTGGAATGCTAAAGTAGGAAATCAAAAAGTAACCGGAATAACAGACAAGTTTGGCCTTGGAGAACAAAATGAAGCAGGGCAAAGGCTAACAGAGTTTTGTCAAGAGAACACGGTGGTCATAGCAAACACCCTTTTCCAACAACCTAAGAGGCATCTCTACACATGGACATCACCAGATCGGCAACACCGAAATCAGATTGACTATATAATTTGCAGTCAAAGATGGAGAAGCTCTATCCAATCAGTAAAAACAAGACCTGGAGCTTACTGTGGCTCAGATCATGAGCTAATCATTGCAAAATTCAGACTTAAATTGAAGAAAGTTGGGAAAACCACAAGGCCATTCAGATTTGACCTAGATCGCATCCCCGATGAATATACAGTAGAGGTGAAGAATAGGTTTAAGGGACTAGATTTGATAGACAAAGTGCCTGAAGAACTATGGACAGAGGTCCGTGACATTGTAAAGGAGGCAGCAATCACCGCCATCCCAAAGAAAAAGAAATACAAGAAAGCAAAGTGGCTATCTGATGAGGCTTTACACATAGCAGAGGAAAGAAAGAAAGCTAAAGACAACAAGGAAAAGAAAAGATTTGCCCAACTGAATGCAGATTTCCAGAGAACAGCAAGGAGAGATAAGGAGGCTTTCCTGAATGAACAATGCAAAGTAATAGAGGAAAACAATAGATTGGGAAGGACTAGAGATCTCTTCAAGAAAATTGGAGAAATCAAGGGAACGTTCCATGCAAAGCTGGCCATGATAAAGGACAAAAACGGTAGGGACCTAACAGAAGCAGAAGAGATTAGGAAAAGATGGCAAGAATACACAGAAGAACTATACAAGAAGGACCTCAATGTCCTTGACAACCACGATGGCATAATCACTGACCTCGAGCCGGACATCCTGGAAAGCGAAGTTAAATGGGCCTTAGAAAGCATTACTAACAACAAAGCTAGTGGAGGTGATGGTATCCCAGCTGAGTTATTCAAAGTCTTAAAAGAAGATGCTGTTAAAGTGCTGCACTCAATTTGCCAACAAATTTGGAAAACACAACAGTGGCCACAGGATTGGAAAAGGTCAGTTTACATTCCAATCCCAAAGAAGGGCAACGTCAAGGAATGTTCAAACTATCGCACAATTGCACTCATTTCACACGCTAGCAAGGTCATGCTCAAAATCCTACAAGCTAGGCTTCAACAGTACGTGGATAGAGAACTGCCAGAAGTACAAGCTGGGTTTCGAAGAGGTAGAGGAACTAGAGATCAAATTGCCAACATTTGCTGGATTATGGAGAAAGCAAGAGAGTACCAGAAAAACATCTACTTCTGCTTCATTGACTATGCTAAAGCCTTTGATTGTGTGGATCACAATAAATTATGGCTGGTTCTTAAAGAGATGGGAGTACCAGACCACCTCACATGTCTCCTGAGAAACCTGTATAAGGGTCAAGAAGCAACAGTTAGAACCGGATATGGAACAACTAATTGGTTTAGCATAGGAAAAGGAGTACAACAAGGATGTATATTGTCACCTTGCTTATTTAATTTATATGCAGAGTACATCATGTGAAATGCTGGCCTGGATGAATCACAAGCTGGAGTTAAGATAGCTGGGGAAAAGATCAATAACCTCAGATATGCAGACGATACCACTCTGATGGCAGAAAGTGAAGAGGACCTAAAGAGCCTCTTGCTCAGGGTGAAAGATGAGACCGCAAAAGTGGGCTTGAAGATCAACATCAAAAAAACTAAGATCATGGCATCTGGCCCCATCACTCCTTGGCAAATAGAAGGGGAAGTCGTAGAAGTAGTGACAGACTTCACGTTCCTAGGATCCCAGATCACTGCAGATGGTGACTGCAGCCATGAAATTAAAAGATGCCTGCTCCTTGGGAGGAAAGCGATGGCAAACCTAAACAGCATGATAAAAAGCAGAGACATCACCCTGCCAACAAAAGTTCGCATGGTCAAAGCAATGGTATTCCCCATAGTAATGTATGGCTGCGAGAGTTGGACTATAAGGAAGGCCGAGCGCCGAAGAATAGATTCTTTTGAACTATGGTGCTGGAGAAGACTCCTGAGAGTCCCTTGGACTGCAAGGAGATCAAATCAGTCAATCCTAAAAGAAATCAACCCTGACTGTTCCCTGGAAGGCCAGATCCTGAAGCTGAAGTTCAAATACTTTGGCCACCAAATGAGAAGGGAGCATTCACTGGAGAAGACCCTGATGCTGGGAAAGATTGAAGGTCAAAGAAGAAGGGGACGGCAAAGGATGAGATGGTTAGACAGTGTCATCGATGCAACGAACATGAAATTGAGCAAACTTCTGCGGACAGCGGAAGACAGGAGGGCCTGGCATAACCTGGTCCATGGGGTCGCGAAGAATCGGACTCGACTGTGCGACTGAACAACAACCCTTTCCATCTTGGGAGACAAGTTGATCTTGAGTTTTCAGATGCACCTGTTTGTTCTTATGAACAGGTTATGACTGATCTTGTCAAAGGATAATGACAGGATCCTTGGGAATGTGAGACCTCCCTCATGTGTGCTTGATCCATGCCCATCCTGACTTCTAAAACTGTGCTATGGAAAATTTAAACTTTTAATGGCATATGAGGGTAAATTAGAAGTAGATACAAACTGGGTCTAAGGCAAATAAAATCAGATATAAAGTACAATCTAAAAGGATAATTAGAGTAATATCAAGAAAACAATGCCTAAAAGCAAAATCAGACAATAATTCATTGGCTTTCCAAGAAGAAGAAGAAGAAGGGGGAGGGGGAAGGGGATATTGGATTTATACCTCCCTTCACTACCCAAAGGAGTCTCAGAGTGGCTTACAAACTCCTTGCCCTTCCTCTCCCCCCAACAGTCACCCTATGAGGTAGGTGGGGCTGAGAGAGCTCTGAGAGAAACTGCTCTTTTTCAAGAACAGCTCTGAAAGAACTTGTGACTGACACAAGGTCACACCAGCAGCTGCATGTGGAGGTGTGGGGAATCAAACCCAGTTCTCCCAGATTAGAGTCTGCACATGTAACCATTACACCAAACTGGCTCTACATCAAACTAGAAGAGGGTAGCTCTTTTGCAATACTATAGCCAAGTATTCAGCCACTAATTCCATCAGTTGAGAGGATTTATCAGCAAGTAAATACTGGCATCTAGTCATGCTGGCCACATGACCATGGAAACATCTTTGGACAGTGGTGGCTCTTCAGCTTGGAAACAGAGATGAACACTGCATCCCTATAGTGGGATTCAGCCGGCTTTCTAGCAAGGGAAACCTTTACTTTATTAAATACTGTATAATTCTTTCTGGAGAACCAGAAATGTTGAAATAACAGGATCAAGATGTTGCTGAGGAATCTTACGACAGTAACACAGAATATGACTAACTGAATCAGGTTGCTAGGCAAAGTTATTGGAGACATTGATTAAATTCATTAATGCCTTGCTTGACAGTGTTACCCGAATAGGTGGTTTCCTATTTATTTGGGGGAATTAGCTTAAAGGGGAAGGAGCGAGAGAGGGTAACTCAGGATCTCCACCAATGTTTACGAGGGGGGGGTTCCCTTAGAGAAGGCTCAGAAATAAACCAGTCAGGTGTGCAACTGGAAAGGGGTTTATTGAAAAAGAAATAAAAGAGCAAAACATGCACACATAAAACAAAAGAAGCCAAGGTGGCTCCATAAACAGCTTTCTGAAGACTTGAGAAATAAGGACTCATTGAGGAAATGGAAGGAGGGCCTTATAACCAAGGATGAATATAAAACAAATAATCAGTTTTTGTAGAGAAAGAGCTTAGGCTAGTGAGAGATACTAAAAACAACAAAAAGGGTTATTTTCTTATGTTTAAAGTACATAACAACATAAGAACATAAGAGAAGCCCATGCTGAATCAGGCCAGTGGCCCATCTAGTCCAACACTCTGTCACACAGCGGCCAAAATATACCAGGTGCCATCAGGAGGTCCAGCAGTGGGGCCAGGGCACCAGAAGCCCTCCCACTGCTGCCCCCCCCCAGCACTAAGAATAGAGTGCATCACCTGCCCCAGACTGAGAGTTCCTATCTATACCTTGTGGCTAATAGCCACTGATGGACTTCTGCTCCATATGTTTATCTGATTCCCTCTTGAAACTGTCCATGCTTGTAGCCACCACCACGTCCTGTAGCAGTGAATTCCATGTGTTAATCACTCTTTTGGTGAAGAAGTACTTCCTTTTATCTGTTCTAACCCGAGTGCTCAGCAATTTCATTGAGTGCCCACGAGTTCTTGTATTGTGGGAAAGGGAGAAAAGTACTTCTTTCTCAACCTGCTCTATCCCATGCATAATCTTATAAACCTCG